>CM023482.1:41558040-41590492 GCA_013339685.2 Hyalomma asiaticum | reverse complement strand
TCGGAAGCGAGGCGGATTATCGGCATTGCAATCACTTTTCGACGTTGCTAGAGTGCGCACTCTGCCTTTTTTAGAGGCTCCTCATACCGAAAAATTCGGCCTGGGAATTATACACCCGCTTTTGGAAATAACCGCTGCAGGGGAAAATAATACAGGGGGCACGCTTTTCATTGCACCGTAAAAACGGCTTTTCCTTGCGCAATAATGAATTAAAGTTGTTATTATATTGGTAAATTACCTTGCTGCATTGCCAAGAACACAATTCTCGCGAGAAGAAGACGTTTTGTAAGCTAGAAAAAGCGCCGAAACGAAAATGCAAGTGGTCACGCCTGGTCTGAGGTTTCCGCGCTACTACGTGTGAGAAGGGACTCGCCTATGCGCCCATACTAGGCGCTGGTAGTCCGAGGTCTTTCGCAATGTCGACTCTTTTCTGCGGTGGCTACTTCTCGGCTGCGTTTTTACGTCCAGCTTTTCCTCGAGAGAAAGCGCTCACCACTTCCCTTCAGTAATAATATCTCAATTCATAAATTAGGCCATATTTTCGCCTAATACACTCAGGGTGACCCCTACATGCGCTATATAGCTTTGCACTAACACGGCATGCCACTCATAGTCCACTGTGTCACCCTTCCAAACCTAAGGGTGAGAAGGGCCAGGAGCAAGGCGCCCTCATATGAAACCAGAGGAACGCGCGTTTCTTCATTTGCTTGGAGGCAACGATGGAGGTCGGACTCAGGTCCGACGAAGGCTCATCTGGCTGGGTCATTAGGCGTATTACAGCCTGACACTGCTATGTCGTTAAGAATTTTCAAGCATTGCGGACTACCACGGCTACGCCTATTCCGATAATTCGCCAATATGTGGAAGAGTTGTGACGCGGGCGACCAGCACATCTCCTAGTGGAATATTCTTCTGCAGGCTGCAGTGCCAAAGCTGCGATGCAGGACCCCATTCAAGTATTAATATGCGCCATGCTAAATGCTTGCCTAAATTTCAGTGTATTTATTGAGAATAAGTCATTTTTGCACCATTTGTTGCTACGAGAGCATGCCTTCGGAAAATATTGAAACATTTTATCGTATTGGCTATGCTGCACAGTATTTCTGCCCCGTATCTTATAGTGGAGAGCCCGCAGTATCTATTCGCGGCTGCTCTCAAGGTGGACAATACTATGAAGCTTTTTTAAAAATAATTCTTGCCCGACTAATCGCAATGATTGTCTGTTTGTAAATGTATTGTGTGCTTACGGACGCGTTGTTTCAATGTAGAGCCTGTGCAAATTTTGCGATTCTCGGCATTAAGCCGTGTCCTTGTAAAGTGCATGTTACCATCGCTGATTCCTAATAAAATTTTTTTCACCGAAGGTGATTATACGTCGCCATGCTTCCCTATGTTAATTTTTTTCTTCTTCTGAATATTTTCCAATGTCGCGAAGGTTCTCAATTAATGCAATCTATTGATAAAAATTTCCTTTATATGATCACTTGGATGCAACAGTAAAGAAGTTCTTTCCTTAATGTTTGCAGGAACATTTGGCGGAATCACAAAGTGCCTGGGATGTAAGCCCTTGTTGAATTTTCAATGTGATTTGTAGTGTGAACACCATATACCCGTGCTTGCTATATCTATACTGCTCTGAATTCTAGCATTTCTAGCATGGTGACGTTCGCAAAAGGATTAAGTCCGTGTGCGCTGAAGTCAAATTAGGCTTCACGTTATGGAGAAAGGGGTTTATTCAAAAAAATTGCAGATCGCACGGCCAGTGGGAATCCAGGAAATACGAAGCAAGCAACATGACCGTAAAATGGACCTGCATTGTTGTCGCGCTATGCCGATTTTGGTGCATCTGAAGTTAACGAAACGGCCGCAAGAGCACCAAGACTGTGGCATGTAAACCATGCCACTAATGACACGCATGCCACGATTTTCATCTTCTTAGAACATATCATCCATGATCGTCAGACATTGTTGTCAGACCATACCATTTTGATATATATCAAGTTACGAAACGGCCGCAAGAGCACCAAGACCGTAGCACGTACATCATACTGCTCATGACGTGCATGTCATGATTTTTGTGTTATGACGTGTCGTTTATGTGCGTCACGCAGTCATGCTGTGCCATACCAATTTTAGGGTACATCCCATTAACAAAAACGCCAGGAGAAGCGCGGCATGCAAATCACGTCGCTCATGAAATGCATGTCATGATTTTCGTGTTATCACCTGTCATTTATGATCGCCAGGCAGTCTCGTTGTTCCCTACCAATTTTCCTATACATCCTATTAACAAAACGTCAAGGAGACCACCAATACTATGGCATGTAAATCATTCCGCGCATAACAAGCATGTCATGATTTTCATACTGTGGCCTGTCACTCACATTCGTCATGCAGTCATGTTGTGGCATACCAATTTTCGCATACATCCCGTTAACCAAACGGCCAGGAGAGCACAAACTCGTAGGCGGATAGATAGATAGATAGATAGATAGATAGATAGATAGATAGATAGATAGATAGATAGATAGATAGATAGATAGATACGCTCAAAGTCGCCATATTTTGCTAAGAAATGCTTCGCATTTAAAAAGTTCTTACAATGGGAAGATAGAGGAAGAGTAAAATTTAATATAACAGAGCAGCAGTTGGAGGTAAGCGGGCGGAGCGCTTCTTCCAGGCTACCGCTGGCCACAGAAGATCGCTGGCCCTTACCAAAGTTTGCCATTTGGCATTCCAAGATCATATAAGCAACTCGCGCTTCCAACGAACATGCGCATATTTGCCGTGCTTGCCCCGATTCGACCAAGACTAGTTAGTCTCTTCTGGCAAATGTGTGAGACGTACAATTGATGGGGTTCTTAGAAATAAAGAGGTACAACGTACGTACTGTCTAATAAAAGCAACGTTCTAGATTTACGGCGAGGTTGCCTTTTGTGAAAACTTTTTAGCGTTATACAAACACCAAAGCTCTAAACAGCCTCACCAAGGCTGATCGACAGATCCGAGCGAAGGCTACACAGGTGAAGGCGTGGGCAAGGAACTCTTGCGGTAGCTCGTCGGAAATTGGTGCTGCGTCAAAACTGATGCTTGTCAGGGGCCGAGACAGTGTGAGCGGATGTCACAGAGAGAATTATGCGCTCAGTTACCTTGCAGACTGACTTCGTGACTTATTCGCGGCTAAAGGAAGTAGGGTAGCCCTCGGGAGAACGCCGAACAGTGCTGCTGGTACCCGTGGTCTTCGGTGCTCTTCAGTAAGAACAATAAAGTCACACGCAGTTCCCGGCACACGTATCGAAGCTATCGCCCGAAAAGACAACACTTGGACCCACAAACGCCCCTGCTATCGGTGGCTGCGGTGCCTTGCTGGGCGTCTCGTGGGCATCGCGACTCTTTACGCACGCAAGACACTCCGGGCTCAGCCCGTTCGTAATTTTGGCGTGGGGCTTAGTCACAACGTCTACGCTGCGTGAACACTTCTGTTGCTACCACGTGGCGCCTCACGTGCACACTGCTCATGCACCCAACCTTGGTTTTGTCTGGCAGCCACGTGTCTGAGTCTCTCATCGTCTTCCTCTTTGCTAATGTGCTCAACCCGCGCTTCTGCGTAGCGGCTTCGGGAGCACCAAGCACGATGCTTGCACTTTATGCCATTGCAAAGTGACTTCGCACTACAAATTATAATGCGCGTACGTAGTGTCGAACCACTCACGAATGTTCTTCAAGTTAGGCTAGAGCGCGTCTAAGGAAGCTACAAGATTCGTCAGGGGTATCTACCACTACAAGATAGACTTTCTCAAATCAGAAGAAAATCTGGGGTGGAAGTGACCATCTCTACGCAGCAAAACATTCATACTAAATCTATTGCAGAATATTTACAACGTTAAGGGGGGTTGATAAGGACATATACTGAAAGCAACCGCATTACCAGTCTAAAAGACACAATTACAAAGAGGAACCTTAGCTATGCCCTTTTAACGTATTTATTCTCATTACTTCACCACAGACAGCCCTTCTTTTCATCTATCATAGAGAGCTTATTCGCTTGATTACCGATACCATGAGGCAGGAAGGCATCGAACACCACAGGTAGTCAACTTTGCTTTTTTTTGCCATTTCCTTCACACGCCAGATTTTGGATAACAAAGCGCCCCTGCGCGTGTTATTTGGTGCATTTCTTGCGTCACTACGGACTAGAAATAGCTTCACCTTTATCCATATTTAAACTTTTTTGGCGCGCACGAAAGACACATACACAGAAAAGAAGGACACACGAGCGCTAACTCTCAACTGTTTATTTTTTGGGAGAAGCAAACATATAAATACTGAACAACTGGCGCAGAGCCAACTAGCCCAGCTATCAGTCTTGCTGCAATTCGCTTTTATGTACTGGAAATAGAAGTTGTAAATCGCATGCTCGCGTGGGTTGGTGAAGAGAAGGACAAAATGGCTAAACAAAGAGGCCCGCATGGACCATAGTTGCTTGAAATATAGACATCCTTCTTGTGATATCGTGATTTTACCTGGGCAATCTGCATCTTTATTGGCGCCTTGTGTTTCGTAATATACCCTCTTTTTTCACGCTGCCCTACGGGGCACTAAATTATTCTCTGCAAGACAAGCAAACAAAACGTTGATTCCTTGCTTTGGCACACTTACCACTTTCCTAGAAATTATTCAATTGATGTCAATTGTGTTCAGCGCTAGACTAACATTAACATATCACATCTTTGTCTCATTTTAGCAAGGTGGGGTGTAGAGCGAGCGACGAGTGTATGATTGACGCAACAATTTAACTTCATCTGCCACATGACATGCAGAGAAGCAGCAAACTAGCTGACCATTTGGCGGCTGGAATCCTTCTTGGACACAAAGTTAAATAAAAATGACTAGTCGGCCTGAAGAGCAATGTGACAAGGCAAGAAAACCAATGAAGCCGTGCTACGTTTTTGATATATGCTACAGAAGCAGGTTTTCAAATATAGCCCTAGCAGATGCTCTGTCACTGTTGACGGGCACCAATCAATCTCTGTCATCGCTGTCAAATGGTTCCCATAAAAGGCCACATATACTTAGCTTTCCATATATTCGCACTCCTGCTTAGTCAAAACGCCTTAATAGGCATTTCAACGAAACAATGAAAAGAGCACTGATAACTGCTTTATTGGGCGTGCTGGTATAACTTAATTACGATTTCTTAACAGCCCAACAAACATGACGGGAAGGAACAGACGAAAGAGAAGGCAGCGCTTTGTGAACTCTCTTTTTTTTTCCTTCGTGTCTGTAACACTCTTAAGAAATCGTAGAAAGGAAACTAGTAGATGGAACGCTGTGCGAAATTGCGCAGCTATTGAGGCCTATAATATAGCCGCATCGGTTACCAGTAGCATTCAGCTTGCTTAAATTCACTGGAATATGCAACAGATAACTTCTTGAAATAAGCTCCTTTTGATGGTACTGCAGTTCGTTTCAGGACGTGGTGACAATATGTACGTCCGGTACAGGAACTTCAACAGCAGTAACTCGTCCTGTATAATGGCTTCAGTGATCGCGCTTGACAATGAAACTCATGAAGCCGAGTACAGAACACGGTGGTACAACCTGACAGCAGGGCAACCGTAAGTTCGCACCTCCTACACATTTGAATATTGCATTGATTGGACTAAGTACTTTCCTGAACTATCTTAAGAGAAAGGCTGTTATGGTGCATTTCAGCGAACGTTCAACAAGGTTCCGCGTAGCTCGTTTATAAGTGCGGTAACGGACGGTTTAAAAAAGCTAAGACGTCACGTTAATCGTAATTTAGCGCAAAGGTAACACACGGAGTAAAGAAGGACCACAAACAACAATAGCGCCTTTGTTGTTTGTGGTCCTTCTTCACTGTGTGTGTCACTTTTGCGCTAAATTACGTTGAACGCGAAGTCTGTACACCAACTAGCCCAACTTTTACCTATTTTAAAAAGCTAAACTAATTAAAACGGCCCATTCTGGTCGTCAGGCCGCGCCGGATGCCGGAACTGTGTGCTAAACTGAACCGACAGTGTATCTTAATAAATAGAAAAGAAAGCGGTGAAAGGTGCCATTGCTTTTCTTTTGAACAAAAACGAACGTTGTTTGCGCGCAAATGAAGCTCGACAAAAATAGTCGCATTTTACACCTTTCTGTGCTTGTACATTTCAGGAATATCTCAGGCGCATTAAAAAGCATGTTTGCTCTCTTTAATACAGAGTACACATTTCTTATGATGAGTTTTCATGTGCGGCATACACAACATTGCTGTTATATAACACGTTACCACCTGCATATTTCAGAATACGATTAGGTGGTATGGTACAGACGGACTTCATCAATTTCTATATTTCCTACTTCAACAAGTTTCTGCTAAGTCCTAGATGACCTTGGTAGCTTTTGCAAGGTCTGAATTGGCAACCAATTTAATGTAAGCTCCGTTAGCCTTGTCACAATTATTTTCACTTAATTAGGCTTGTCATGACTAGTATTGCTTTATTTAGGCTTCTCACAATATCATAGATAATTAGGCCTGGCTCAATTATTCTCAGTTTATCAATGCCTGGGCACTTAGGATTATTTTGAACAAACCCAACTTGCTTAATTAGGATTGGCAAAATAAGTCCTAACGTAATTAGCCCTTACCTAATTGTTACTATTTTATTAGGCTGGCTTAATTAGAACTAGTTTCATTAGGCTTGTTTCAATCGGTGTTAGCTTAACTAGGCTTCCATTAATTAATGCTGACTTCACTAGCTTCTTGCATGCTTAGTACTTGCCTAATTAAACTCAATTAGACGTAACATTAGTAAATTTGATTTACCTTAACTAGCCTCAACTATAATTAGCTTACTCGGCTTACTTAGCTGGGCGTGTTTGCTACGGCAAGGCGTGGTTCGGCGAGTTTTCTCAGACGAAGACCGGCGCAATGAAAAGCTTACACCGCTTCGCTTTTAAAATGTGTGCTATGGTCCGTCACGCTAAGCACGCCACAGCAAGGCTCCAATTATATTAAATGCCGGGGTGCCACGTCATGCATGATACTCGTGTAATACACTATTCATTCCTTATTGGTAAACAGTTCATGTACCCAAGTCCCAGTGCTCACTTGTGAGGCGGATACATTGTCCGTTTTTGCACCAATACTGTAGAATATGAAAACGTATTAAAGGGACCCTGAAACGGTTTTGACGATTTTGTGCAAACATGGTGATCCGGTAGAGCGAGTCACTAGGACCATTACAGGACAGATTTTAGCGCTGTGCGTAAAGTGTGTAATTTACAATAAGGTTTTGAACACGCGTATCGCAAAAGGTCGCAGCGGCTCGCCAAAAAGCGTTTTCAAACGCCCCCGCCATCGAGCGATCGAATGGGAGGTCGCTGATTGGCCCCGACCCAAGTGACGTGCGCGTAATTTTCAAAACCTAGCTGCGAACAACGTGCTTCTACAACGTACTCCTTCGTTTCAGCCAACGGTATCATCGCGGCATCTGGCGGCGTCACACGAGTCGCCGGCGCTCTATTACAGAGGGCTAGCACTGCCGAGGCGGGCGACCTCAGTGAGGATATCGGGGCGCTATGTCACTACGGGAGGCTCGGCAGAGCGGCTGACGCGGGAGGCGCTGTCGTCGCTAGCGCGCACTCCGCAGCAGATCGAGTTGAGGAGGAACAGCAGTGGTAAGGAGGAAGGCGACAGAAATAAGCCCATAGCTGCCTTAGCGCATTGTGCTTCGCTTTATTTATGGTGTGAATGATTTCGCAATTGTGTTGCCTAATCAGTGACGAAATGTCAAAAAAACGTTTCAGGGACCCTTTAAGCACAATGAAGTCTCAACAGTGAACCGAGAATTGACACCCAAGCTATTAAATACCAATGAACATGTACTTCGCAACATGAGTGCATTGTCAGATTATAATTTTCGTCTTCCACTGAGAGATATTTGTGTCAGCTGATATCATTTGTGTTGCCGCTTAACAACTGCGTATCGCAAGGCAAAATCACCACCGCCCTCCATTTACTTGCTGATGCTTCTCGCGTAATTTGTTCAGAAGAATGGTAACTCCACTTTCTCGTATGCTTGAAAGATACGGCAGCAGCTAGACTGAAAGAACTGTGCCACACCTGGCGTGTGGTTATGATGTAGCATGCTCTCGACACTCGTTCTGAGCGAAATTACAAATACAGAAGACTGTAGCGCAAGGACAAATACTTTTGTGTACTTGGCTAAAAATACATGCCATCATTTAACGTTGCTCAGCACGATGAACAAGCATCCTTGAGGCCATGCAAGAGGTACGCGTGCATATAAATGCGCAGTGCCTAGCAGACGACGCAAGGAGCACAGAAGCTTCGAACACTAGGAAGCTTCATCCGTCCGCCGCTAGGCCGCGGCTCTGTTCGATCCGTGGCGAGTAGGTGTGGCGGCATTTGTCTCGATTATACACCTTACAAATCAATAGAAAGCGGACGGAATGCAGTAGTCGATGAAGTGATATTCAAGTGATATTCAAGTAGCTCTTGAAGTGATATTCGAGAGCTACTTTGCTCGCGCAATGCAGGGATATCTGCCGTAGCATACGTTTTGTCGGCAAAAGAATTGGGTGGATCACAGCTTAGACGGGCGGGGAGGCCTGGGGGCCACAATGCAGTGCTGCTAATTCGCCCAACATGATTTCGGCCAACATCATTTCGTCCACGCAGTTCCCTTTCATGCTTGATGGATTTGCCACACGATGCCTAGCCGTGGTGCGTTAATTTTCTGGCCTCTGCTATATGCACATATAGCGTGGGAGTATTTGTGTATTCGTATTTCCCCGTACCCTCATCAATCATGATAGCGCATACCTCCGATGTGTCTTTCGTTGGACGAATGCGGTAACGGCGATGTTGCTTTCGTCTACGTAGGCGACGCGCTTTTTAATCGATTACTCAAAACTTGCGGTGTGCTTGGGTGTGCGTCAGTTAAAAAACGTGCAGGACACGTTACGAAGGGGCTGCATTCCAAGCATAGTTCACTAGATTTCTGACGATGTCTGTCGTGGCAGAGTATCAGCGATAAGGCGTTATCGCGCTCTGGCCTTCTTAATGACCATTCGAACTTCAATATTTCAGTAATATGCTACACGCCTAGCCTATATTCTGCCGGGCCCCGCCACGGTGGTCTAGTGGCTATGGTACTCGGCTGCTGATCCGAGGGTCGCGGGATCGAATCCCGGCTGCAGCGGCTGCATTTCGATGGAGACGAAATGTTGAGGCCCGTGTGTTGTACGATGTCAGTGCACGTTGAAGAACCCCAGGTGGTCAAAATTTCCGGAGCCCTCCACTGCGGCGTCTCTCATAATCAGAGCTGGTTTTGGGACGTTAAACCCCACATAACAACAACTATATTCTGCCAGAATTCTAGCGTTATAAATGTGTTTTCGATGCTCAAGCGTATTATGCCACCTGGTGTTGGCGATTCGGGATGGTCACAGAGAAGTCGACAAGGAAGAAGTTCGAGCTGCCCCATGTCTGAGCTGTACGAATCGACCTTCTATTTATTAAATTTCACTTCTCATCTCGCGGCGTGACAGTATTGCGGAGAAACGGTGTTCTTAGTGAACTTTGCCTCAACGGCGTATCGCTATATCTCGGCTGATTTCCCGAGCCACGGAGGATCTAAGTACATGCTCGAGGTGTCCGAAACATCCTTTGATCTAAACCGTGTGACAACCATGTGACGACAAACATAAAGCATCCCGTGCAGTTGTGCTAGCGGCCTGCGTGTGTGCGTCGCCCGCTTATTTATTGGACGCATGTTGTTGTAAAAGATCCCAAAGGTCACGCGCGGCGAAAGGCTACCAGAGCCTCAGAAAACAGCCTTTCCGACGCATGTGCGCGTAAAGGATGATGGAATCAAAGAAGACATTAGAATGTTTCGCATTTGCGCAGATACTGCTGCTGGCTGGCAGCATGCATGGCCAAAGACGAAAAGTGCACGACGCTCAGCCCAATGCGTTCACACCTGTCGTCTATCTCGTGTTGTAGGTTTGCGCTAAAAAGGCATTTAAACGTGCTGTCAGCCTGCTTCCGCCAAATCCTCTTACGGCTTCAAAAGAGTGGATTCTCAAAAGCTTGAATAAACCAGGCCACAAATCTACATCAAATGCAGGTATACTCATGCCTTCCTTTAATATGTATTGGCTGACTAGCCGCTTTTATCGAAAGGGGCATCCAGCAGCCTTTTACTAAGATCGATATGCGTGCATTAGTCCTCGTTAATTCACTAACAAACCATTTCTTCTCAAAGATATCAGACTTAGCTCATAGTAATGGTCAGTGATTCCGGCTTATTTGCTATAAAATCTTACACGCCCTAATGTTACACGTCTGCGCCCGATACGCTTATAGTGGCACCTGCCACCGCCGAACGCAGGCAGCAGAAATTGTGTAAACACGTGTAAACACGCTTAAACCAGAACCGCGCGGCTTCCGTCACCCCATTGTGTAAACCCTCTTGGTGACCTTCCCTCTGGCATGGCTTCACCGCGTCTCGCCTTCCGCGGTTTGCTTGTCGACAAAATAAAAGCCAGCGCACAGCAAAGGTGGTCGTTTTCGGTTGCTTCTAGACTGGTTCTACAAATTGGTGACCCGGTTAGGCACGCACAACGCTGCAAGGAACTACCATGCCACCAGACCAACCAGACCCGCTGAACATCAGGCACAATTCACGTACTGCGGAATCCCTACGTCTGTCACAGTACTTGGAGCGCAACCGAAACGTCTGGTTCCTGCAAGTGTAATCGCAGTTCCACATCTGCCGAGTAACGTCGTAGCTTCAGAAATTCCACCATGTCGTCAATGCGCAGCCACGTCAGTGCGCTGACGCACAAGTTGCCGACATCCTGCTTTCATTCAGCAAGAACCTTCCGACAGTTCCCTACGACGAACTAAAGGCAGCGCTGCTCGACAAAACAGCTGCATCGGAACGAAAGCGACTCCCGCAGTATATCATAGAAGTGGCAACATAGTACTTGCAAGTCGCTGCCGTCAGCGCCCCTCCCACACTGTTCCCGCCGTCGTGCGCTGCGTCTAGCCCGACTACTACCACTAAGACCACCACTTCTCATATTCATCAACGCTGCCACCGATTAGAAGAAATACTGGTGGCAGCCATGCGGCAAGCCAATCGTCCACACCGTTCACGACAGCGTGGGCGATCCTCAACACTCCTACGGCGCGGACAGCGTGATCGGAGTGAGTCCACCAGCCCACATTTGTGCTATTACCATCGCCGTTTCGGCACCGCGGCTCGCCACTGTCTGTTGCCATACGCTTGGACGGGAAACCCGCCGGCCGACCACTGGTGGCGACGAGTGGTCAGTGCTTCGAATAATGTCGCTTTTTGCACGTCACCGAACTCATCACCGGACAAAAATTTCTCATCGACAGCGGAGCCCAGGTCAGCGTCCTCCCAGCCACAAATTCAGATGCGATTCCCCTGCCATTTTGTACCTCCAAGCCTTAAATGACACCCGCATTCCTCTGTACTCCCAATTTTCCGTCGCCCTGAATCTGGACGTTTGAAGGCTTTTTCGGTGGGTCTTTTTAGTCGCCTCCGTCGGGTCTGCAATTATAGGGGCCGATTTTCTTGCTAAGCAGGGGCTTCTTGTTCACCTCAGGCACAAACGTGTTCTCGACTCATTAACGAGCTTGTCTATTCAAAGCATAGCTGCGGTCGCAAACTGCATTTGTGGCGCCTTTCTGCGCTGCAGTTGCCACAGAACCGTTCGCAGCCTTGGTAAATGAGTTTCAATCCCGGAGAGGTCCATCACATTGGACTCAACCTGGTGCCCAAGCTATTCAACACCACATTATAACATCCGGCCCACCTGTTTTCTGTCTTCCACGGCGCCTGGCTCCTGACAAGCTCAAAGTGGCCCGCGCATAGTTCGAGCACATGTTGGGTCTTGGAATAATTACACCACCATCATCCAGCAGTGTGCCGTCACCTCTCCATCTCGTCCCTAAAAAGTCAAGTGACTCGAGTCTATGCGGAGACTACAGGCTCCTCAACGCTAAGACCATCCCTGACCCGTACCCACTACCCAACATCCAAGACCGCCTCTGCTCTGCACGGTGAGACATTTCTGAAAATTGACCTTGTTCGGGCATACCACCAAGGCCCAGTGGCTGAAGAAGACATCCCGAAAATGGCCATAACAGCACCATTTGGGCTTTTCGAATTCTTGGGAATGCCCTTCGGACTCAGAAACGCTGCACAAACATCACAGCGCTTCATTGACACCGTGACGAGAGTACTACCGTTCGTGTTTTCTTATGCGGAGGATCTGCTCGCGACAAGCTCATCCTTCGAAGAGCACCTGCAACACCTTTGCCTTCTCTCTGAGCGCCTTCAAGCCAACGGAATTCTCATAAGCAGCGGAAAAAGTCTGTGGTGCACGCTCCCTTATTTCTCGGCCATTTCCAGTGGCATCCACCCACTTCCGGGCAAAGTAAAACCAGTCATCGAGTTCCGCAATCCGACTTCGCTTACCAAGCTCTGCCAGTTACTGGGTCTTGTAAATTTTTACTGCCGTTTCATCAGAAACTGCGCAGCGCTCCTGGGACCACTCGATCGCCTGCTCTGTGCCACACAACAGTCTGCCACGCTAGCCTGGGAGAGTGCTGCGGATGACGAATTTCTTGCCATCAAACGCGCCTTGGCCGAAGCATCTCAACTCATTGCCATGCCATGGATTATGCAACACTGAAGAAGACGTTGTTGCAGCGCTTTAGGTTTATTGAGGAGGGGTACCACACCAAGTTTTGGTTGGCGAAACCTGAGAACTCCGAAACCAGTCAACAGTTCGCTGGACGAATTTTAGGATATTTTGACCATTGGCAGGAGATGGCCAAGACACGTGATGCTCTGTGGGACGTTATTGTTTCGGACGTGCCTCCTGACGTGCCATGAGAAGCTGGCCATTTTCGGACGTGCCTCCTGACGTGCCGTGAGAAGCTGGCAATTTTCCTGAGAGAAAGAAATAGCCAAGGAATCTAAAAGCTGGCCGAAGCTACTGATCATTATATGTAGGCCCACGGTTTAGTTAGTCTCGACAAAGGTAAATACGAGAACGCCAAACTTGATAAGCCACCAGACTAAGCTCAGACCACGCCTCGAAAAGAGGAAAAAGAGAAGCTGCAATGCTTTCTTTGTGAAAAACGTGGCCATAAAGCTGCAGACTGCTGGCCAAGCACAAAGGGGCCAAAGATGATTTGATTGATTTATGGGGTTTAACATCCCAAAACCAGCTCTGATTATGAGAGACGCCGTAGTGGAGAGGTCCGGAAATTTCGACCACCTGGGGTTCTTTAACGTGCAGTGACATCGCACAGCACACGGGCCTCAACATTTCGCCTCCATCGAAATGCAGCCGCCGCGGCCGGGATTCGATCCCGCGACCTTCGGATCTGCAGCCGAGTGTCATAACCACTAGACCACCGTGGAAGGGCATAGGGGGCCAAAGACAAAAGAATCCTTTTGCGGAAAGTGCAGGCGTAGTGGCCATAACACCGAGGACAGTTGTAACAAGGAAAGCGGCAGAGCCTGTTGCCTGAAAGAGCAAGAGCACCGGCTCGAGTCAACAAACCAGGCGATACAGGCTTTGCGACAAGGTACCCGTTTGTCGGAATGCAAAAGAGGGGAGATGCTTAAACGGGAAGACGAGTCTATGCCTACGGCTGAAGGTGTCCTCGAAGGCCAATCCGTTACCGTCTTTAAAGATACGGGATGCGATTCGGTAATTGAAAGAAAGTCTCTTGCACCAGTTAGTAATCTGACGGGAAAGATTCCTCTGTCTTTCTTCTCGATCGAAGGGTACTGAAATTGCCGGAAGCGGAAGTGCAAATCACCTCACCTTTCTTCACAGGCCAGACTCTCGCGATCTGCATGGACGACCTTCTGTACGATGTTGTTTTGGGCAATGTAAAAGGCGACCGTGATGTATCCGATCCTGATCATTATTGGCAAGGACATTTATATCCCCCTTTTCCAGTGGTGGAATCACCTTGGCCGGAAGCTCACAAGACCTCTACCATCGCATCCCATCCTGGGGGTACCCTAACATCAGCTGAAATGGAAACCGAAGACAACAAAGAAGTGGCTGCGATAGTCAAACAGGGAAGTCATCGTCTGCTAGCGGTACCCACAATGAGTCCCCTGGATATAACTTCAACTGATTTGCGAAGAAGATAGAGGGATGACAGCAGCCTTCAGGAATGCTGGGAAGCAGTTGACAAGCCATTAAAAACGAGGTTTGCCGAAATTCAATTCGCTATAAATGAAAGAATTCTGTATAGAAGATACACGCTGCGGTCGGGAGAGAAATGGAACAGCTTGTTGTACCAACATCCGTCCGCTATTTCGTAATGCAAATGGCTCATGAAGGAAATCTTGCGGGACATCAAGGAATAGAACGCTCAACAGACCATGTCCTCGAGGAGTTCTATTGGCCAGGGGTGCAGTCAGACATCACACTATTTTTCAAATCTCGCGACACGTGTCAGAGGACTTTCCCCAAACACTTAGTCGGTCGAGTACCGTTGGGAAAAACGCCCCTCATTGATATTCCGTTTAAGAAAGTTGCCACTGATATTGTGGGCCCGATGTCCTCAAGGTCAGAAAAAGGGAATAGATACGTTCTGACAGTGGTTGACATTGCAACCCCGTATCCTGATGCAGTGGCGCTGCCTAGCATTGAAACGGAAAGAATCGCCGAAGTACTACTTCTTCTTCTTTTGTGGGGTTTAACGTCCCAAAACCAGTTCTGATTATGAGAGACGCCGTAGTGGAGGGCTGCGGAAATTTCGACCACCTGGGGTTCTTTAACGTGCACTGACATCGCACAGCACACGGGCCTCAACATTTTGCCTCCATCGAAATGCAGCCGCCGCGGCCGGGATTCGATCCCGCGACCTTCGGATCAGCAGCCGAGTACCGTAGCCACTAGACCACCGTGGCGGGGCGCCGAAGTACTACTGGAGATGTTTTCGCGAGTGGGGGTCCCTCAGGAAATAATCAGTGACAGAGGCGCGTCCTGTTCGTCCCACCTGATTCGTGAGCTAAGCCGGCTTCTTTCCTTCACGCAGTTGCCAACTACGCCGTATCATCCCATGGCAAAAAGCTTTGTCGAGAGGTTCAATGGCACGCTAAAAGAAATCATAAAACGGATGTCTCTAGAACGTCTGAAAAGTTGGGACCGGTAGTTAGCACCTTTATTTTTGCCTATAGAGAAGCTCCACAGTCGAGCTTGGGTTTCGCACCAGTTGACTTACTGTATGGCCATTGCGTCAGAGATCTCATGGCAATATTGAAAGAATTATGGGCTGGCAATGATCTCGATGCTGACACGAAGACTTCATATGGCTATGTAGTTGACTTGCGGAGACGCCTAGAAGACACTTGCCGTCTAGCCAAGGCGGAACTTCAAAAAGCCAAACTTGTGCAGAAGAAGCACTACGCCAAAAAAACTAATCCGCGTCATGTGGCTATGGGATACAAGGTGCTGCTGCTGCTCCTCTCGGACAACGACAAATTGATTCCGGCGTGGAAGGCACTTTCAGCGTTCTGGAGAGGGGAAATGACGTAGATTACGCTTGTGACTTGGGAACAGGAGCCTCGCTGTTCCATTTAAACCTCTTCAAAAAGTATGAAGAACGGCAATTCATGCCACCATCAGCGCAGGAAGCGGCAGCTGCTCTTACTTCGCACCTACGCGTCATCGACAAGCGCAGGTGTCATACTTATGCAGCGTCATGGAGGTATGCTACACCCAGTGTCGTATGCAACCGAGAGAAGTTGCCTATTCGACAATTGAGCGAGAAGCCCTGGCACTCACGTGGGCCGTTCAAAACTTTCACATTTACTTGTTTGGACGCACTTTCATATTACAAAGCGACCATAAGCATCTTGTTTATTTCAATACCGCCAAGCACAGCAACAGCCGTGTTCTCCGTTGGAGCCTCATACTATGGAGTATGACTTCTCCGTTGAATATATAAAAGGCAGTAAGAACGTAGGAGCGGACTATATGAGCCGCTTGCCAAGTTCATGAACATCGTATCTACTCGACTTGATGCTTTGAACTGTTCAGTCTTGTAGATGAAATTTGCTTTTATGACACTTTACTTAGAGCTGAGGTTAAACTTCTGACCTGTGGTGGGATTATTCTCACAAGTGCCGAGTGCGTGGTACCCGGAACTTCCGTGACAGTTTTTGTTTCCTCATGTGTGCCGAGTGTGCAGTGCTCGGAAGTGCGTTACAATGATAGTGCCGCGAGTGCGTGTGTGCTACGGTGCCCCAAGCTTTCAAGCAACAGCGGCAAGTTCGCCGGGGAACCCGCATCTACGCGCGTGGTTCATTCTACGTGGCGGCGTTCCATCGTCAGGACAGCGAGCGTCGCAAGAGCTTCGCCTGGCGCTAAAGAGACCAGGGGTGCTACCTACAATGGCGGCTATTGTCTGCCGAGTGGTGGTTCGCCCACTCGCCCCATGATCCCTGCTGCTGCGGCGTCACTACTACGCCGGACACCTGACCGCGGCTACGTCACCGCTGAGACCCTACCAGCCCACTACTTCCCCGACTCGAGCACCGTCATGTGGGACGATCGAGTCTAGTTTGCGTTCTCGCCTTATGTACTTCGTGTGTGTGTACCGTCCAAATATAATTGTCGTGCGATTTTCACAGCCACCGTTTCCTCCATCTGCAACGCGTCACACGCTCTGCGGCGTGACGATCCTAAAAAATACATCATCACACACCTAAATCCGGACTGCTCTCTGGCACTCTTGACCTACTCAACAAGCTCTGCGGTGGGTGCTGTTCTCCAACAGCAACTTGATGGCGAATGGCAACCTCTTCCCTTCTTCTAAACGCATGAACCCCGCCCAATCCCGCTATGGTTTGTTCGGCCGTGAACTCGTGACGTTGCTACCCGTTCGCCATTTCCGTCACCTGCTCAAAGGCCGATCGTTCACCCTCTACACCGATCACAAGCCCCTGACCTCCTCCATCGGTCTTTTCCAGTCCCAATATACGCCACAAGATGTACGTCAGCTTTCCGTCATGTCGTAATTCCCAATGGACATCCGACATTTTAGTGGCAGTGATAACACCCCGGCGGATGCTCTGAGCCGCGGGGACGCCGTCACACACAGCCGCTCGAAGACCATAACAACATCGCTGTCATTCGACATCCGCGAACTCGCGTCAGTGCAAGAGAATCGTCCTGACTTGACTAATATGCGCGAAGCTTGCACATCCGTGCAACTGAAGCCAACAACTTTTCAGACTGTACGAACTGTGTGTGATACATCCAAACACACAACGCGGCCGTTTTTACCGGTCGCCTTGCGCACACTAGCCTTCAACTCCTTCCACAACCTGGCTCATCCTGGTATTCGAGCTACTCAAAAGCTCGTTGCAGCTCGATTCGTGTGGCCCCGCATGAACGCGGACATTGGCGACTGGCTACGCGCATGTGTGCCTTGTCAGCGCGCTAAAGTTCACCGCTACCCAGTACCGCTTCCCCTCCGCTTCTTGCAACCTGACGAACGATTTGCTGTAGTCCACATAGACGTAGCTGGAGCGCTTCCGCCATTCCGAGGCCACAGGTGTTTGTTGACATGCGTTGACCGTTTCACCCAGTGGCCCGAGGCGACGCCAATGCCTGACATCACTGCAGCCACAGTCGCAGAGGCGTTCGTCTCCACTTGGGTCTCACGGTTTGATGAGTCCTCGACAAAATTAATGACTGACCGGGGCCGTCAGTTTGAGTCTTACCTTATCGCAGAGCTTCTAATGCTCCTCGGAACGGCCCGTCTGGAACACTCGCTTACTATCCCAAAACAAACGGCCTCGTCGAGCATTTCCATCGGCATCTTGAAGCAGCATTGACAACACACGGTTTCCAAACCAAATGGGTAGAAGCACTTCCCCTCGTTCTGATGGGCATCCGACCCACATGTAAAGAAGACCTCTCCTGCACCACGGCAGATCACGCTTATGGCATCACTCTGCGCCTTCCAGCTGACTTCTTTGAGGACACTGGACACCCTAGCGCTCCGGCAGACAACCAATATGTGAGCTTCCTTCGCAATGCTTTCCTCGACCTCCGGCGCCAACCGACGTGACGGAATCCAGCCCGTGCAGCTTATATTGGACCAGACATGGAAAAGGCTACACATGCGTGGTTCACTGCAGCCCCATCACCTCGAATGCTTCCGCATGCTTGAGCCCCTCCCCTCGAAATTTGTTGCGTATGTTAATGGATTCCGAGAAACTATTGCACTCGAGTGCCTGAAGCCCGCGCACAGTAAAACAGTCTCCTCCGTTTCGGCTTCTATTCAAACCCTGTCCCACCCAGTTTTGTACCCTACGCACTCTTCCCCACCTACTGCGCGCAGTGCACACTTGGACCCATTTTGCCGAAGGCAGTTGCAATCGTTCTTCGTATCGGTCTGTCGGTCTCCTATCTTGGGGGGAGCCCTGTAGTGGCACCTGCCACCGTCGAACGCACGCAGCAGAAAAACCGGAACCGCGCGGCTCCGGTCACTCCTTTGTGTAAACACACTTGGTGACTTTCCCTCTCGTAAGGCTTCCCCGCGTCTCCCCTTCCGCGGTTTGCTCGTCGAGAATATAAAGGCAGTTGCACAGCAAACGTGGTCGTAGTCGGTTTCTCCTGCACGTGCTGTACACACTAATCTACCCATCAGAGAAGGGATTGAAGAGCTCTCGAAGGTAATACAGGACAGGAATATAGTACACGTGGCTCAAGTTTACATAGCGTTGCTGAAATTACTCATTACTCTTAATTACTTTTAATTGGACATGCCCAAGTATCCGTAGGTATTTTGCACCAGCACGGGAACTCCTTTGGCGCTCATGCAGGACGACATCTTCGTGGGGTAATTAGAAGTAGAAATTTTGAAATCACCGCTGAATTCTCATACCTTAATCTGTTACATAGACGATATGTTTACTATTTGGGAACATTTTATAAGTGCACTAAGCGCATTTTTAACCACTTTAAGAACTTTCTCCATATGAATAATTTCTTTCATGAAAAACGGCTCCAGTAAAATCGATTTCCTCGGCACGACATTATCCAACACAAATAGAAAACTAAACAGGACACTTTAGAGAAAGCCAACGAATGGCCAACAATACCTCGATTACAATAGTAATCAGCCGCAACATAGCAAACATGGGATATTTACCGGTCAGTCAAGGCGCATAAGGAGGATTTGTAGCTATGACGCGGATTACTTTCACCTGTTAAGCAATCGAACAGCAGCATCAGCTGAAACAGGAAACACCTGCACGACGCACTTAGTGAGACATACCCGTGTAAACTAGATGGGAAAGTAGCTAGATAGGAAACGCGAAAGAAATATTACTATGCTCACTGCACAACAAACAACGCTTTGGCCAAACTGGCTGAGCAGTGAATGTTAGATTAAACGGGCATCACGCGCACACCGCGCCTAACTTCCTGAAGGCAGTGGTACATCATGTTAATATGGTAGGCCATAAGTTCGACGAAGTCAAATTTTACACGCTACAGGCAAAATTCCGCTCGCCCAGGGACAGATATTACAGCGACCCAAGCCTTCCGCTTTCCTGAGCTTCTCCTCTAGCATGGACTTCACATTGTATGTAACGTGTAGTTTTAAAAGTCGTGCTCACTTTCTGTTCCGAAATTCACATTGGAACGACGAGTCAAAAAGGTCCAACGCATTCTCATTTGCTAAATTCACTTGCTACATAAAACGCATTGCGCAATTATGATTCCTCTCTTTAAGGTGTCTCTGACAAACTCGGACAGTTTACAAGGAGTTTCGAAAATTTATAGAAGATATTTTGCAGCGCACCTATGCTTATGTTCGTATTTCCTGCAAACGAATGCGTTGGCAGAAAGGACAATGCGCAATGCTAAACAATAATTACCGAAAAACACGCATGGTACACTCGAGACACGCCTGGCTTGAGGGCTATAGCATCTGTGGGGAAAAGACACTTCTGCCGGTTTTATTGGCGCAGAGCGCTGAGCCGTCCTAACATGGCGAAAATGCCGATCACAAAAACGAACGCCAACGTTCCAACCGTCGCGAGCGAAAAAACGTCTTTCTCCTCTTCTTCCACGCGCTAGCACGCAGCGCTATCACGATTTCCAACATCCTCCGCGGCCAACAATGTCACTTGCACAGTTCCAGAGGACAAAGAAGTTGAACCGGTCTCGTGAGTTCCGTGTCGTCTGCTAATCTGACTTTACATGCTCTGACGTGCCCATCTTTCCCCTTTAAGGTTTCAAATACTCTAGCCAATTTCCAAAACGTAATGGGCACTTTGTTGTCTCTAACAATAACAAGGTCACCGCACTTTAAATTGCTGTCTGGTTTCTGTGACCTGCTGTGCGCGCTTCTCAGTGTCGAGATACATTCTTTATACCAACGTTGCCAAAATTCATTTAGTTTTTGTTGTCTTTGTCTCCAAGCGCGTAAAATGTCGGTGCGACATCCCGACTTCTCGCTCGCTTGTACTTCCGGAAGGGCCGTGAGCCGTCTACCTGACAAAAAGTGTGATGGAGTCAGTATTTCTGCTTCAGAAGCATCATCAGAAATATACGTCAGTGGCCTAGAATTTATCGCGGCCTCGACCTCTTTTAGCAAAGTGTCAAGCTGCTCGAAGCTGAAGCAACCCTTTCCTAGAGTTCTGAGGCAAGTCTTAACTGTTCGAATCATTCGCTTCCAAAAACCTCCCCACCATGAAGCGCGCTCAGCAATGAACTTCCACGTGATATTACTAGAAGCACAAAAGTTCTGCACCTGTACATCACGTAGAAGTCCATATGACAGCTTAAGTTCCCGACTGGCCGCCTTAAAACTTAAAGCATTATCAGAATATATTACACTTGGCAAGCCACGGCGTGAAATAAAGCGACGAAATGCCAATAAAAAGGAATTCACAGTCATGTCACTGACTAGCTCTAAGTGAACTGCTCGCACTACAGCACAGGTAAACACCACAATGAATGTTTTCACAGAGTTGCTTCCCTTCACGAAGACTGGACCAGCGAAGTCTACGCCCGTGACTTCAAATGGATGAGACCTCGAGACTCTGTCGATAGGAAGTGGGGCTGTAGGAGCTGAAGCGGCTTTTAAAGGAAACCTCGCACAAACACCGCATTGTGCAAGCACCTTTTTAACGCACTGACGACCACGCACTATCCAGAACTTCTCACGCAACTCGGCGAGTGTGACACCAACACCACTGTGCAGAAGGCGTCGATGTTCGCTGTCTATGATGAGGTGAGTGCAACGATGATCGGCGGGTAACAAGACGGGGCATTTTACGTCTCGTGAAGCATCTACGTTGTCTAGGCGAGTCTTGATCCTGATTATACTCTTGGTATCCATGAAAGGGTGAAGGTCTCGTATGGTCGATGTCTTGTCGAGAGCTTTGTTCGTGGTTAGTGCCATAATCTCATTTCCAAGGCTTTGTGCTTGTAAGGTCCTGATCCACGTATCTTCGCTCTCTACAATCTCCAGTGTTGACAGAGGACCTTCTCTTCTCGTATTACTACTTGCTTTGCAGTTGTGGAGGAATCTTCTCAGCCAAGCCGTGATACGAAGCACCGTCTTCCAGCGACTGTACTTACTGACCTCAAATAGAGGTTCCTGCATTTTGCTCTGGGCCATCAGAACCACGTTATCAGTTGGTTTTCTTTCGTCGAGCAACATGTCAGATGAGCTCTCGCAGTTCTTTTGTTGCTTTTTAAACTTCGTCAAGACCTCTTCTTGTTTGAATGATGATGTATCCACAATACCAATGGCGTCCATTTCCCAGAAACGTTGTAATGGGAAGGAAAGGGCTTCATTGTCGTGTGCCTCCACTCGCAAAACACAGATGTGACTGCTCGTCTTCCGATGAACCTTCTCGGAGAACGCCAAGGGTCCTTGAAAAGTCCATCCGAAGTTCGTGTTGATAGCTACTAGAGATCGGTTTTCTGCGTCCCATTTGACCTCGCTTGAATTCGGCATAAGCTTCCAAATCTGGTCGGACCCGATCAAGAGACTCACTCCCGGTTCACCTGTGACTCCAGGGAAAACCACTGCGTCTGCTATTGGTTTGCCCTCCGCAACGATGTCGCAGAACAACTGGTTATCTTGGGGTACTTCGATCATATCTTCGCATATGAACGGCACGACGATCGCTTCTATCTCTACTGAGATGTTCTCGTGCTGGCTGCGAAGTGCAATGCTCACTACCTGAGCCCGCTGAGCATGCTGTGATCGAGCTCGTCCAAACGTGCTAACCACGAGATCCATTTCTCGCACGGGAGATAAATTAAGCTTCTGGCATATATCTTCCCGCAAAAACGTCCTTTGGCTGCCATTGTCCAAGACACCGCGGACGTAGCAGCAATGAGTCGGAGTCATCAGCCAGGCACGGAACGTCTGTAGGAGAACCTCCGTAGCTAGTCGAGGCTGTGTAGCGTTCGTTGCAACATGCATGGCGACATTCGGTGGTTTTCTCGATCCGGCGTAAACTGAGCTGCTGGAACCGTCAGCGTTGCACATCGAGGAAGCATGGCGACGCTTGCATGTTGTACACTGAATCCTGCGATGGCAGTCACGTACCAGATGCCCCCTCATGGTACACTTGAAGCATCGGCCATCCTTCCTGAGCATAGTGCGCTTATCGTCGAGGCTAACTGCGCTCGTGCATCGCTCGGTCTTATGGTCCTTGGCATCACAAAAGAAGCATGGTTCAGTTAAGTCCTTTGCCTTATTGTGAAGCACCCTTGCCGCAGGAGTCGACGACCTATTGAAGCTCAGAGTTTGCTTAGAACTCGTCTCGTTCAGCCTCGGTGTCCTAGTCTGAGAACACTTCTCTCTACATTCAACTTCTACCTGAAGAAATTTCAGTAGGCGCTCCAACTCCTGTTCAGCTGAATCCGCACTGCTGCCTGTGGCTACTGATGACGTAGCAAAATCGATACTTTCCCTCTTGTAATAATCTACTACCATGTCTTGGGGAATAGCCTTCAGGAGTATTTCACATAGCATGGAAGCGTATGAAGAAGCGCTCACCCCAAGATTGGCGAGTCCTCTTCGGTTGAGTTGAACGTCGTCCAATAACTTGCGCAAGGCCGTGACGTTGTTCGATGAGGTCACAGATCCAAGCATGCGCAGGTTCTCCAAAAGTTTCTGCTCGATCAATTTGCGGTTGCCGTAGCGTTGCTTCAAGATTACAAGGGCGTCGTTGTAACTTGATTCCGTCACTTGGATTCCGGCGACGGCCTTAGCAGCAGCTCCGTCCAGCAGCGAAACCAGGTAATGGAAGCGATCCGTGTCAGACAGCCGCGGGTTCTCGTAGACAGAATGTCGAAACATATCCCAGAACGGCTGCCATTTGGTGATCGTTCCGTCGAAACGCACAAGCTCTAACTTCGGCAACTTGGCGCCAAATTCACGTTGTGAACGGGTCGTGTTCGTCGAGGAAGTAGCCGGTTGGTTCTCGTCAGTTGCGGTCGGTGGCTCCGTTGTAGAAAGCGAAGAGGATGTTTTCAACATTTCCATATTGTGGTCGAGCAAGGCCAAAGTGCTTATAGCAGCTTCCTCGTATTCAATGACGGAATCATAATCTTCTATGGCTTGCTCGTCCGTCATGAATGCTTCCAACTCGGCGTTGAGCAGGGTCAACTCTGACTTGGTCGCTTTCAACCGGCTGTGCAGGACACGAAGGGTAGAAAGATCGAACCGTCCGGATTGCAGGATCCCGCTCACCTCGTTGATGATCTTCGTGCTTTGCGCTCGGCGAGCGGCCCGCTTGTTCCTGATCCGCTCCATGACGGCTCGTTGCAGACGTCTCTTCCGAAAGAAGCCGCAAGTTGCGAAGGCGCTGGCTGGCTTCCCGGGTCGTTCGGCACCAAAATACGATGTGGGGAAAAGACACTTCTGCCGGGTTTATTGGCGCATAGCGCTGAGCCGTCCTAACATGGCGAAAATGCAGCCGATCACTAACGAACGCCAACGTTCCAACCGTCGCAAGCGAAAAAACGTCTTTCTCCTCTTCTTCCACGCGCTAGCACGCAGCGCTATCACGATTTCCAACAGCATCATCGGCTCACCCTATCTCTAAATAAAGAAAGAACGTGCGATCACATTTCAACGTGATTCATTGATGGGCAATGTGGTGTCGTGAATGTTTTCTGCCTCAGATGACATTCCCCGTAACGCACCCCCAGTCATACAAACTACGCTGGTCGCCCGTCTGTGCAAGTTCAAGGCTACGTGGAACGTTGCGACCGCCTTGGGAACCAGCTAGGCATTGCTCCGTAGATCAGCTACCAACACCTGTGAAAGAGCGGAACGAAATGTGTTATTACCCAACAAACACAGGTGCTGCGCCTTACCGTCCTTTTCAGCCACCCGCTCAGTACCATCAGCCAGAGAAGATTGAGCAACCTGAAGTGACAACGCCGGAGAACCGGACCAGCATGATATATCCTCAGTGCCAGTGCTGGACTCGCTGCAAATTGTGTTGGTTCTACTAGGCAGTGCAAAACCCCAGACCGTTTTTCCACTTAATCAAAGGGAATTGGCGAGGAAAGAGAACATGTCGTAGATCTTCTTCAAATTTTATGGGTAACGTTTCAAGAAGGTGTGGTTTCGTAGTTTTATTTTAAATAAGGACAGACTTTAACTACGGCGCCTTAAAATCTTAAAAAGGTTACGACTAAGTCTTATAACGAAGCAATAAGTCACAACATCCTGTGATTTAGCTCTGTGTTTTCCTTTGAAATGGAATTAAACGCGGCATACTGTTTTACGTTCATGTAGATGTGGAATATGAAACTGACGGGCGCCTTTGTGGCATATCCTTTTGATTAAAACCCACTGTTACCTAAAAGCATATCCTATAGTATACGAAATACTCTCTCTATGTCTTTAGCTGTGAAGTTTTTATAACTTATTACATGCACTCTTCACGAGAACAGAGGTAGGACGGCTCAAACACACGAGCTGATCATGTGCACGACGACATGCGCCCGAGCGCTTGTTAGTGCTCTTGTACACTGTCAACCTTGGATTCGACCTTCTAGAACTTTTCGGTTGTTTGACTTGCAGGAAAGAAATCAAGTCTCTTTACGCCACCAGTGGGGAGACACTCACAGCGACACAGTGCTACCCATCTGGTGGTATGTATGATATTCCTGAGAGTTTTCCAATAACGCCTGTTAAAAAAAGGCATATGATCCGTAAGGCGCAATAGATGATTATTGCTCTTGTCTCACATGCTCTATAAACAGTCTGTTATTGTATGTTGTATCGGTGCTGGGAAATACATTAATTTAAGACAGGTATGGGGAATGTAGGATGTAATATAAAACAACAATGTAACTCAGGTCACACGCAAGCGTATGCATCTTGTTTGCTTGCATCCGTTTTTTATAGCCTCTTCGAATAGGTGATGGTTGATGATTTCTGGGGTCTTACGTGCCATAAGCACGATATCATTATGAGCTCCGGAAATTTCGACCAGCCGGGTTTTTTAACGTTTACTGACATCGCAAAAAATTGAACCGTTTCCTTCCTTCGAGTTGCAGCCACCGCGGGCGGGATTCGATCGCGCGACCATTGGATCAGCACCCGAGTGCCATAGCCACTAGACCACCTTGGTGAAACCCTTCGACTATCTCATCCACAATGTTCGGAATGGAAATTATAGATTATTTGTGAATGCAAATTGTATCACCACACAGGCGTTATCGCAAAGTAATTTATAAGTAGTGCTGACTGCAATTATAAAAAATTCGAATTTCAGAGGGCGCATAAATTTCAGAGGGTGCATGCTCGATAATCAAGTAAGATACAAAGAATCTTGCACTTATTAAAAGGAGAGGAAGCTAACATAAGCTCACAAAACAACTTTGCGCGGCGACATGCGAAATGTTTTTTGTGATTTAATTCTACAACTGCACGAAACGGTACCTTCGACCACTCAATTACATAAGTGCGCGATAATTAAACCGAAGTTTAGATTTACAAATAAAAATTACTTGTCGTTGTTTCGGTAGCTTACTGGCGCACCTGGTGAGTTCTGAGAATTGAAAATAATTTATTTGATAAGTGAACACCATGCTACCTTATGGTTCACGTGGAAAAAGTTGTTCTGACCAAACGTCACCGCAGGTGCTGATGCGCCGCGAATGTGTTACTGTTGTATGCCGCGTCGCGAACGTGCTACTCAGCCTCATTAGCTGAAGATAAGTTAACTAGGACCCGTTATTTCGAAGCTGCTAAGTTTCAAAGGACACATAGGACATAGTGAAAAGAACAGGCGTGCAAAACACGGACACAAGGGGAAGAAGCGGAAAACACGAACGCAAGTAGAACGCACACCTTTAACTTTCATGGTAACAAAGACTATGGCTGACCTAGAGAGAGACCCTCCGACCGCGAGGAGGAGTTTCCCTCTGCCCTGCTCATGCATTGACATTTCACGATTTATAGAAGTTCCACTCCGGTTAAAGACGAAGGCAGAAAACTAATTGCTTTCTCACACAACTTATAAAGTGTAGGCTTTAACGGAGTGCCGTCTGGTAATGGGGCATAATGGTGAAAAGGAACACGAACACCGACCATGAAAGAAAAGGAAAAGGGAAAAGACGTTTCGGCTCCCCCTGAAGGGATCTTTCTTCACAACATTGTCAGCGAGCCATTGTCAGCGAGCCTACCACCAGGGGAAGTGGAACGCCCTCTTTCTTATCATATTTTCCATGGTAGGTGCTCGTGTAACTTCTTACTGTCATATTGTGTGCGTGTTATTTTACTAATATTTTCGCGCATTATTCCGCCGTGCCTTTTAAAAAACCCTTATAAACGTCCGTCATTTTCCAGGTAATTCGACAGGTAACTACACTATCACATACACCGATGGCCTTTGCGCTGTTGTGATTGTTCACCACGCACGAGAAGGTATGTGTTTGTGTGATTATGACAGGAATACACTTCTCGCCAAAACGGAAAGGGAGCAGTAAAAACCACAGTCGTGTATTCTGACGTAGTTTGGAGAAACAACGTCAGAAAAACTGCGCATCAACCCCACTGTACCAAAGAACTTTTGCTATTTGCAATGGGAAGCCTATGGATGCAGTTTTTATTTACATACCTCTATTTTGCAAGCTGGGTATACCACTAGGAGGCACACTAAATGCTGAAGCCAGGTTTACTAAGGCGGCAGTAAATTGGTCAACACGGATTTGCAAGCCGGGCTAGTGGTGGAGGGGGGCGGTGTACACTAAAGGCTCAAACGAGGCTTATCACAAGGGGGGCCCATTAAAGGCTCCGCACCGACGTATCATGGAGGGGGAGGAGGGCACACTAGAACAGAAGTGCAATCATCTATTGTGACAAGGATAAAGTAAGCAATAAATGAACGCTCGCATATAGACGAAAGTGCCAAGGTTGCAGACAAAGATTGAAACACACGTAATAACTGGTGATTACTTAGCAATTGAAAATTTGTGGAAATGTGTCGTGCTCTATTAGAGACACAGCAGCTTCTCGCATAATATTCGAGTAGTGGTTATATGAAAGATCTGTCGGTTATTGAATTGTTTGCTAAATGAACTCAAACAACCTTCAAAGGATGATCCAAACTAAAGTCCCTAGATATATTCCCGTTTATTTAAGCAACGAAAAGCTTTGATGTTCAGCATCTGGTTAGTCGGCGTTGTTTATGGCAACCATGTTCTTCCTAAAGCTGTTACTTTAAAGTCGCTGCGAGAGCACGTGAAACAATGTTGCACATTTCAGTAGGCGTTTCCTTACATTTGGCATGTTCACTTTTATATTTGATAGGAACGTGTATTTTGACGGCCGGACGCTATCTGAGTGCGCGTGATCCGCTCCAAGTGTTTAGGAAGTACATGGCTGCCGACAAGAGCTGTCTGCGAAAGGGGGCAGGGAGAGGAGGTAGTTGTTGCTACTTACAAAAAGGCGAAAATCTAGGGACTTTAATCCAGACGTGGCAAAATGCGACGCGCATGTTGAATATAAGAGGCCGCAAAGGAGGAATGATTGTGGAAAGACATGTAAAATTCAGATAAATGTCCGAGCAGCCATCATTTTCAAGCGATACAACAATTAGTGAAGATCTGATGTCAAGGACGCTGGAACGTCGTAAGAATTTTAATTGCGTGTTAAAAATCGAGATTTATTTGGGGGGGGGGGGGGGTGGTGGTGGCGTTAGTTTGTTATTGAAGTGGCCCTCGCACGCAGAAAGAGACCTGGTTATCTTATACATGAGGTATCGAATAGGATATTCTGCCCGATCATTCGGTGCCCACCTGGGAACGCGAAAGATCTAGACTATTTCCAACGCGCCTACAGCCATGCACTCGTGTGTTTGCTAGGTGCGCCACAGTATCAGAATTGCGAGCAGCTTAGTTAATACCTGAATGTGTAGTGATCACTTAAGGTTTGTTCTAATGGACCACAATGCCGACTTCCACTTACTTGAATGACATTTTTATTACGGACGCATTTCCAAGTAGGAGGCTATGTAGACTACCAATGTCGATGGTTCGACACTAAATAGATCAAGAAGTAAGAATCTGAGTGGCCGTGACGAGTGATACATAACATTAATCTGAAAAGGCAGTGCTATTTTAGTCGTTACTTTCCCAGCCTTTGTACTGCCAAGTTCCTTTTTAAACCGCGCCTCTTTTGCACTTAGGCCCGACAAGCTGACGCACTCACGGTCCGTTAACCTCTGAGTAGCCGGCAAAAGTAAGCAACGAAGAGAAGGCTTATTAGAAGTTATCTCACTACTGATAGGAAAGTAATGCGTAAGAATTCAGTCTCAGAGAGTTCAGTGCATGCTTCTATTAAGCTGAATTTTCCGTTGCACAAAATTCTGGAAGGTGGTCAAAACTGCCGTCGATCTCAAGCTGTGAGACACGGGACGCAATCGCCGGAAGAGACCCCAAGGACCGATGTAAAAATTCCCAGACGTGATCACACGATAGCTTTGACAATTAGATTTTGGTCCCCTTCTGCGCACTAGCAAAATGCCAGCAGTGGTTCAAAGACCGAGTCAGAGCCAAGGGTGATCAAACAAATCATATTCTCATCAATCAATCAGTTGCACAAAATGTGGACAAACTTGGCTCTTTTCAATAGAAACACAGATGGGTTACAACTTCACACGAAACCAACAATAAACGTACGAGATCATGCACTCCAAGAAAGAACAAACCACAAAAGAGTCCTAGTAGCAGTCACTCGAGGTGCCTTCTCAACTTCAAGCTTGCAGGCACGACTCGTCGTCTGGCTCGCGGATCAGCATGGATTCACGGCTTCTCACTTCTCGCGGAATCGCGTACGACTTCGACTCCTACCACTGCTACTCACGGCCCGTGGTCGGCTCCTTATGTTGCCTCGAGAAGCCATTCTAGAAGTTTCGGTGCGGGCCGCGTGATTTCAAGCCCGCATTAGGCCAGGAAGGTTCTTGCCCTTTCTCGATCTTTTGCCGCCTGGAGGGCGCCTCTTTCTCTCTCCCAAGGCGCGAGGAGCGCCGGTACGCACTCTCCGCCTCCTCTCTTTCCCTCCGTCTGGCTCGCTCGCTCGCTAGCTCGTCGCGATAGGATGAGTCACTGAGGCGTCCTGAAAAATTCTCCCTTCGTGATCTTGGGTGCCTGTTCTTGATGTTTTTCTTGACACTTTTCTTGATGTTTTTCAGGCTTTCCCTTCAGCTCGATACCGGGTTTTTCGACAAAATCGGCACTGTTTTGTAACAAGAACAACATTTTCTATTCCCGCCGCCAGGCTCTTCGTTTGGCCGGATCTCTGCAGCTTCTCTCCCGCTTTCGTACTTTCTTCCCGGATTCATAGCTCTCGTTTAATGCATGACCCCATATATTTAGCAGAGACTTCCACAAGATTTAGAAGCGCTTTCAGAGAAGCATTTCCGGGCTTTTCGCATGCTAACTTGTTTTGTCTACTGGAATTACACCGAACACTGTCGTACTACAATGCCTCCTACATATACACACCGGGCATAATTATTAACAACATCAATCTGGGAGAGTCGGCAATGTATTAACCCAACATTATTGAGCAAAAACACAGACATAACAATTGACGCGTCTTCTTGCTTGACATCCGTGTCATATTTGTCTTCCTTCCATCTTACATTAAGTTTCTCCATTTCCTGTGCAACTAATATAAAGAAGCTGGTTTCTTCAAGCACTAAGACTATCATCGAATTCGTGTTATGACAGAACGAGCAATCGTAGGGCATTATCCGCAATATTCCGGTAAAGCAGCGTCGCGTTCCTCTATCGTAGCTGCGCATTCGTCACGTGTGAGACACAGAACTGGGAAATGGAAATAAAGCTTGTCCAAGCATGTAGGTCTATGGAAGACAATGAACACTGTATATATGGTGCAGCCATGATTGTTCGTATTCGCAGGATACTGTAATGCTCTAAGTTAGCACGTGCCGGAAAGGTAACTGCTTCTAAACATTTGTACTGTCACTGGCTTGTAAACTGATCTGACTTCTCTGTAGGATTCTACACATGAATGCATTGCGGTTTTCATGATTGGTCGGCAAGGTGTACACCAAAGTCTTCTTGGCATGTTTGTGTGGCATAACATCAGACACCAGGCTGTCGACTAAGATTTGGCCGTACTTCGAAGCTGTCTGTTTAGTGTGCCCTCTAAACCTGCCCATTCTCTCATATCATTACGATAGCTGAGAGTAAGCATCACAAAAGCATATGGTCCTGAGCTAAATAAAACATGTACATTATACCATCAACGCCCCCTTCACACCATTCGTGTTAACACGATATTGTGGAGACGCAAAGCAGATTTTTTGGCCTATTAGCAAACTACTGATTAGGCAACCATTATAAGCTACTTATGAAAACAACGCGCAGCGATGAGGCCAGCAAAGCCGCAGCCGTAATACTTGGCATATTAGACAAGTAAAGGAAAAAAGTGTGCTCTTATGCAAATTTCCCTTTAAATATTGCAATATGAAAGGTTTCGTCAACACTGTAACCTCTCACTGGAAGATGGTCACGTTGCCATAGAAGCGGAGATTAAAGACACTATATATATTGTTCTTCCTATAGACCTTTCCATCGGCACTCTCGCACCGGCGAGCCGGAACCTGTTTTTGTCGTCTGCTAGCACGCGGGAGACAGCTCTCCGCGCCACGCCACCCTTCTTTGAGCTGTTTGCTGCGCAGAGCCGCCCATACGTTTTTCCGTGCTTGCACGGTGCGCGCGCTGTATCTCGCTCACTAGAACAATTTAAATTGTCCTTTAAGAACAGCCTATCGACAGGGCATCACTGCATTGTTTACGGTTGCACCTACAACCAGAAGAAAAGAAACGCTGCACGTAAACAGCTGTGCAGCAAGCATAACATTATGCAGGAGGAGTGCGGCTGCGTATTCACTGATGTACTCGTGCCAAAACGCCGCACCGCTCATGCTCCCACGCAGTCTAACGCTGATGTCGCCAACACCCCCTGAACCCTAGTCAGTGCCGTTCTTAGACTATGGTACAAATGTCCCAGATTTGTTCTTTCAGTCTCACTCGATTAGCTTCAACCATGACACCTAAGCGCGTTTCACGGTATTACCAAAGCAAGGGGTTTTAGTACGGAAATTCCTTTTTCTTTTCCTTTTCTTTGTTGCTCTTGTCCTTGCTTATGTATGCATCCGGCCTGTGCGACGAGCTTTTCACTTCCTCATTGACTTTCAGTCTGTAGCAGCAGCCAAAAACGGTCTGTCTTCATATCTGAGCTGTTGTACGCACATTCCCGGAACCTTTGTCGTTTGTTGCAGGGAGGCTCTGCGCTTCTTGCTTAGCTGACCCTATTTTGTCTTTATAGTGTGTGCTGGTACTATATATATATATATATATATTGTACCGCGTCGTGGCTGGGACAAGGAATGAAGAGGAGGACGACGTGTCGCGCGTTCCGGAGCTCAGAACGAAGCCAGCGCTGAACTCTTTTTCCTCGGCTCTCATCCGCCATCTGTAAATAAAGCCATCTCCTCGCAACTCTTCGTAACAGTTGTGGTGGAAGCGTGCTGGGTACCCGACACTTGAAGACGGAGGTTCAACCGCAAGTTGTTCGTCGAAGCCGCCGCCTTGCTGGACTCCCCCCGTTGCTTCCGACGACAGCAGAGATGTCTCGCGATGAAAACGAAATAGGGAACGGGCCCTTTGCTGGAGTTGCAGCCCCTGCACCATTTCCAGCGACCCCTTCTGCACCTGTTTCAGCTGCGGCGTATCCGTGGCAGCGTCAGCACCTGATCGAGCCTCGCACATTCGGAGGCAAACATGGAGAAGACATGGACCAGTGGCTGAA
>CM023482.1:41502132-41557940 GCA_013339685.2 Hyalomma asiaticum | reverse complement strand
TAAAAAATCTGAAGGTTAAAACAACCCGGGCCTTCTTGTTGGTCGTGGACGAGTGCACAAGGATGGTGGCCGCGAAGTCGGGGAAAGAGGACGCAAATAGTGTGATATCTTTTCTCAACCGAATGATGTTTGACAATGTGAGGGTGTTAGTGACCGACAACGGACCAGCCTTTCGAAGTCACCAACTTCATGAATGGGCAAAGCGACGTGGAGTTACACTTAGGTTTACAGCACCGTATCCTCCAGCAGCTAATGGGCTAGCGGAGCAAGCTATTAGAGATATCAAGCAGTACTTGAGCATGTATCCGGACTTTCCAGGTGGATGGAAGTGCTGTCTAGAAGCGGCGGTAGCTCATCATAACCGGTCCTACACAACGGCTCTGGCATGTACACCGCTATTTGCTGCTACTGGGAAACCAACATATTTCCCAGCTGACAAGAGCTTAGGAGTTTAAGCTATGATCCGCCTGACAGGAGAAAGAAGACCTGAAGAGAGCGAAGTTAAATACCGGGAGAGGATGAAAATGAACTTCGACAAGTAGCAGAACACGACAATACCAAGAATAGAGGTGGGAGACTTGGTGCTTGTGAGAAAAGGACTGCCGAACTCGGGCGCGAGTCACAAAGGGCCATTCTCTGTGGTTGAAACAGCGACCCAACAGGGACATTTGAAGACAGTTTGGTATGCGGGATCCAACGGTACCATCGAGTCAGCCTCCATAGCCAACGTTTTCAAATATCATCCCAGGAGGGATGAAAGCAGGGGAGGGGGGAGTGAAGCAAGCCTAGGTTGAGGAAGAGGAAGAATATGGACGAAACTCCAACGGGGGAGCAGGAGAAGAGAATAAAGGGAAGTTAGAAATGGCGACACGGCGAGTACTCTGTCTGGTTACTATGTGCAGTATTATCATATATATATATATAGTATATATATATATATATATTATATATATATTTTGGACGAAGGCATTTGCGCTAGTTAATAGAAAAAATCATGCAGAGCGAACAAGCGTGCGGGCCCGTCCTGCGCAGTGCAAACCAGGTGGGCGTGTTCCGTTGAACAGCAAACGTACTTCAGCACTTCCTGTAAGGCAGACGCTGCCTTCAAAAAAAAAAGAATTCGGAGAGCTTGACGGAAGTCGATAATGAACTAGGCTGCGAAAACGGACCCGAGTGATTGCTTCTTTATCCGTGACTGCGATAAATGGGAAACCCGATTAGAACAAGAAAAATCCAGGTCTCACGGACCGTGGGAGCCGATGTTATGCCAAGATGCCAGCGAGGTGTTTTTAGCCAACGTTATTCATTACAGAGAAAGTCAGCAGAATATAGCCGACAGTTCAAGGTGCTCTAGCCAAGAACTGCTATCTAGCGCTGGTTTAAATTAAGTAAATGCCGCACATGTGCCATGGCTTATATTGCATGCCACAACATTTTTACGATGTTATGCACACAGATATACGTGTGGCATTTATTGACTGACTCTCACAATTTGCTAAAATTTACTTGCGTTATTGTCAGTGTCCGAACGCCGTTGCACTACTTCTTGAATTTGTCTTTATGTTGAGTAACGATCATCTCGATCCACGATCATGTGGGGTGTCATGAACATGATTCTAAAAATCACATCCCTCGAGCTGTATTAGGTTGACACCCATTTCAACCCCCTTAAAGCTTTCATGTTGAGTCATAAGCATGTGGTGCCATGACCATATCATGTCATGAAAATGTCTATAATTCATATATCTCCACCTTTACCTTTCGTTTTACAACCGGTATTGACCCCCTTTCATTGCTTTTTGCATAATGATGCTCATGTCAAAGCCTGTAAGTGATGCCATGAACATGATTATATCTTGCATCACATCGCTCGAGCTTTACTTTTCCTTTGACACCCATTTTCACCCCCTTCCGTTAATTTTCGCTCTGTCATGCTCATGTCATATCATGTATTTCATGTCATCAACATGACTAACTCTATCGCGTCTCTCGACCTACATCTTTTGTTTGACACCCATCTTTACCTCCTTCCTTTACATTCGTTTTTACAGTCATGCTCATGACATCGGCACATCATGTCATGTCATGAACGTGAATATGACGAATATTACATTCTTCGACATGCACCTTTTTTGACACCCATATCGGTCCGCTTCCAGTAGTCTTATGTTTGCAGAGTCATGCTCACGTTATAGCATGACCTGAGAACATCATGTCATGTCATGAACGTAACTACGACGAATATTACATTCTTCGACATGCACCCTTTGTTTGACACCCATATCGATCTCCTTCCAATAGTATTATGTTTCCAGAGTCATGCTCATGTCATAGCATGACATGAGAACATCATGTCATATCATGAACGTGACTATGACCAGTATCACATCCTTCGAGAGGTACCTTTCGTTTGACACCCATCTCGACCGCATTCTTAGAGTTTCAAGCATACCCTTGTATTAGGTGTCATTGATTGCATGGTTTCCGAAATCAGGTCATTCTTTAATCGTGATTTGGTAATTATCACGGTGGGTGCACTCTCATTATCGTAACCAGTTTAACCTAACTTGTGTGACTTACAAACATTAGTTAGCGATTTTGTAGTCATGAGCATGACTTACACTAGATATGAGCATGACAAACATTAGTTAGCATGTTATAGTCATGAGCATGACTTAAAGCCTGGCTATCATGCGGATTATGCCTGAGTCATGTTCGCGTTAAATTAATGGTTCGTTCCATATATTGTGTTACGTGATTAATCATTTATTTCCCAAGGTATCGTTTCTTGTGATAATTTTTTATAATTTTGGAACCATCCGCTTTTAAGGACACTCTGACTGAAACATTAAGGTTACTATAATTGAGACACTAAGGCTCCCGCCTTAATGAGTGGCACTTTTGTTAGCAAAAGCAACAGTATTTTTATTACGGGGCGAGTCATCTTACAACAGTAACTCAAACAAAGAAGAGGCGACACGGTTCCCGGTTTCCCAGTTTTACTGCTACCAACCGCCCCGCTGATCCCGCCTCTGCCCGCGCAATAACACGCAAAACAATGGCGATGGCAACTCTCATGCTAATCAGTCAGACCCCACATACTCACAAATCAAACTACCTAACGATTCTGCGATGTTTACAACGAGCGAAAGCAAGATCTTGCTGAAACACACACAACGAATGCACACGCCCGCACGGAGAGCCCGTCGAGCAAACAGCCCAAGATGGCGCCGCGACTAGACGTCGCTAGCGGCACTTCATGGCGGCGCCCAGGAGGGCTCTATTGGAAAGGTCTATATGCCTTCATTAAAACATCGGCAGTCGCTGTATAAAGTCTGGCGTATATATATGGATTATTGGTGTTAATTGTCGGTCAGATACAGCGGTAGACTTTGAACAAAGTCCGCTACTAACATTTGTTTCATTGAAAGCTACTGACTGTATTACCGTTGTTTATTAATGTCACCAATTGCGCTTCCTGCTCGAAGAAAACAACGATGGTTATCGCGCACCTGAAATGACACGCCGAAAAAAGCGTCAGCGTAAAACTGCTTCCCTATGCGTATACTCCCTCTTAAAAAACTGTACTCAAGCGAACGCAGCGCCATCAGAATTCACACCTCAGCTGCGATTGTCATACGACATGGAGTATAAATTCCAACATTCGGTAACTGACTACGCACTGTACTGACATATAACCACAGGCAGCACACCACGCAGCGCAATTACGATGTGACTAAGCTACATGTGTATATATTGAAGAATAGATTTTTTAAAAACGATGGATAGCAATGAATTTTGCTGGAACCAATGTTTCGAGAAGTGGACTTGTCTTCGAAACAAAACCGGGAACCACATATGTTCATGGTTTTGGTTCATTACACTTCACTCTATTTTTATGTAACACTGCATTCGATCAAGCATCATCGGTGGTGGGACCGTAGTCACGCAGAGACAATCCGCGTTTAGCCACTTCAGCCTAGGCAATAATATTTCTTAATAAATCGAATTGAATTAAATTCCACAGTACCCCACAGCTGACCGCAACGTCACCGCTACAGTGCACCTGCCCTCAAGCTGTGCGATTTTCGGGCGACATATGACAAAATGTGTCTATCAGCAGAGATTTTACGGTTTATAACTTCTAAGACAACATGAAACGTGCTTTTTATTAAATAAAAGCGCGTTGCATTGGCTCCAAGGCAAAACATGTTTTTCTGCCGTCTGCCACCTGCGAACGAGGGTAGTCCTTTAGAGCCTCAAAGGACAAACGCGGACTCCCTGAACTCGAAGCTCCTTTCAACTAAAGCTCCCTCCACGCGCCCGTGTGACAGCGCACCCACTCCTTTCAAGTAAAGAAGCTTTAGTTCAAAGGACCTTGAAAGTGCCCGTGTGACAGGGGTATAAGCGTGTCCTAGGTGTAGTCGTCGTCATGATAAAACAAACCACGGTGGAAGAAATCAGCACATGGTCGAGAAGAAAAAATTCACAGCATATCCACGGAGTGAATGATGATGAGTGGGCGAAGCTCCGGATGTTTACCGTAGATCGTGCATTAATTTAGTTAATGCGCACGCTACGAATCCTTATGGTTCAACTACGCACAAGTCAAATCTCCCACCGGCTCTTCATTGCAAGTCAAGCTCCAGTGCATATATATATATATATATATATATATATATATATATGGGTGGCCGGTGAACGGTTCTCCTGCACGAGCAGTCGGTATTTTTCCATCAAGAAACTCGCTAGAAGACGCTGCCTCCGCCAACGTTGTCTCTCGCGGGTGAGTGCGCGTTCTCCTTCTTTGCGAGCTGGTACAGCATTCATCGAAGAAAGAGCGTTTCCATAGTCAACGCGCGCCTTTCGCTCCCTCTCTCTCTCTCTCACACAAGACAGCAGATGGAAGAGTGAGAGAGCTCGCGCGCCGGGAAGCACGCGCCGAGGGCGACCGCGAGCCTCCCGGCGGCGCGAGGTGGCTACATGCATACTACTACTACTACTACTAATACTACGACAGAGTAGGGAACGACCCACACCCTAAGGAGCTTCGCCCCTAAAACTACGACCCGCTTGGATTCGTACCCACAGCTACCCAGGCTGTGAGCATAGGAGATGGAAGCCCTACAGATCACACCACCGCAATTAGCTGATACATGGAACAAACGGGCCTTATATCTGAACTACAACATCTTAAAATTCGCGTCTGACTGATATCCGGTTAAAGCAAAGGTGTTAACAAGCAAAATGATTATAAAGTTAGCATCGTCTTCCGTCCACTGCACTCTTGCTCCGCAGTGGTGGTGACGCCATCTAGGAACGATAGAGCGAAGCAGATTGCCCTGCTAATGCGTGCCGACAGTTGGTGCTTCGGTAGTCTCAGCGCATCCGTCTGGAGATGGCCGCGTGGCAACGTGCTGCTTGCTCGTTGCTTCGGCAAAGTACGAGCATGGCCGCTATAAAATATGCTTGTGTGGCCAGCAGCACTGCGACGCGCTCTACTACAGAAACGGAAAGAGAGCCGCCCGCAAAGGAAATGATGCGTTTTTCGCTGCAGCGGTCTATTGGCCAGATAGCGCACTGACGTACCGTCTATTATTTTTGTTTTTTTCTTCTCTTTCGAGATTTCACCGTTTACCCAAGGACTGCGAATGGCCCATTAGCGGTGCGTCACCGCACGCTTCGCACCTCCCGAGATTTCACGTTAGTGGAGCTTTATGCTTTTAAGGACGGTAGTCTCTCTTCGGCTACCTAAACGCGAGAACTTGTTTCGTCTGCTTTTTCGTCCATCCGTCTGTCTCTTCTTCTGTCTGTGACTGGTTGCAACCGCCCGGCAAAAACCTAACCAACCGGGCGGCCAAAACTATTCCTGCCCCTAGCACTGGTGGTAAGGGATCATACACATCAACAATTCATAATATAAAAGTAACCTGAGGCCCATTAGAGGCAATATATACGTACGCAACCGCGATCCATAGCGTTCAGTTAATCAGGAATACACACTGGACTGGTATTTACATCAGTGAATGAAAAATTAACGTGTTATAAACGCTGTCAAGAGACACTACACAATAAACCAACAGTAAAAAATGGTACCAACAGATGGCGCAAGAACAGGGTGACCAGGGTAAATATGAATTCAGCAAAACCTTCAATGCATACATCACGAGATGAGTGAGAGGGGAGAGCAAAAGCGTGTAGGGTGGGAGGGGGATAAAGAAGGTGTTATTTATTATGGGCGGAAGAAAACTACCGCCTTTCTGCTTCATTTCCAGCGAAGCAATCCAATATGCGGTCATTTCTTTTTCTTTTTTTACCAGATGCCGTGAACTTGTTCAAGAAGCTTAGACCAATAAATGGTTATTGGACGGAGATGTGTTATTGCCCGTGTTCAGACTTGCACACTGTTGCTCTGGTCTTTCTCGTGCCATACTGTCGTGCTCAATATTTTAGTGCCTTCTATAATAACATCCGAAGTGTTGCGATATCTACAGAAATATTCTGCGTTTTTGACGTTGTTCATTTCTATTTTTTCAGCTGCTATCAACTGCAAAAATCCTTGCGAAATGTGGGTAAGAGAGGAGAGTGTGGCAAGCTGGAATAAAACATGCGACGACATGTATGAAGAAGAGTGTGGAAATAGAAAAATAACCGTTTACAACGAAACGTACTGTAATGACATACTGAAATTCTTTGTAAATACAACAAAGAAGGCGCGGCCAAGCAATAAATGTTAGTTTATTTATTTACAACAGTTGTGTTACCGAAGTCACCACTTGCGTCGTTGGTGCCAAATGGTCGCTGGAGTGTGGCAATTCGGTTGGTTGATCCGTACTCAAGTGGACTGCATGAAACGGTAACGGTTGTCATCGCTAAGCAAAAGAAGATAGTTATTTATGCATTTAGTATTTATTTGTTTACGTTTGACACCCGTTCGTTTTTTGTTTCTTTTATGCTATCTATAATTTCTTTCTGTCGTTCAGTCCTAATTTTCCGGTGCTGTTTTTTTGCTGCTGTTTGACATTCCCATGTACGGTTATAGAAAATTATTACACGGTTTGAATATGTTCACAGCACGCAAGTGTGTACTCTCGTGGTTGTGTAATCGAGTGGTTATTGCATTTAGATTCCGTAGTGGTGACCTAAATCTGAACCCCACGTATGTTCCCGTAGTACAGACTTCCTTCAAAAGTATCACAGTCATGTCCCCAGTCCAGAACGAATGTGGAAGCGGTAACGCGATTACCGGTCGCCTGCGTGACGGCAAAAATAAAGAAAGAAGAGAAAGGTAGAAACGCGGTATTTTTAGTATTTTACGTGAATCCTATGAAGAGAATTTTGGTTGGAATTCTCCGTCTCCAATATTTTGTCTCTGGAAGCCTCTTCATTAGGACATTGCCGCAGGAATGTATGCTCTACTGTTGAAAAATTCATAATTGGTTAAGGCCGGTTCTGTTCATAAATTCGTACTCTTCACCGTTAATTCCATCCCGATTATTCGATTCTGATGGGCCATTTCAAACTACTTATGACTAATCTCTTTCAACTTCTCACATCTTGGCCGATTCCCCAGGGTGGGTATGTGCCAGAATTGAGGACAACAACATCTTACAAAGACGTTTCGACAGGCAAACCATCGGCCATCTCGCCGTCACCGACCGTTCCCGCAGATTTATCAGTGTTAATTACACTTAATATTACTTGAAGTAGATGGACACACTTGCCCATGTTGTGTCATTTTTGCCTCGCCTCTTTCTGCACTACCAACGCTGAGAATTTCCTCTGCAGCATGGCTGCCTCCTCTATGATAGGAAAGGAAAGTGTTTGTGAAATGAGGTTCTGACGCCTCCACATCTAGCTATAGCGGAAAACTGAGACGACGACAATGAAGAAGGAGACGAAGAAGGCATAGAAAATGCCAGCTTTAATTCGTACTTCTTTCTGCCTTTTTAGCTTTGCTTACATTTTCGCGTTGGCCTTTTAATTTTCCTGCTCTTTATATCATTACTTCTAGTGTGGCCAATCCCCCTCGTGGGTATATGCAAACTATAGAGCCCACAAGAACAACAACAACAAATGCCAGCCAGGAAAGAGGGAAATAACATCACGGCTATGAAGAACTATGTGAAGAATACGGTGAATATGGGAAAAGGATTAAGAGAGAGCGACGACAACTACAAGGATGACGAAGAGCAAGAAGATACAGTCCTCCACGGAGAGGCGCCAACCTATGTGCGCAACTAGTCTCCGTACTCGTTTGAAAGGACTCCAGTCCACGGCATTTGTAACAGTGCACGTGCAACAGCGACATATTCGAGATTTAAGGCCCCACGTCGAGGTTCAAAACGAATTATATTCATCTTGCACGGTCAACACCTTTTCTGCAGTTCACGTGTCGATCTCATTTGCTTTAAAAACCTTATCCTTCCGTTGATAGCCCGTCGTCTTCAATTTGTCACAGGCGTTCTTTTGGGGCTGTTAAGTAATAGCATTATCTCGCTTTCGTCGTTTGCTTGACTGAACGTGTTGCGTGACAAATCGATCGTTGAGAATGCAGTACGGCAATTACACGCCACGTGCGAAAAACAGGTGACAATCAATCAGCAAGGTCACGTTTGGTTAGAATTACGAAGCGATACTTAATCCTTGAATCCATGATGGTGCTACATTAGCATAGGGGTGAAATCACCACACTTTTTTCCTGTCTCATTTCTGAACCATGCTGCACCACGCCCATTTTGTGTCTCCGCCAACGCAAGCACAGTTGTAATGAGCGTGCTGAATTAAACAGAAGAGGTAGCTTTTACTTGCACTTTCAAATATTTCCCTTCCCATTACTCATGATTTCCTGGCTTGCAACGTTCGCTATAGCTTGTGGCAACACGCTAAATAAACTCGGCGTCAGAGGAGAAGGCTCGATGGTGCCGAAATTTAGTAGACACAATCAGGTCCAACTTGCACCATCTCGTTTTCAGCTGAGTTGCTGGCGGAGTTTCACATGGTGCTGTTTGTATCGTAATCTATGAATTATGGATTACAACGCAATAGTGTTGAAAATATCTCTCGGACAACGTGTCTCACATGGCGTGGCAATTTGACACAGCCGTCTTTCTGAGAAGTTTCTCTAGTAAAGATTTGATCAATGGAACATGCGTCCTCTTCGCCACATTCCATGAAAGTTTGAGGCGGTTGGATATATGAATAATGCAAAAAATATTGTGCAGTTATCTTCCGCGCACAGAAGGAAACGAAAGTGTCCAGTATGCAGGCTTCTGCTATCTGACAACCAATTAAAAAAAGGTGCGATATTTTCTAATAATTTTCGACTACCACAGTGGACGCAGCGCACCAAATCTCATGCTACGCGAACGCGTTGCCTCGCGTCGGTTCTCACCTGTGCGCGATACTCGCTCAGTTAAGTTCCATATCAGCAATGCTGATAATCGTCAAAGATGGAGTATTTTTTTCTGTTCACGAGTTACTCACATTGATGAAGACAGACCTACATCATGCGTACTTGTACACTCATGTGTAGTATGAAGCTGAACTGCACCTTTTTGCCACTAAGCTCGTATTCAGGATACCGAACTGCCGTGGAACGAAGCAACCCTGAAAACTGCATTTATCGCGAAGTTTTCGCCACTCTGTGGCCGCCACCAAGTTTGACGAAAGCACGCAAGTTAACCGGTGGGTACAATAACTCCTCGGAAGATTTTTCGCGTGTCGCTTTAAACAGCACGCATAGGAAGTATTGCGAAACAAAAGAAGAAAAGAATTACAAACCAGCATTTGAATACGTTTTACATGGACAAAAAGTGCTTGCAAGAGTGGTAGCATGACAAAGAGATCAAACTAGCTGCCACTGTCTCTGTCTCCAGTGATGCTGACTGACAATGTTCGGGGCCTTGGTGAGAAACCGCAGAATTATGTCAAATAAATTCGATACTTTACGTCATCTTCTAATACGAGGGGCGCCTAGGAAATCGTTAAAGCGCCAAGTGTGAATATACTGGTGGTCAAAATTTTGTTTGACGAGTAAATGAGCACTTCGACGATGTTAGTATATTGCCGTAAGAATACTGCGAAGAAGAGTTCCGATGAGGAATATTTAGAGGATAGTGCAATGTTTTCATGACCGCTCCAGCCGGTTTTTGTTTCTCGCTGGGCGTCCCTACCTTGCTCCGCCGCAGAGAGGAGCTGAGAAGGCTAGGGACGTCGTGACTACGCGCACTTCGGTCATCTGGCACTAGTCAGCGTATATGCACTCCTCACAGGTATACCGCAGTTCTTTTGAAGAGAAGTGATGTGCCTCAGCGTTGTATCAATTAACCGAAGTGAAATATGTTGAAGTGACTTGCTGGACGAATAGCACTTTTTTAATGCGTAACGATCTAGGGTCTAGTCTTCTCGACTACCGTCTGCTTCCGTGGCGTGCTCCTGCTTCCGGTCGATAGCCGCGACGCACGAGTGAGGGCACTACCACCTCACTTCTCCGGCGAACGAAGATAATCGCTTAGGTTAAGCGTGCTGTGGACTTTGTCAGCTTCCACAGTAGTGGAGCTGTTTAACAGTCCTTTCTCACCAAATATCTATTAAAAACGCCAAGATATAACAAGAATATAATTCTGGTGCACTCAAAAGAAATTTAAGATATCTTGTTAGAATTCAAACTCATTAAGGACATGTTCACACTTATTTTGGCACATGTTCATTTTTAGCATCATCGAAAGATAACATTTTAAGATAACGATATATTAAGTTAGTTTTTCACATCGAAAATTCATTTACAAGAGTAATTACTCAGTTAGGATTTAGAAGAATAACAAGGAGTCAATAGATTGCCGCACGAATAAACTTCAAACACAATTCATGGGCATATGTGAAAACACCTCAATGGTAGCGCAGTTTTATTATAGTGTTTTATGATTACGATATGATGAACAGATACATGTACTGCCCCGTTAAAGAAGTCCCATATAGCTTGTACACGTTCCATGAGCAACAGCGGACCAGAGCTTCTAAGTGACGTAAAAAAGTCAACACGAAGTACGTCAACGGAGGACTCTAAGTGCATTAAAACATGGTATACAACTATAAGGAATTATCAGAATTGAAGGCAAATATCTAAAATTTTATGCTTTACATCGTCGAAAAATAACAAATAAAGATATTTAACACATTTCCCTGGCGCTCAACTGTTTATCCTCAAACGATAAAACTCAAACAATATAAGGAAATCGCTGAAACATGATCAACAACGACATGCGAACCTTAAGCGTATGGAACGACATATAAATAGCTGTAACACTAAAATACAGTACTCACACTGCAGAAATAACGATACCAAAAATCTTTAACCACGTGAAGTCTTACTAGACATCGTTTAAGCATTTTCCAGATACAAGGCGACGGAGGAACACTTGACTCTCAAGAAAAAGTTGCGCCGAAGACCAAGCTACAGGAGTAGTCACAGGGAAAACAAGAGAGGTATAGGAGAAGGGAAATATGCAGTGACAAGAAGAAACACACGCATATAAAGAACGTTAAATAATTATCGACTAGTTGACTAATCAGTAAAAGCTTATTGACACGACCGTATCGACGGCCGCCGTTAGCTGGTAGCAGTCCTCCGCCTTTCTTTTTTTTTGTTGCCTTTTTTTGTTTTTTTTTCCAAATCCTCTTACACTTAAGCGGTTTGGAAGAGGCCGTTCATATTTTATAGATATATGGCTTTCATTTATTCATTTTGTCATTCTTCTTTGCTCCCGTACCTTAAGTAACGTGAGACCGGCGGCGGCGACGGTCGCTCACTTGTGCTGTGCTTTTCTCACGTTGACTGCTCCAGTCGTGAGAGACGGCACTTTTGAGTCGATGCCAGGTCCGGTGTGCGAGCCCCCGATCACAAAAGCATAATATCATCTCCTTGCATGGTGTATCGTACGTCAGATCAGCAAGGAGTACGTCCTGGGGAGCAGAACTTAAAATACGCCTCACCACCCAGGCCAGACAATCGTGAAACAACGAATAATGTTCAGCGCCCCCTGCTGAGGAGTCCCTTCTCGTATCTGAGATGTACCTCGAGTGCGCCCACAACTAGATCATCCAACTCAACGGGCAAAGATTCGGCAAGTTGGGCAGCCTCTTCAATCCTGACGTCTCCCTTATTACTCAGGGCGGGGGAGAGTTCCTCCCATATTCTGCGGAGGCCAGCGCGGTACATCGCGAGCCCAGATAAAAGGGCGCGCTTGCTCGACGCTGACGAAGAGTAGGCGATGAGAAATCCTTTAGTAGGTCGTGAGCCCGCGCGGCGTGCAGCACTGGTATGTTAGGAAAAAGTGACCAGCGTGGCTTGTCTATGAAGGAGCATACATATTCCGAGGTTGTAAACCAAAGTCGGAGACTGTTTACTGGCCGTTTAAAACGCCTTACCTGGCTCGAAGAGGTGAAAGGTGACCGTTTCTCGTCCGCCATCCAAAATACGTACGGCCGCAAAGGTGTAAACTTTGAGCCTCCTTTATTTTTAGCTGTGCCACAATAGGTATCGAAGTATATATGTGCAGTGCTTACACGAAAGACTGGTCACGAAATCATTCATTTGGACTGCTTGCAATTTACGTTGAGAATAACTACAATAAGTTCTGGCAGGTTCCGCGCACAGTGAGACGCCAGTTAAGGCGAAGCTTGAATACCTGCCTACACTACACTGCTTAGCTTTGAGGAAAACGTTACGAGCGGTGCGTTACGAATCGCTGGTGGTTGGGCTGATGTTGCTACAGGTTTTGCTAGCCTAACCTGACCCAGCCAATAACTCTGGTACTGTTACAATCAATATATTTTCGCAAATTTTACACCAGCCTGAGTAACACAGGGATAACTGGTACATCCAAATCGCTTTAGCGCCTGGAGCGTCGTAGCGATGGCAGTTCATATTACAGAATAAAGTTTCCTCAGAAAGAAAATCACGCTACGCTGTGCTTACGCAAACATGATGACCGGTGGCTGTTAGTATCTTGACTCGATGATATTTCTGTTAGTGTATACCCACGGAGAACGTTTCTCAGCAATGAGGCGAATTTTAAGGAGGCAGATCACGTGTCTGCTTCCGTTAGGGAAAGTAAGCCGACGATTGGATTCTCGCCTTCCGCGTGAGAAATAAGTACACAAGACCGCTCTGTTTTGTTAGCAACTGTTTTTGAAACAAGACGCAGCACACACAAAGGAAACACTTATATTTGTTTCGATTCTGCCTCACCGCAGTGGTCTTGTGGTTATGGTACTCGGCTGCTGACCCGGGGGTCTAGGGACCGATTCTCGGTCGTGGCGGCTGCATTTCGAGGAACGCGAAATGTTGAGGCCCCTGTAGTGTCCGAGGTCAGTGCACACGAGACGGCCGAAATTCCGGAGCCCTCCACAATGGCGTGTCCCATATCCATGGCAGGTTTTGGGAAGTAGGACCCCAGAAATCAATCAATTCGTTTCGGTTTTAATTTTCGTTACACCACGTTCTTGCATGTGGGTGCACGCTGCACCTTCTAAGCCCTTCCGTGAACAATCTTCACTTTCTGACTCTTCCATGGACTCGCTAGAGTGGTTTTTGCGAACTTTATAAGGAAACGAACGTTTAACCAGTGCCTCCTCTATCTTTTTTCAATTCCAGTGAGCTGCGTCCGATCCTGCCGTTCACCACCTCGCCGTCGACTCTTTCCTACTCTTTCGCGTCGGCTAGCGCTCGCATCTGCTTCGCAGTCGGAGGGGAGAGCGCCGCTTATGCGGCGCCTTGTGGCCGCTGTCGGAAAAAGTTTTTTTTTTAAATGCGAAGCATTTCTTAGCGAACTTCGGCAGTTTTAGCTTATCTATCTGTCTATCTATCTAGCCGCCTACGATTTTGTGCTCTCCTGGCCATTTCGCTAATCGGATGTTTACGAAAATTGGTATGCCACATCATGACTACATGACGAACATAAATGACAGGTCATAACATGACAATCAATGAGGTGTGCCATGAGCGGCATGATTCACATGTCATAGTCTTGGCGCTCTCCTGCTCGTCTCGTTAATGGGATGTATACAAGAATTGGTATGCAACAGTATGACTGCATGGCGAACATAAATGACAGATCATGAACATGAAAATCATGATATGCTTGTCATGAGCGACATGATTTACATGCCACGCGTTTCGTTAACGGGGACGTATACGGAAATTAGCATGCCACAGCATGACTGCATGACAAACATAAATGATAGGTCATAACACGAAAATCATGACATGCATGTCATGAGTGACATGCTTTACATGCGACGGTCTCGGTGCTCTCCTGGCCGTTTCGTTAATGGGATGCGTACGAAAATTGGTATGCTACAACATGACTGAATGGCGAACATGACTGACAGATCATGACATGAAAATCGTGATATGCATGTCATGAGCGACATGATTTACATGCCACGCATTTCATTAACGGGATGTATACGAAAATTGGGATGCCACAAGGTGACTGCATTACGAACGTAAATGACAGGTCATAGCATGAAAATCATGACCTGCATGTCATGCGCGGCATGATTTACATGCCACGGTCTTGGAGCTCTCCTGGCCGTTTCGCTAATGGGATGTATGCGAAAATTGGTATGGCCCAACATGAGTACCTGACGAACATAAATGGCAGGTCATAATATGAAAATCATATATGTGTGTCATGAGCGGCATGATTTACATGTCTCTCCTGGTCGTCTCGTTAATGGGATGTATACAAACATTGGTATGCCATAATATGACTGCATGGCGAACATAAATGACAGGTCATAACATGAAAATCATGACATCCATGTCATGAGCTGACATGATTTACATGCCACGCGTTTCGTTAATGGGACGTATACGGAAATTGGCATGCCACAACACGACTGCATGAAAAACATAAATGACAGGTCATAACATGAAAATCATGACATGCATGTCATGAGTGACATGATTTACATGCGACGGTCTTGGTGCTCTCCTGGCCGTTTCGTTGATAGGATGTATACGAAAGTGACTGCATGGCGAACATGACTGACAGGTCACAACATGAAAATCATGATATGCATGTCATGAGCGACATGATTTACATGCCACGCATTTCGTTAACGGGATGCATACAAAAATTGGTATATCACAAGGTGACTGCATCACGACCGTACATGACAGGTCATAACATGAAAATCATGACATGCATGCCATGAGCGACATGATTTACATGCCATGGTCCTGGCGCTATACTGCCGTTTCGTTAACTTCATATGTACCAAACTCGGTATATTGAGACAACAATGTAAATCCATTTTACGTTCCTTATGCGTGCTTCGCATTTCCTTGATTCCCACTGCACGTGGGATCTTCCAATTTTTTTCATAAGTTGTACCTATATGCGCGGGGCGGCGGTTTGAAACCTTCTTGATTGCCATGCTAGGCTGTCACAATGGGTGTCCACGAGACGCGACGTTTCCTGGCGGCGCGCCTTTCATAGCCGATAGCGTGCATGATAACCGATAACATTTTTTTCTGCTGCAGCGAAGACAAACGTTCGGTTATTTGGGCCATACCATCTACACGCGCAAAATGATCTTCATTAGCGAGGCGGATGGAAATACGAACGTTACAATATACATAGCTTGATATGTATAGCGATAAGGAGTCGTCGGCGTAAAGACCACTGCGAATAGCGCATAAAGCTACCCTAGGATGCCTCGATGCCAGAAAGCTGTCGATCCTTCAAACGCCGCACTAGATTATCGCAAACGGAAAAAAATTGGCACCATCTCCCGCTAAAGGGAACCATGTGTGGATGCGAAGCAGCGGGGAGATGGTTAGCTTGAGCGGGAGATGGTGTAATGTTATTGAGAGGACATATGAGAATGTACAAGAGAGAACGCGATGCGTGATGGCCCCAGCGCTCATCGCGGCGCTGCACAGGAGAGAGAAGGAGGCGAGGAGGTTCCATTAAACTTCCGGAGTGGAAGTCCCTGCAGCTGCCTACGGGGCCAAGTGAAGCCGGCGGCGGCCATGTTACTAGAGCAAAAAGTACGCGGGCGCGCCATAGACGCAATGTATTAAGATAGCCGCTCGACTTGTTTTGCAACCTCACGATAAAACATTGAGACAGAAACGAACTTTATGCTTATGCCAATTACCAACGGTGTTTTTTAGTTGAGAAAAAAATTTTCCGGCGTCCGTACTCAGCTGCAGGCATCCAGGAAAACAAAAGAACACCGCTGGCTGAGAGGTTCTATGCAAATCGTACTTGCTGGCTTACTCTGTCTGTTAGTAGAAACTAGGTTTTTGTGATGCGGTGACGCTATATAGCGCAAATATGCAGCACTGTGCGACTGCAAGCTGACGTGAAATGCATTCGTCCCTTTATTTAAGCATGTATCCAACCGATTCAGTACAGCGCATGTTTTCTGCATGTTGCCTTAGCTAACCGCGCACGCTCTATTTTTTTTTCGTATTTCACGCACATTTTTCCAAATGGTTCGTTGCTCTTAGCGTTATAGAAGTGTTCTCAGATCCGCGTCTGTCAAGACCAGTTGGGTGCGTTCGGAAAACTTTCTCATTTATTTCTGACTGTAAACGTACATAGGAGATTTCTTACACGGGACACGCGTCGAAAAGCATGCACTTGCAGACAGAGGTTGGGTTGTTCGGTATCACTAGAGGAGAGGTCATCGAGTTCCATCCACCCCTCCGAACACCACATGTTCTCAGTCAGAAGGCTACGCGCAGTATTTTTTTCCCTTCATTTTCGAAACCAGTAACACGGAGAAACACGCCATACGTACGTGCTCGCTGCATTTACGCATTCGTCAACACGTACGCGTAACAAATCTGCGTCTATGCTCCGGAAAGATGCCCTTCCTCTAAAGTTTGCATACAAACACTGCAGTGACTATCCAATATGTGCATCAAACGTGTATTTTAGCAGAACTCGAGCCCGTAGCAAATCCTGTATGCACGCATCTGAAAACGAGGCACTAGTAAGTATTTAAAGCTTACAGTTATCTTTCATACAGGCGTAGGGAGGAATATACGGATGCGAACGTTTAAAATTGCCCTCTATTTAGCAGAATGCACTGAAAACGGGCAGCCGTACGTGAAGAAAGTGAGAAAAACTTACGCGTGAAATGTCCTTCCACGCTTCTTCTCAACGCGATTTGTGCCGCCGAAAGTGACGCGCGAAGTCACCGTTGCCTTCTCAGATATTTAGATGCTTAGGAAAAACAGGATACAGTGTTTAAACACCACGAAACAGCGTCACGTTGTCTACGCGCTCCGCCGTCTGCGTGGTCGTCTGCTACTGTTTCCTTGAGCAAGATGGCGGCGACGGCTTCACTTTCGGCGGCACGCTTCCACTCCAGAAAAGTAATATATAACCTCCTTGGAATAAGGCGCGCGCGCTCCGTCATTTCATACCTCAGAACTACCGTGGCGCCTCCACCGGAGTATGCAGCTGTCGCACCATTTGTCGTGCGCGCCGCTCCGTAGAGTAGAGGATCCCTAGAGGAAAGGGGAGCGTAGAAGAGGAGAGAGAGGGGAGGGGACGCGCATGCGCTCTGGGGGTGTGGGACGCAGGCGCCCCTCCATAGCGTAGAGAGGATTCCTAGAGTAGATGGGAGCGTAGCAGAGTAGAGAGAGGGAGGCGGGACACGCATGGGCAGGGGGGGGTGGACGGCGCCGGACGGAGGGACAGAGCCCCCACCATAAGCTGCTTCGCATCTAAAAGCGTCGCGTAGCGCATACAGATGGAGCTATCTAGGTAGAAGTGCGAGGGGAGAAATCTGACAGACGCGTTGTGTAGGGGGGGGGGGGGGGGGCACGCGGCGTCTACCACGTCTCCATGACAACGACAGCGACGCGCTATCCGACGCAGGTGTGACAACGCACATGGCGTCGTACCGCAACTTCCTCAACCAAGCTCGACCGGCGGTGCCCATTGACGAGCGAGCGTTTGCACTGGCCCTGAGAAAAAATACACGCATATCCATGGAGTTAATGATGATGAGGGGGCGAAGCTCCGGACGTTCATCGGTAAAAACCGTGAATCTTCCGTGAATCTTGCCCAGTACATCATCAAAGACGTGACAAACACTGTGTGTCGCCATCTAGTGCTCTCCTATCACACTACAGCACGCAGCGAGCGCCTCCGCGCCATCTATTGATCAATTCACGTACTATCTAAGCAGCACCACAGCGCTCGGACGGATGCCCCGCCACGGTGGTCTAGTGGTTATGGCACTCGGCTGCAGATCCGAAGGTCGCGGGATCGAATCCCGGCCGCGGCGGCTGCATTTCGATGGAGGCGAAATGTTGAGGCCCGTGTGCTGTGTGATGTCAGTGCACGTTAAAGAACCCCAGGTGGTCGAAATTTCCGGAGACCTCCACTACGGCGTCTCTCATAATCAGGGCTGGTTTTGGGACGTTAAACCCCACAAATCATCATCATCATCATCATCATCATCAGCGCTCGGACGGACGGAAAGACAGACAGACAGACGGACGGACAGACAGACTCCCATGCTACGCGTTCCCATACATCTGAATGAAGCGAGCACCGCGGCGCCATCATGCCATCTAGTTAGCACTTCATAAAACTACAGGTGGCTACATACATACTACTACAGAGGAGGGAACGACCCACACCCTAAGGAGCTTCGCCCCTCAAATAGAGGACGCTCTGGTATAACCTGCACTGAGTTTCATTTGACAGCCTTGCAACGTGCGCAAGAACTGTGGAGTATTAAGAGACAGGAACGCGCGCCAGACTGGATGTACGAGTACATATGCATAAGCTTCGTTCCCGTAGGTTTCGCTTCACTGCGAAGAAAACGTTTGGCGAGTATAGCGAAGCCAGATGACTTCAGTACGGATGTCAGGGTCCCAGCAACTCCAGTCGGTACCTTTGTGTTCTACACGCACAGCAAAGCTTTTTGTAGCGAAACAATGCAGATGTAAAAAACAAATTGCTAATTTCCTCTCCTTTGCTTGAGGAACCAACCAAAAACGGCTTAAATGGGCTGGAGGAATTGGCTGAATGAACCCCGCGTGTATATTGCAATGCTCTGATACGAAAGTATTTTATGCCTTGGTGTACAAAGAAATTGCTGGCATACTTTAATCAAAGAACTGGATATCTGGAGAAATCAATGTATATTTAATAACGAGAAAAGTCTACATGCTAGCATTCATATCCGTAACAACTTGGGGTGCGATCACAGTGACCATATCATGAAAAGGCGGGCCTGATATCTTCGCTACGATGCCTTACATTTCGCAACCATACTATGCATCTATACAGCAACATATTTGCAATAACTCTTTATATAAGTACCTTGAAGGACACCATGGCACAGATCACTTCATGGTAACACTGAAAAAATATTGAAGATACGCATGTAAATTAGACGCGGATAATTTTTAGTTCTGGTTTCAATTTTATTGCTTCATGTTTCAAGGCATGAGAACGCGGTGGCCGGTTTGATGGCTGAGTTTACTCCTAGCGCCCGCTGTAACACACTTATAACGAAACGTACGGGGAAATCGATGGGATGATTTCCTAAAGCAAATGAAAAAAAAACTCAGCTGATTCGTCTTGAAAGCATATGGAACGTGGGTGCATTGAAATATGTGAGAAAGCTGGGTAAAGACCGTGTATTGCGAATGGCAAGACACTACCTTAGAGAACATGAACCCTGGCTAAACGGACGAATTTTTTTCTAGGGGGAGGGGAGGGGGGGAGGCGAGACTACATATGTCAAAGGGCACTCCCACTGCGCTAATATTTCTCGCCGTCGAACTTGTTTCATGTGCACTTACTTTTTCTTGCGTCACATATCTGCTTCAGTAAAGCAAAAAGACCACCATGAAGCATGAGTCAGTCACGGAAGACCACTTAAACGAAGTTGGAAAAACATGGAAACACGAGAGCGTTTTCGTCATTCTTGCTATCACAGCAGGGCTAGGGCGCGATCAGATATGCCGCTCCGTAGTCGTCCCTGCCTCTTGGCTAGTGTGTCGCAGAAGTGCCTCGGAAGTGATCCGTGCACGCCCGGACTTCTCGAGTACTATAGAGGCAAATATTAAAAATGATTCTCTATATAATATTATTCTCTTGTCTGCAGTCAGCACTAGCCAGCAGCGGTAAGTGACTTTATTCAATGTTTATAATTTATCATGCCGCTATTAAGATAATTATGTTACTATTCACCAGCTCTCTGTGCGATGGAATTCAGTTCTGGCTACCTCTAAACTGTGGTGTTTTTTGGACATCGCTAGGACAGAAATACCATATGCGTCGTTGTCATCTTATAGTATTTTAGCAGCTACTGCATTATCAACGAACGTACTATAGTGAATAGTATTTCAAGTAAAACCAGTCTCGTGGCAACGTTCAAACACAATGCTACGACTAAATACCGAAATGTGCCGTCGCCGGCGCGGGAACGCAAACCACATGAAGGATACGGACCTCGAGTATATTGCCATTCTTTAGTAGCCTTCCTCTCAAACATTTGTCACAGAAGTGCAGTGAAGACATCTATATAATACGTGCGAGCAGCGCATATATATAGTGTGTGTGTGTGCGTAATATAAACACGCCAAATAAAATGGTGCAGTCTGTCTCTTACGCTTGAGGTCGTTTTAAACCTTTTTGTTTGTTTGATTTTGGTTTGACTGTTCCAGAATCCTGCTCGCCGCAAGACTCCCTCATCGACAGGGGGCTAAGCAAGTTATTGCTCTCGAATCAATTTCTTGAAGTTTCGCTTCCCGACATCATGCATGGTTCTCCTGACCATTACGGCTTTAGCATCGGCTTTTCCGGAGGTCGACTACGAGGGCTGAATTCCATTACAAGAAGTGGCCATGGCTACATCACCGCAGACAACGACGGATTTAGGCTTAATATGAATATAGAAGGAGGACCCCTGGAAGTTACTTACGTAGCGTCTTTCAACTCGTCTTTCCTACGGCACAATTGTGACGTAGCTGCGCATGTGCCTAATTTTCAAGCATCGCTGATCGCCGAAGAGTGAGTGCCTCATATTGTGCTCAATAGGGAATGAAACTTTCTCGACCGTATAGCCGATATATGCTAATTTGTGCAGTGTTCTTCTTGCGAGTCCTTTCTCACAATCCTTTAGAACGGCACTATCAAATGAGGGCATAAATTCTCCCTTGCGATTTGTAAAACACTAGCTGTCAAGAGGGCGATGACTCTCGAGAAACTGAAAACAAATATGCGAAAGCGTGGCGCTGGTTGCTTAGCGCCCATGGTGGACGCAATTAATAACTAGAACACAATATTGCGTTGGACGTGGTAGGTATATTTGTGCGCGAAATGATGTCGGTGGGCCTTCGAGAAAGAACTTCGGCTCCTTAAACTGGCTACTCTGAATATTATAGAAGGGAAGCACGAAAAGTGGCAGTGCTAGTTCTTTCGGCGTGTCACGTACGCTAAGCCACACGCTTGGTCATAACATGCACGTTTCTCGCATATTTCTACGTACTTTGCTGGGCAGTGCATATGATTTCTTTAGTTAACTGGTAAAAGTACTTGTCACAGGCAACATTAGCTTCGTAGCGTAGGTGGGCAAATGACTGTTAAGCTCTAACGCTAAAACAAAAGCTGCCGGGACTACGTCTTTTGTATTGAATGCGATGTATTCGGCAAGAAATGTAAAAAAAAACTGAGTATCACTAGGGAAGTGTGCCTTTCTCGTATCGTCACTGCGATCGATAACAAAAAGACACACTTACGGTTTCGATACGATCAAGACATAGCGGTCCAATACGGTGAAGCGGTGTAAAATGAGATGCGACAGTATCCGTGACATTTCATTTTTTCTCGATATTGAGTAAAACAATAAATAACTGCTTTTTTACCTTTATTGTAGGCTCATTCTGACAAATCTTTGCTTTTTTGTGAAGTCTTCCGGCCGTAATAAATAATGAGCTGTCGTAACGCGATAGCGTTAATCAGCTGTTCCGCGGAAAATACGGTGCCGGCATCGATATAGGTGTCCGGCGGATATAATCATCAAGAGCTACTGCTGCAGCCGCAGTAATCCGGAGCACACCACGTATGCCCTCCGCCATGGTGCTACTGTTTCAAGAATGAATTTCAATTTCTCAGTGAAAATACGTCAGAAAATCGCAACCTGCAATACGTACACACATGATATCTCGAACTGTAATAGTACACAGCATTGTTAGAAAAACGCCGGTTCCCTACGAGGAGAGGGCGTCCCTGCCATGCCTGGCCGCCACTTCCTCGGCGCGTTTAATGGCCCGGAGCTGGGCGCCCAGGCCTTCGCTCAACAGAAGTTTCTCTCAGGCTTCGCTTGATGGTGGCTCGCGTAGGAGCTCTGGTGGGGACTGTAATTCTATTAGGTGGAAACCGCTACTTCTTTCACGATGACACTGATTATGTTACAGCGAAACTTCAACAATTCCAGCGCTTTCCAGAGAAGTAGCCTGTGAGCGTGACATGTCCGTATGCGTGCAAGCCTTTCAGTGCTCGCGGATGCCGACAGAAGGCGCTTTTGCATAAGAGCTAGGCCAAAACGAGCCGCAGCGCACTAGCTCTTCACCTTCGTGTGATGGATTTGGAACAGTATTCTACTACGAGCCTTCCTCATCGTCGGGTACTGACGGGGCATCTACGTGAAAGCTTACCAGACCACGAGAGAGATCGCGCAAGGAGACAGTGTGAACAAATAATGGAACAGCAGGTGCAGTTCTAGGGCGAGGCTGTGTCATGAACTCGATGTGGTCATAGCATGTAGGTAGAAAAAGAGGACATCCACTTGCCCTCGACCCACTCTTCGTCACTGCTCACTGCTATGTGATAGTGATTATGCAATGATCAATGTGTGATAAAGTGTACAAAGGTCTAGCTCGAGCATGCGGATTTGATTTCTGACCAAACATCTCGAACAGAGAGAAAAAGACAGGTATAAGGTGCCTCAGAATCCTCGGACGACGCTTCTTAACCAATAAATTTGCTGTGGGAATAAAAAGCATTTGAGTGTATAATTTTTTCAATTATGAAATGTTCATTTTCGTATGATTGTTCCAGGCCTTTTTCGTAGTTATTTAAAGTTTTCGCAAAGAATTGTCATAACACATACTACAAAAATTGCGCAGTATCTCTTTGCAGGCCTTCGCCGAACCACCTCGTGCTTCAGGTCTACGGAATGCGGTTGTCTAGAATACGTCTCCGCTTGAACAATGCAAGCTTCAGTGGCTTCCTCTACGACTACGTCATCGACTACATGAGGCCGTATATAGAAGCCAAAGTCGGTCAGTTGATTGCTGCCGAAGTGAGGAATTTTGCTGCTGGCGCATTCAAAATGGTGAGAGTTTCCACCACAAGCAACGAAGGCGAAGATATTTTTGCAGAAGGTAAGGAAATTACTATAAATGGACGTATCAAAACCACAGCATCCTAGGAATATCAGAGAATTTTTCATGTAAAGAGACTTGATCGCTGAGCCTTCCAAGCGCCAAGCGAAATAGCATCAAGCCACGGTCCTTGCCATGTAACGCTAATAGTGGGTCTTTACATCAGTTGTGAGTTTCGAAAGCGCGTAGCCTTCTGTCATCCGAAAGAAATTGTATAAGGTATCCTGATTCCATCGTGCATGCTAAAGCAACATACGTAATCCCCATTTTGACTGTGCCTAGCTGCACGATGGAAAAGGCTGGCCAGGAACTCAGTTTGCGTATTAGCGAATCGAGTACAGTGGAATATTTCGCTCACGTTCTCGCAAGAGTTTCCAAGATGCATAGGAACCGTTTCTTGGCTATGATCAAATAGTGTTCTAGGGCCTATTTAAAGGAAAAAATGTAGAGTAAGATTCGTAGTAACAACAAATCACACTGGCTTAATTAGTACTATCATCCTCACTATCATTTATTTACTTAAGCACCTAAGGGCAGGTGGAGTATAGACACCCAAAAAACACTTTCATTTTTGTTTACTTTTGTTTTCGCAGAATCGGTGATAAGTCGCACCTGGAACAAAGCTCTGCGTAGTGCTGCCAGCTACCTGGCTCTCATACGTGGGCAGCATCCCAGTGTTCCACGCGGTGGAGATAGCGATGAAGAAAGCACTCCAAGGAGGCCTCTGCCAGAAAGACAGCGAGTGCCTCGCAGCGCGGAAGTTGAGCGCGAACGTGGAGTCTTCGACGGCGCCCTTCGCGGCTTAGTGCTCTCTAGGGGATTCGATCCAATGCCGCTTCCAGACAATGTTGGCGACCTGGATTTTTCCTTCGGGCGGATCACCGTACATGAAGGCAACCTGACGGGATTATCAAGTGTGTACAGGAGTGGTGACTGTGCTTTGGTGTTAGGCGATTGCGGCCTTGCACTTCGGTTGGACTTGGGATTTCAGAATCTGCTGGTCAGAGCTATAGCTTCGATAAACGACCGCTCGAACACCAGAACTACCGTGCTGGACATGCTCATTCCCGCTTTAGAGATGGAACTGGACATTGCCGAGTAAGCGGTCGCACATTTCTGCAAATTGTTACACATTCTTAAGCGACAACATTTTAGGTTCCTTGCCAAATAGGTACGAAATGGCATTAGGTATTAAGCATGAATATTTCATATCGCTTGGCAATAGATACTTTACTGAAGCGCTGTCGCGTTAAGACACTCGAACTTGAAACACGTCGTTGCGCACGAAACCTTCGTTGGAGATAGGTATACTTCACTGCCGGTGCGCTTATGTGAAACAGCATAAGTAATACATCTTTTCACTTGCTTTTTAATTCTCGATATGCGGGCAGGTGTTTGCAAAGTCGTAATAAATCGCACTCGCCACTGTATGTCCATCTTAAGAAGTCCACATGTTTGCACATAGGTTAATCTATTTACAATTTACCGATGGTGTCGATATCAGAGCAGACCACGCCGCACCTACAGGAAATGCGGCCGTTCTGTTGCCGCAGTTTGGAGCTTCCTGTGGTGAAGACGCGACGAATACTGAAGGGACGACCCTCCAGGTAGTACCTTGTCGTAGAAAGCACCAAGTAATCTACAGTGCATCATATTCGCTTTTTAGAAAGTACTGCTGTCCTGATATTCTTCGTGGTTTCAACAAAGAAAGCAGCGGACTTCTAACGTAGGAATGCCTGGAAACGCAAAAATACGAGAGCACTTCGGGATTAGCTATTGTAGTGCAAGAAGTGTCAGGTACTGCGCATCATTCCAGCTCCGCCAACCGCTATACCACCACAGCCGCTTAAAAAACCTGTCATATTTCCTTGAATGGCTTCGGCTTATCCGCCCATTTTGCTTTCGTTAGCGTTTTTCTGCATCATCGTCATTTTCCTGCTTTCAATTTTTTCCTACCTTACTCTCTTGTATTTATTCTCTGCTCCCGAAACAATAGGCAGGGGTTGTGCTCCTCTGGGTGAAATTTCTAGACTGCTCTCTCAATTTTCTTCGCTCAATAATAATAATAATAATATTAATGATAATAATAGTAATGACAATGCGTAGCGCTGACTTAACGAAACGTTTTATCTTCTGAAAGGCGCGCCGTATGTCCGAGTCACATCGAGGATTACAACTGCAAAGAAAGATTTTTATGCTCCTCAGTTATCCGTAAACAGAAATAATCTGCGATAGTTCGTGTTTAGACAACCGTTTCTTGTGATGCAGCTAACTGGTTTTTACAGGCAACTTGACCTAAAACACATCTTTCCTAACTGAAGCTTTCCTAATTTACCAGCCCCTGCTCATTCTGTCTACGAAGGGCATTTTTGCGCTAACACGTGTGTTTCTTCCCCTTTCAGGATCAACAACCGACTGGAAATTATATCTTACCGTATGAGATTTCTGGCACCGGTAAAAGTGATGACACCACTGCTTGCGCTGGATGGATCCGTGAACGTCGTCAGCGTTCCACCAGAAATCCAGCTCAGCGACCAGGATCTTGAGGAAGTGAAATCGTGTGTCTACAAAAGTCTGTGGAAAGTTCTCCATGCTGCGGAAACCTTCATTTCAGGCCCACAGTACCTCGAACCATAAAGCTCGAAGCAAGTATTCCTGCTTGTTTGCTTAGTGTTGTGAACGAGCACACATCGTTCCCGAAGTGTTCCTTCTCACATTTGAACATGCCACCCTAATGTGAGGGCGCAGTTATAAAGCGGGGAATGTCTGCCCGAGTTATCTGTTCGCTGTGCCACGTTCGCTCATTTTTATTCTCCGCTACTGTTTTAACCGTGTGTGTGGACAGGCAGGAACAAAAGCGTACGTCGCGCGGCAGTTTTCTGCGACGTGACAGCAGCTAAACCTAGCCTTGGAAAACAGCATCATTTTAGAGCGTCTACTCAGCCTAGCTCACTCAGGCTCACAAGAACTTTCCCTAGCTTAACAAACTCGCTCCGAATCAGACCCGCCAATTGTTTTCTACGCATCAACTGACTGAGATTAAAACTCACCAGCGTCTTCATCAACGGAACTCACTCGAATTCAGAATTGCCAAAATTTTCGTCAACAGAATATATTCGGATTCAGACTGAGCATGTTTTTTGTAGCGGTCTCGGTATAATTTGCCGCATTTTGCTTAGCCGGGCTCATTCTAGCCCAAACTAACCAATATTCCTGCCATATAGGATTCACCAGAATCACACAGAAACGTCTGTGCAATTATCCGCTTCTGGTGCACAAACCACAATGTGATTAGGCACACCGCAATAGTGGCCTATAGATTAATGTTCGACCATCTGGGGTTCTTTATTAACCACCTTACACTAAGCAGACAGGTGTTCCTGCCCTTGGTATGCAGCCGCCCATGCTGTGGACGCAACTAAATTGCTGCACTGAAAAAACTTCCAGCGTGCCGCCTTCTTTATCTCACCTAATCAGCAGTCCGGCAAGGAAAATAATCAATATATTTAGTTGTGTCATGTATTCCTCCCTATTTTACGAGTCTTAAAAACCAACTCCGGCGATTTTTCACACTCCACGGACCTCAATTAAATTTTCAGTATGTATTCTCCTCGGAACTATTATTAGATATCCCAAACCAGGCGGTTGCAAGTAATTAAGTTTTCCTGGCATTGAATATTAAAAAATTCTTACCGCATTCCCCTGCGGGCCACCCCGGGTTTTTGACGTCATCATCTCCAACGGTGCCTACCCCATCTAGCGGGCCTTCAAGATCAAGACGGCGATACTTCAGCGCTCATATCCTCGCTGTCAAGTTCAGAAAAGCTGGCCCAACTCATCTGATGACCTCGTCGCTGTGATTTGACAAGACCGACAGGCTCACCTCGACTCAGACTCACAAGTAATGAACCTAACCAGGCTCATTGATACTCAAACTCACACTATACCTGCGCTGCGTAGTTCAGTCGTGCTCAAACTCGAGAAATTTTTCAGGCGCTGCATTCACGCAATCCAACACTCATTTATCGGTCTGAGCTTCAGTCGTTATTAACCGGTGGACTAGTTAGTGAGTTTGCTGACGTATGCTCGTGACACACAGTGTTACTCAGTAAAACATACAAAGCTCCGACTCAAGAGAACACAAATGCTTAATTGCCTAGAAACACTTGCCACATGAACTTCTTTATGTGGCTGATTATTAATTCCAAGGTTTTAAATGCCATAATCGGATATGTAACTATAAGGCACATTGTTATGCGCGTCTTCGTGTTAGCCTCGACAGTCGACATATTTCAAGCGCGCGTATATCACTGTGAAAGACTAAGCCGCAATGTACGCTGGCTTTCATGCATCGCATGTCCATAGAAACGCAACATCCGCAACCGCAAATTTCATAAGCATCCTCGAGCATGGCAGGCCAACACATGGGTCAAGCACACCGCTAGGAAGGCGTGGTGGTATACCTTCAATTCTTCTCTCAGGCAGCAACTGGTGGCAATGGGACGCGTTTTTCTGGATTGATTCTCGATAATTGGACCCGGCTACTTTTGTTGGTGTTTGGTTACCCTTGCGCTGCCCTACCTCCCGCGGCTTCGGCGCGAGCAGTGGCCTCGTTGTTTCCCGAGTGTTGAGGCGCGTGGACGCATCGGCGGTGAAAGAGCGCACTCCGTGCCGCTAACTCGTCGGCGAGCCCTTTGACAGGACGACAATGCTGAAAGAATGAGACAATTTTGTTCGTGTTCCCTTCGTCTCTGCATCGTCGGTAGAAGTCCTGAGAGGAGAGGAAGCAACGAATAAGTAGAACCTCGTGGTGGCGGAAGATTACTGGCCACGCGGACACTGCCATCTGCACAGTCACACATGCTTCTAAATGACTCCCGAGTGCCGCTAACGCAAGGGAAACTAATGGGACCCCGCAACACTCCCAGAACGTAGTCAAGAGTTCGACGAAAGTTCGTCTGGTCAGGCATGGGTTAGATGAATTACAGTCACTGACCAAGTCGGATGGGTTGATCTGACGTTTCGGAACCGCATACGGGTTCCTTGTATGGAAGGAACCTGTATGCGGTTCCGAAACGTCAGATCAACTCATCCGACTTGGTCAGTGACCGTAATTCATCTAACACTCCCAGAACATAGAAAATTGTGCCAATAAATCGTGAAGCCTCCTGTGAAGACGTGAGCCGAATATTATGGCACTGCATACTCCAGGAAATGCGCAATTCGCTTTCAAATATTTCTGCAAGCCACCTCCTCTTGTTTCAACAAATTACGCCATAAGGTGGACCCGCTGCAATGCCTGAGCATTTGTGATTTCGCGAATGCGGAAAAGTCTGGTGTAAAACCGTATTTGTTCGTTTTCAGCTCTGCAAATAAGGAAGATGTACTATCTTTCATTACGAAGACTAAAAAGTCAGGAAACATAGTCCGTGCTACAAGACATCATTCGTAAATGAAATAGTGGGCGATTTACAGCTGTATGAGAAACTACGGTCTTCTAATGGATTTCAAAATGTGTTGCACGGCTTACTTAAAAGACGCACCGAATGCGGGGAAAGGCGCCGATGAATACGGCTGATACGAAATAAAAAACGCGCTATGGCCCGTTTCAACGAGAGCGAGAAGGCACCCAGAGGTAATAGAGGCTCGTACAAGCAAGCAGCTACTGCGGATTGGGGGCACTTATTGAGACGGCGCTTCCCTTTTCACCAGTTCTGCAGCGGGAAAGGCCCATCCCTGAGACATCGAGAGCGAGCGAGCTGGAAGCGTTGACAAGTTAACGGCACTGATGCGTGACAGTTAACCGGTATGTCTCCGGGAGAGGACTATACTGAATCATGGCCAATAATGAATCATGTGCCCAAGAGCACAATCTCTCAGTGAAAGCAGCAGTTCTTCGGCAATAGAAAAAAGTCCCAGTTTCGCCGCAAGGGCGAAGCAATGAATGCGATAGCAAGGAAACTAATGCTATACGAAGTGAGGCTCGCAGCTTCAGGAGCAATATTAATTGCAGCAAACATGCACTTGCTAAGTGAGCGCCTCCCGTGGGCAGCGCGTGCTGGTACGAAGGGCTTTATACGTTGTATGTCAGAAAGCTACACATACAAAGCTATGGGAGGCCGCTAAATGAACAAACAGAAGAGGAGCGCGAACTATCAAGTGAAGCACGCACGAAACGAACGCACAGATATACACCGAACGAGCGCGAATAAGCTGTCACAATGGATACTCTCAATTCTCTAATTTTTGTCCGGAGACTGAATAGTACAACGGCAATGAAAGAAAGACAAAGGGGAAAGGACGTTTCGGCTCCCTAGACGTGAGTGTTGTCAACAACCACACTGTCAGCAAGCCTGCCGTCGTCGGAGCCGTAACGTCCTCTCGTTTTTTCATTTGTTCCATGGAAGGTGTTCGCGCATCTTCTCACCATCCTACATATTATGAGCATGTTTTAAAGTAAATTGGCGCGGATCTCCGCCGTTCATTTTAAAAAAAGATATAAAACTAAGCATACGGTGTGTTTCCAATTTCTAGGCAACTCGACAAAAAACTACACCATAGCATACACCGATGGCGAATGCGCAGTTGTGATCGTTCACCATGAAAAAGCAGGTACGTGTTACAAGAAACCACTTTTTCACGACAACAAAAATTGGGAAAAATCAACAGTGGTACATGTGGTCTGATTCGAATCAACTCGAAAAAAGGGGGGGAGGGAGACTACTCAACTGCCATATTTTTCTATACAATTTTTTATTCTTTTTTGATACATAACCCACTTTGCCAGCGGTGTTACACCAGGGGGTTACAAAGCTGAAGCAAAAATACATCTTCATTCGCACCGCTCTCTTGCTCAGATATCGTGCAGTTCCATTGATTATTTAATAGATTTAACAACAAAAAAGTAATTGCCTACAGGTTCATCCTGGCCCTGCATATCCTTATTTTTGTATTTGCGATATATTTCGTTTGGATATACTATCGGGCTGTTTTAGTTAAGTCTCACTGTCAATTCCCATTATTTTTATCAAATATCTGATGTAAACGCGAAGAACTCAATCTTTTACGACGCGAGGACAGTGACTCCCACGTATACATACGCAAGCTCAATCTCGGCTTACAATAGGAGAGAAGGCTACAGTCAGATAGGCATGCAATAGTGACAAGAATAAGGTAGAAAGTTTAGCGACAAGATAACAAAAGAAATGTTGGCGACCCCTCTGTGATAGAATTCCGTATAACACGAAAGTGAGCTACGCTTACACAGAAGCAGCTGATATTTTATTCCACATCGAGATGCACTTGGCCCTCGTTACCAGTTTCCCGCTAGTGCCGCACCATTTCATGTGGTTGCATCCATGGTGTCTCCGCATGACGCATCACCATTATCTAGACGACTAATGCTATGACTGTGGCCAGCCCCTCTTGATATCTGAATCGATGAACAAATCGCAAAGTACGATTTAGAACAGGGAATGTCGCGGGAGCCAACCTTTCGACAAGCGGACTTGTCTTCGTCAGGGCGGCAACTGCCTTCTCCAGCGTTCGTTTGTGCACGCCTTTGCACCCTATCCCCCGTCCTCAGATAGAGAGGAGAAGAGCAGCACGTGCGAACAAAAAAAAAAGGGGGGGTTGGGGGGTTGGGTGCAGGGCTATTTGAGCGACAGGTGTTAGCGTGACTAATATAAATGGCAAGAGCGACAGCTTCCAAAGAACGTTTGAACTAGTGCGATCGCCTTAGAAAAGCGTTTCCGGAAATAGCAAGAGTCACCTACCGCCGTAATAGAAACTTTAAGGACCTGTTAGTACATGCCAAAGTAAATCCTCAGCGCACCGCCTGCGTAATAACTTGCTCCCGTCCCAGATGTAAGACTTGCAAGCATATTCGAAATGATCTTAAAGTTAAAAGCACGGTAAGTGACTATGTCCATCATGTAAAACCAAGTTTCACTTGCACTAGTTCAAACGTTATTTACAGGTTGGAATGTTCACTCTGTCACAAGCAGTACATCGGCGAAACTGATCAACCAATTAATGTTAGATTAAACGGGCACCGCGCGGACACCACGAATAACCTGCCGAAGGATGTGGGCGCAGCATTTTAATATGACAAGTCATAATTTCGATGAACTGAAACTCTACATACTTCAAGGAAACTTCCCCTCGCCGAGGGACGGAAAATACAGGGAATCGTATCTCATATACAGGTTGAATACTCTCCAGCCCACAGGCATAAACCTTTCGAAGGGAACCCTTGAGTCCATTAGATACGGTAGAGAGTTAACAAAGACAACAAAAGGTTGAGGTATGCACAAGCTAACAATGTTTCTCCCAGAAAGTCTACTTTCAGGTGCGGAGCCCCTATCCAGCTCCACGAGAACAACGGCGTTAAACAGTGTAGTTACTCTTTTTAGCCACAAGCTTTCCGTAAAATGCATTGTTGGTGCGGCGGTGGTGGTGTGGGGCGCTAGAAAGGAGACACGACAAGAAAAAAGAAAAAGAGAGAAAAAAACACACACACACACGCACACAAACGCGACACTGCTTAAAGTCTGTCCCTTAGACCACTCGTCCGTAAAAATCGCAACAACGCGTTGAGCGCTTTCCGTGCTGACGATGGACATGGCCATTGTCCCAAGACTCGTTCCGTGGGGCGGTGGGGGGGGACACATGCCATAGGAGCAACTTCTGTTCCGAGCGTGGGCTTTTTTTCATCCTTCTTTCTCGGGGTGCGCACACAATTCATTTGCAAGATATATACAAGGAGCGGATTCTTTGGAAGCTTTCGCTCTTGCCATTTATATTAGTCACGCTAACACCTGTCACCCAAATACCCCTGCACCCAACTCCCCCCCCCCCCCCCCCTTTTTTTTTTTGTTCGCACGTGCTGCTCATCTCCTCCTTTTCTGAGGACGGGGGAGAGTGTGCAAGGGCGTACATAAACGAACGCTGCAGAAGGAAGTTGCCGCCCTGACGAAGACAAGTCCGCTTGTCGAAACGTTGGCGCCCGCGACATTCCCTGTTCTAAATCGTACTTTGCGATTTGTTCATCGTTTCAAGCATCCACCTTCCCCTGAGCTTCTCTTCTAGTTTTGATATCTGAAGTAATTTATGTAACGACTGGATGCTCTCTAACGCAAATGTCGCGATACAACGGTATCAGTCATCTTTACTTGCACAGCATTGACAAGACACTTATTGTTGCTGTACTGTGGCGTATAACGCAGCGGTTTTCCTTGTGACGCCGCACTTAAAGGGTAGACGGTGGGGAAAGTCCATTCAGGAGAGGCGATCTGAAGCTGCAGTGTTTTACTTTGCGTCGCCTGGGTGGCGCAACCGCCCCGGGCACAGAGTGCCTCGACGCGCGCTCCTTCAAAGGACAGCTGGAGAGGCGAGATGAAGAATATAATCCGCTTTCCTACAGCTTCATGCATGTACTACACGGTAATTGGAGATGGCAAAACGCCAGGCACATTTAGACTCGGGGAGATTAAAACGGGCGCGTTGGGTTCGATTCCCAGGCGTAGTCGTAGTGAACCCCGGCATAAAACATTTTCGTGTTAAAATTAAATGAACACTCGCGTCTACGAGAAGGTTCTAAGGCTACAGACGAATATTAAAACATGTCCAAAAACTTATGCTGAGTGAACAATTTAACTTTTGCGCAAAGTTATCGTGCGTGGCCTATTAAAAACACAACACCTGCTGGTAGAACATTGGAGAACGGTTATGATATAAAATACTGACCAAACATTTAAATGGTTACTACGTACGTACGATACTACGCCCCTGAAAGAGTTATCTAGGTGCGGGTAAATGTACATTCACACGCGCGGTTGTTTTGGCCTAAGAGGAAAGCCGTTATCACTTCCCAGTGGCACGCGAGCTGATTTTGATTGCTTGCGGGGAGCGCCCGTTATCACTTTTTGTTACAGGCAACGCAGGCCGCGTTTATCTTACATGCCACTTTTGGAACCGTGTCGACTATTCTTGAAACATTGCATGCTTGACGCCCACATTTCAGTGGCTTTTAGAATTCCAGAGATAATGCGAGAACGCTTTATGACGCATGTGTAAAAGCCGACGTATTACGCCCCGTCGACCGACGACCGACGACCGTTTACGCCGCAGTTGCTCTGCACTGCAATTGGCTTTGTTTTGCTGGGCACAAGTTCGCCCAATAATGAGTTCGCCTCACATCGCTTACGTTGTGCGCGCTTCGCCTTGTGTGGTGCGTGCGTCACGACCACGTTACAATATATACTAGGTCAACAATGAGGAATCATTATGACTTAGGAAAATGGGGCATCATTTCCAGCAGCCCCCATTCCTCAAGCAATGCAAGCCTTGCGTGAACTTAAGCTTTCGCTGCGGGCGCTGTTTTTCTTCTTTGCGTTGGTTTCGGTGCGGCTTCTGCAGAGCGATGCCGTGCTAACTGTGCGCTATTTTGTGACGAGCGTAGTGATGTCTTGGCGGTGGCTTGAATCTACAAGCAGACTTTCTTGTGCCCTATGGTGGTCCGTCGCCCCAGGACTCAGGACACGGAAGGCAAAATCGTGGATAACAAAAAAAATTATGGCAGGCACGTAAACTAACAAATACAACGGTTAAAAAACATAGACAGCTTCCTAAGAGCCTACATCAGAAACGCCCTGGTAACGTCTTGACTGGTGGTGTGGTAAATCTACAATATTCTACGTAGGTGGACGGTCACTACACGGCAACCTTGTCGACGCTGACGTTGTACTTGTAACACTGTTGCAGGGTAGTCTGCACGATCCAGTCGCACAGGAGGACACTGCGCGATCAGACCGTGTACCGTTCGCGCAGCAGCACGACGGACCAGCGCTGTCAGCAGGTGTGGCACCTTGACCACGCCCGGAGCCAGCCGTTTGTGCCAGAACCGTACTTCGCTCGCCCGGGCACCTCACGCTTGACCAGAAACGGCTCTGTCACAGTAGGAACGGTGGAGACTGGCTCCCGCTAATGTCCAGACTGGCTCGGCCCGGCACGCTGCTTGGGCGCAAGAGCACGCCAGCTCATCACGGCTGGTCTGCGGCAGCGACTTCGTACGCTGCGTTTGTAGATAATCGAAGTACGTTTTCACGTGCTTGACTAGCGTAAACACGAATGAATATGCCGTTACACGTTCTTCTGAGTACGCGCTGGTTAGCGTGACAGCGCTAGCACAGCCCATACAGCGTTCCGAAGAGCGAAAGCATTCCGTTCCCCTCCGACATGATGATCCAATTATGGCACATGTACTTTGGAAGTACGCTCGCACAGGCGCCTACTCTTCTTCGTCTTTTCGGCTCCTTTCTAGTCGCCTAAGCAGCCTCCTACCGCAGGCCCCCTCTCAGGGCCGGAGTATTTGGTGCTACGCGGCGCGCAGCACTCGCGGGTGTGATGCTATTTTGTGCACTGTTGTCGAGGGGAGAGGCCCGTCAATCCTGTTGGGGCAGTTGGCGAGATGTCTTGAGATGATGGGCTGGGGTCATCTAGTTCTCTTTTATAGAAACAACTGACGTTGTCGCAAAAGTTTCCTGCACACGTCTAGCCGTTCAGCAGAAGATGTCTCTCACCTGAGCAACAGAAGATCCTTGGTTTGGCCTATATAGGACCTTGGAGAAGCTGTTGCGACGACTTGCCCTTTCTGTGCCAGCATTTCGTCCCCGAACCTCACAACCATTGCTCCAGACGAAGATGGTAGACTCTGTGTACTTCCTTTCTACTAGTGCTTATTTACCAGAGTAGTTGTCCCATGAGAAAAATCAGCAATATCAACTTTCAGCCATTTGCCCAAAAGCACTGCCACGGGTGGTTACCCGTGCTACAGCAGTGTACAGCGGTAAACAAGCAGACCCAGCCAGAAGTACCCGCGTTAGTGCTCACACTTGTTCATAACGCACTTAACCTCACCAGCACTTCCCGCCAGGCTATTTAATTTTGGTTAGCGAGGACTGAATGTAAGGTCAGTAAAATCATATTTGCTTAGCAGGACTGCCAACTAGGGACTTACAAAATCTGACCCATTCTCAGTGCACATTTCAGTGGGTCTGCCGTACCACGCAAACAGTACACGCATTGCTACGATGGTCGTCCTCGCAATGGCATCCGCAAATATATCGACTTCAGTGAAGTTAGAAAGCGCATCGAGCACCACAATGTATGAACTTCCTGCAAAAGATTGTGTACATCAACACCGTAGCACGTGCAGTCAGGGACTGTGTGCATCGGCTGTGATTCCTGTTCCTTCAAAGCATAATCGCAACAAGTGTGGCCATTTTGGATCAAAACAGTGACGTCGTGGCTGATACCACGTGCAAAATTCCTACTGTAGGTGGCTTCATTGACGACGTAGCCCATGATGGCCAGTGCATGTACTTCCACGTCGTCCATGGTTCCCGTGGTTTCGCCCTGAATAAGCGGAGTTGATCGTCACAGCATGTCTGCGAAGACTACGTGCTTCCCTCGTACATACTGCAGAACAAAGTCATTGTTGAGAGGGCTCAAAAACAACCTTTCAAGTCGAGGAGGCATGCCACAAATTCCTTTTGCAGCTATAAACAATGCAGGTTTATGCTCCACCTCGATGACAATATCCTGTACGTAAACAAACTGGATGCGCAGATCGTAGCGAAAAAATCCAAGGACGTCTTTTTTAATTGCCCACTCGGTGGAGTCATCCTCTTTTACCGGGATGTGGGCACGCTGCATTGCTTGGAGCTCTTTTCAGAAGCTGATGTGTATCTGTCGGGTTGGTTACACAAATGGCGTTGCAAAAGGATGCATAATCATTCCATAGGAGTTCTTTAGGCAACCTAGACAATGAGATAATGCTGCTCTGTTTCCATTAGCACACGTGATTAATTTGTCTTTGGCTTTGTGACAATGCAAAAGCGCTGCACCCGCGCTGCCACATGAAGTGCCGCAAGATAACTTTGATTGCTTTGAGTTCAAAGACCGCTAGCAGTGGCGTTGTGCCTCGAACCTCCACTACGCTTCCCATACCCTCATGTAGTGTTGAGTCACTAGAACTCGGGGTGCGGTTTCATGAGCTCTCGCAGTTACACATTACGCTGAGGAAACCGCGGCACATACTTACGAAAATAGTTTCGGACACCGGGCATGTGTTGCACATCGTGTTTGTTTTTAGGCACAGCCATTTGTAGCAAAATTTCACCAAGTTCAGGGCTTGGTGTTATGCCTTCGTGATTAATGGCGTCTCCTAGAAAGTGTTGTGTATTGACGCGAAACTAGCACTTTTTTGCGTTCAACATCAAGCTCATCTTTACTGCCACTTTCATGAAGGCCACTGGCCCTTCATCATGATCTTCAATTACCCTCGATAAGATATCGCCGATGAACACGTGTGAGCCAACAAAGTAACTGAAGATTTCACTCATACCTTTTTGAAGAATTTTGGGCCGCCCCAGCAACCAGATATAGGCGTATCTTCGAAAGGCGGTTGTAAAGAATTACATACTTTGCACGCCCAGCCGAACCTGGTAAAAATCACAACTTTCGAACAAACTGCTAAATATGCTGCAACGGAGAATTCTTCCATGTCCTCATTATTTGGAAGCTCACAATCCGCCCTTTTCACATGCTCGTGCATTGTTATTATGTACAAGCAAATAGGAAGGCTGCGGTCATTTTTCTTAAACACCAAGGGGCTTACCCAGTCGGTGGGGTTATCCTTTTTCACCGTGATATCGGAACGCTGTATTGCTTGGAGCTTATTTCAGAAACTGCTGTGTCTCTGTCGGGCCATTTAGAGAAATGGCGTTGCAAAAGGATGCATAATCATGCCATAGGGGTTCTTGACGCAGCCTAGCCGATGGGATACATGCATGCATAAAATTGAGCCCTTCGCTTCCAAAGCAGGCGAACCGCCGGCCACCTCCACAAGAGCTGAAGCGCGATAAGCCGGCGATTCGCCCGCGTCCAGGTACAGCATTATCTGTAGAAGATCCCGGTAGAAGTCGTGTTTCTCGACAGTCTTGTCGGATGGTTTGTTTGTTTTTACACTAGATGGACATAGTTGTCCGCGGTTATTCAACTTGGTTGTTTGAAAAAAAGATTTAAGTTGCCAGCTGCGCTTCCACTGTGCATTCGTTCGCTGCGCCTGAAGCTTGGCTTCCCGAAGGAGGAACGGTCTTCTGAGGAACTTCTCCAACTGCCTTTGAAAGTGACAACTATGTTGATAAATCTGGAACGTATCTCAGGTCAAAGAAGTAGCGAGGATGAGAGTGACGATTAGAGCAGCAGTGATTGTGTAAGCAGCGTGCGTATATACCGAGCCCATCTGCTTCAAGACCTTCAATATTCGCAAGACAATCAAGTGCAGTGCTTCAAGGAAACATCCCAAACAGAATGAAACAAAATGTTCAACATCGGAACGGAATAACCAGATGCGCATGTTTTTATACGGCACAATACGCGCCAGTCCGAGGTGGCAAAAAGGGTGCGGTACAGCTCGCCGGAATGGGCGCCGAACCCGTCGAAGGGAATGGTTTAATTGCTTAGTACTCTGAAGCACACATACGACGACTGTACGCTGCGCGAGTCCCAAACGTTCGCTTGTCTCCAGTCATAGTAAAGCCTGGGAACCATGCCCTAAAATAATTCGTTTTTGCGGTGGTGGAAGAGTTGCTGAGTCTGATATGGTGTTACGTGGTTACGATGTGAGCTATCACCTCCTCCCCGTAAACTTGAAGGAGCGTACTGACGGCAGTTACCTTTTTTTGACTCCGATATTTTGTGGTATACCGAGAATTGTGGCAGGTTTGCCAGTGCCCAAGTGTCCATTTTGAAGACAGTGAAGACAACAGCCACCAACTGGTAAAGTTAGCGGCATCCTCTGCATCTTTGCCCGCTGGCCGTATGCATTCTGGGCTAGCGTCGTACTTTGGGTAACAGCACTGCTTACAGGCGTCACAAAAATTTTTGCGTCGGGATGTTGGTGCGTATCTTGAAACAGCACCGATATGGCCATCCGCTGCGTTCCATAGCTGTTTGTCTTGTGGAATGTTCTGCCACCTTGCACGATTCTCCCGCCTTCTACAATGGCAAAGACTTTTCTGGAAGCGTTCTTTCCTGGTGCTTCGACTCTTTCGTGCCAAACACCATCTGATTCCTGATCACGGAATCTCGGAGCTCTACAGAGTTTCAGTACGTGGCTTGACATTTGAGGGCACGGGCAAGTTTCTCGGAAGGTTCTCCCTCCTCCTGCTTCCCTAAGGCAAACACATAGCGTTCCTGAACTTTATTGTTCACCTCAGCACTCTAGGACTCGGATTTCGCGAGCGTTGCATCGTCGTCCTTGTCCTCTCCTCCCTCGAACATTTAACGCGTTAAGCAGGTCGAGCGCTTCATTTCCGGCTAATGTGAGCAGCTGTTCGGCTTTTTCAGCTTCGCTTCGAGGATGCCCCTTCATTTCTCGCCTATAAAAACAGGTCGATCTTTGTTTCGAGCGCCGACAATATACCGAGATGTTGCCGGTCATTGCAAGGGTGGCATAGCCTTCAGAATGTTCATCGTTGTCGCTGTGGCCCGACTTCTGGCCCAGTATAAGATGTCGTGTGTCTTGCAGAGGACATATGCACCGTCATAGAGACGGGAACAAGAACCGGAGCATTTATTCACATGTGTTCATGTGGCTGATCGGGCCGGGGAAAGCGACGTGGCAAGCGCACGGATTTCAGTAAGGGCGTCACAGCAAGATAACCAAGTCAACATGCCGTCAGGATACGCCAGACAGCGCATATTCGATACAACTAAGACATTCCGGATAGTTGAGATATCGTGGCGCCATGCACAAACGCAAAAATTCCCACGTATCGAGACCAGCTTGGCCGCTTCTTCGGCGATGAGGGGTCGGCGTGGATGGTAAGGTTGATGGTGGAGCACTTATTTTATTTGGCGGCGGGAACAGGTGGCGAAGTCTGCTGAAACAGCCATGTGTTACAGCCGCCAAAGGAGAGGAGTGCTACTATGTAAACATTGCTCTCCAGCGCCGGTCTGTTATTCCTGAAGGAGGGGCAAAGCCTCAAAGCGTCGAAATTTGGACGTTTGTGGTTGATGTCGCCTTATACTGGCTATCACTATCAGCCTCAAGAAGGCATATTTCTCTCAAATGTTCACGTTTAACTCTGATATTGTTGCATACAGCGGACTGCGTTTGGTGAGGCAGCAATTGCATTGCCAGCACTCTGTATGGCAAGTACAGAACCTTGTCGTTCAGTATATTCATGAAAATACAGTATAGGGGCTTACTGCTTGAATTATATATTTAGCAGAAACAGTCATTTGTACTGCCACATTTTGAAATCTTGACTTTATTGATTGTGTGACATTTTGCATGAAAAATCAATTTATGTGATGTTGCATCGCCGTATTTAGCAACACATCGCAACAATATTTCAGTGCGATATGGCTCATGAAACTTCTTTTTTTCAGCGGCTATAAACTGCAAGAACGCATGCGAAATGTGGGTGAGAGATTACAGCGTGAATAACTGGACTGAAACATGCGACAAGGTGTACAAAGCACAGTGTGGGAATCGAATGACCACTGTGTACAACGAGGATTACTGTGATAAAATACTACAACATTTTGCGAATGACACAAAAAATGCGGACCCAAGCAATAAATGCTAGATATACATACCTCGGGCGAGCACAGTGATTCAATAGCCTCGGGCGAGCACAGCGGTTCAAGACAGCTGGCGAGGCATTAGGAGTCGTAAGTGAATATGTCTACTTAGTCCAGGTGGAAACCCCTGATCCGAATCATTAGGCTGAGATACTTAGGAAGATAAGAATCAGGTGGAGTGCATTCGGCAAGCATTGTCAAATAATGAATGGTAGCTTACCATTGTCTCCGAAGAGGCAAGTGTATGACAACTGTATCTTACCGATACTCACCTAAGGGGCAGAAACTTGGAGGATAACTAAGAGGGCCCAGCTTAAATTGAGGGCGACGCAACGAGCTATGGAACGGAAAATGATAGGTGTAACCTTAACGGACAAGAAGAGAGATGTGTGGGTTAGGGAAGAAACGCATGTTATGGGCATATTAATAGAAATTATAAAGAAATGGGCATGGGCGGGCCACGTTATGCGAAGACAAGACAACCATGGGCAGCCAGGGGTGACCGAGTAGATTCCTAGGGAAGGCAAGCGCGGCAACGTGCGGCAGAAAATTAGGTGAGCGGAGAAGATCATGAAGTTTGCAGGGATAAATTGGGCACAGTTAGCACTGAACAAGGATAATTGGGCATTATGGCAGGGGCTTTTTCCCGGCAGTGGACGTAGGCAGGCTAATGATGATGATGATGATGATGATGATACATACCTGGAACACAGCAGTAATCCTTGTCTCATTGACACGAAAAGGTAGGTTGTTTCTGTGCAAGCGGAGGGAGTTGAAGGGTAAGTGTTGAAGGGTAATTGTCATTGTCAAGTGTTCGAAAAAAAGATATGTATTTTCTATTGACAGCTATTCGCAAGAAAATGTAAAATTTTGTGCGAAGAAAACAAAAAACAATAACCTGGTTCCCATGTAAGCCAGAAAAAACAAGCCTTTAGTGGCCACATTAAGGGAGATCGGCTAGAGTTAATAGCAGCAACAATATGATAAGGAATGAACACGTTGGTGGAATATTATAAGTAATGAACGAACATATGACCTAGAATTAGCCTGTTTCTGACGGCGAACGAGCCTGTTACGGCTGCTTTAATCACACAGGGAGAATGTAGGAACGTTAGACTTCTTCTGTGGCGGGTCTCTGGAGCCGCTCATGACTGGAGTCGCTCACGCTTGCGGCTGGACTCTTTCGTGTCTCCTTTGTAAAGACAAAAATTCTGCAGATCCTAAGAATTCTGGGAATTAATGGTATGTGAAGCAGTTGACGAGGAAATTGCGTTCGGTGGATTATTTGGTCATAAAGCAAGTATTACGGGTACAATGAAGATCTTTCTGTTTAGCGCGTGAGTACACACTCGTGAGAATGCTTGACGTGGGCTAAACAGGAACCTCTACGCAGGGGTGTCGACTTAGGTCAAGTCTTGGAACGATGTAACCATGGCACTCATGCTAGTGCGAAGCTCAACAAAAAAAAAATTGACGGCAGATCCACGAGGTGAATGATGATGAGATTGGACGAAGCTCCTGGAAGTAATCATCGGTTCAACCGTGAAATTTCTTCCGTTAATTCGCCCGATAAAAATGACGTGAAACGATTGATTAAATGTTTTATCAAACTTTTATTGCTGGTTTCCGTTGTCCTTTCATTATGACCGCTTTGTGGTCGGTGAAATGTAAGCTAAGTGGTTCTTGCACTGGTTGCAGATGAAAACCATTGCTTTACCTGGCGTCTTTCGTTAAGCAGCTGTCGTGTTTTCGTTTTGCTTTAGAAACATCTGGCGTCTTTCGTTAAGCAGCTGGCGTCTTTTCGTTTTGCTTTAGAAACATCTGGCGTCTTTTCGTTTTGCTTTTAGAAAACATCTGGCGTCTTTCGTTGGTTTATTTCATCAATCAACGGCGTTTTGAACAAAATTTTATTGTTTAATCACGCACAGGAGAAATCTCACCAGGCACTACCTTGGAGGTAAACAATGGCTGCTACTGGGAATGAGAGACAGCAGAAGTCGGCTTTTAACACTTCTACTTCTACTAACGTTTCCTACTGGAACATGCCAATGGCTGCTAATGGGGAATGAGAGACAGAAGAATTCGGCTTTTAGTTAACGCGCACGCTGCGAATTTTTTTTTATTGTTCAACGACGCACAGGAGAAATCTCCCACCGGCACCACCGTGGAGGTCAAAGCGTAAGACTGGTTACGCACTACGACGACTACGACGAGGGAAGAACGGGTGCCGCTTTAAGGAGCTTCGCCCCTAAAAACGAACTATACGGTGCATTGATGAGCTATCATAAGCGTCGTTCATTGGCATATTACTAAGGCATCGAGAAAAATTGCACAAGTGTATGTGCGAAGACGTGAGGCGTTTGGTTCCCCACATGTGATTATGCACTACCACAGACGCTGTCACTCTTGGTGACGCTTTGCTGTCTTGCCGCCGTTCTACATCTCGCGCTCTGCTCGAACGTGCGGAGCAGCTCAGGCGCAACATCGTCGTCGTCGTCGAGACGCTGACAGCCCGCCATAGCTGTCCCCTCCTCCTTCTATCAAGGTAGCCAGTGTGCGAAGGAGCGATCCTTCTGAGCAGCTGGTAGGTTCTGCTGTGGCAGTCGACGTAGGAAGAGCTCTCTTAGAATGGATGGGTCCAATGCAGCAGAGTGGTCCCCAATCAGATGCCGCATGCGGCACAGAAGCTCCATAGGCTTTCGGTCACCAAGCTCCTCCGCGGTGAGTAGCTGCTGCAGTTGTTCCGACTCCGTTGTCCGGTATGAGCTCTGCTTTAAGAGTGTCGTAGGGTGTGTAAACGTCGTAAGGTGGTAACACCGATGGCATAGCCGTACCCTCCCGTTTGCGATGCCGCTCGATGTCGTCGGAAGAGAGGCGCAATGCTCAGAAACCAGAGTTCTGAGTCCGACTGCCAAAACTCCGGTAGATTGAGAGTGGCGACAAGTTAGGGTGCCGTGGGATTCGGCGTGACGTCGCTGTTGGGTGTGGTTTCCATGTTCAGCCGGAATGGATATGGTCTTTACCGTAATCACCGAAGACACTCGGTGCGTTGGCGAAGTAACGAGCAGCTGGAGCTTTGGCGTCGGAAGTGCAGGGTCACCACTTGTGGGTAGACGTGAGGCGTTTGGTTGCCCACATTTATTTATGCGCTACCACAAACGCTGTCGCTCTTGGTGCCGTGATGCTGTGGCGCTGTCGTTCTACATCTCGCGCTCAGCTCAAACGTGCGGAACAGCTGAGGCGCAACATCGTCGTCGAGACGCTGACGGTGGCGGTGGTGGTGAAAAACATTAATTATTAGTATATAGTCCCGAAGATAATCAGTAGATGATCGGCGGAAGACGAGAGCCTTCTTAAATGGCGGCCAGCACCAAAAGAACGCTCGCACAACTGCGCTCTACTTCGTTTTCCCTCTGCTCGAGATCGGTTCCTGTAGTGGGGTGCTTGCTTCTCAAAACTTCCTCCGCGGCGGGCACTTTGCTTGGCGTAATTACTCCCCCCTGTGAAAAGCGACCGTCCTGCTTTCTGACGGGGCTACGTAAATGAAACAGAGGGCAGGGAAAAATATGGTCAGATCACAACTTCTTCACGGGCCTAGTACGGCTTGATACGCACTACGTGAACAATTTCTGGTCGGGGCCGCCGTCGGCTCATGCTCGCAGAAGAACCTTCAGGAACGACTTTGTAGTTCACGTCGCTGAGGCGCTTTGTTATCCTGTAGGGACCGAAATATCTGCGCAGCAGTTTCTCGGAGACCCCGCTGCCGGATGGGCGCCCATACCCAGACGTAGTCACCAGGTTCACACTGAATTTCCCTTCAGCCGCTGTTGTATCCGCGGGCATCGACACTTAGCTTGTTACGGATTCGGTGTCGAGTGAGCTGTCGAGCTTCTGCAGCCTTCTGGACGGTTTCGTCAGCATTCTCGCTTCTCGCTGTTCCGGTGTCGACTGGTAGCATCGCGTCTAAGGGGGTTGTGACACGACGTCCATAAACGCGTTCGAACGCTGGGAAACGGGTAGTTTCCTGCACAGCTGTGTTATATGCGAATGTCACATACGGGACGATTTGGTCCCACGTCTTGTGCTCTATGTCGACGTACATCGACAGCATATCGGCCATTGTCTTGTTGAAGCGTTCCGTTGAACCATTTGTTAGGCCATGGTTTTCCGGTGGCTGGTGTTAGTAAGCGTGACGATCTCTTTGATTAAGTCCGCACTAAACGCTGTGCCTCGAGCAGTGATCAAGACGGAAGGGGCGCCTTCACGTAATACAATGTCGTGCATAAAAAACGTGGTGACTTCGGCAGCGGTTCCGCGGGCTACGGCCTTGGTTTCTGCGTACTGGGTCAGGTAATCAGTTGTGACGACTATCCACTTGTTTCCTCCAGACGACGTGGGAAAGGGACCAAGAAGATCCATTCCGATATGCTGAAATGGTGCTGCAGGAGTTTTCAAGGGTTCCAAATGTCCAGCAGGTTTTAAAGGTGGAACCTTTCGTCGCTGACACTCACGACAGCTTCTCACGTACTGCTGAACGGACGGGAATATCTGCAGCCAATAGTATTTCGCGTATGCGTGCCAACGTCCTGGCAAAGCCTAGGTGCCCGGCACACGGATCGTCATGGCATGCCTGTAAGACCTCTGCAAGCAGTGAAACTGGAACAACGAGTAGGTACGTTTCCTGGTTGTTTTCGAAATTTTTCTTGTAGAGGATGTTGTTCCGGAGGCAGTAAGAAGTGAGCCCTCGCGACATGGGGCGCGGATCAACGACGTCCGCACCCTCAAGGTATCTGATCAAAGGCAGCAATGTTGTGCCGGCGCGTTGGCATTCAGCCATCTCGACAATGTCGACGACGCCGAGAAACGGGAAATATTGCTCTGAGTGGCTCGGTTTCAAAGGTAAAGGAGCACGTGGGAGGCAGTCAGCATCGCCGTGTTTCTGCCCGCACCAGTACACCACTGTGACGTCGTACTCCCGAAGGCGAAGGCTCCAACGAGCGAGGAGACCTGACGGATCTTTAAGGTTCGCAAGCGAACACAGCGAGTGATGGTCCCTCACAACGCGAAAAGTTCTTCGGTAAATGTACGGTCGGAACTTACAGATAGCCGAAACGACTGCTAAGCACTCCTTTTCCGTCATGGAGTAGTTGACTTCCGCCTTTGTCAAACTGCGACTCGTGTAGGCGATTACCCGTTCGGCGCCGGCTTGCCACTGAACAAGAATAGCGCCGAGGTCTACATTGCTGGCGTCTGTGTGGATTTCGGTGGTAGCCTCCTTGTCGAAATGCGCGAGTACAGGGGCGGTTTGCAGGCGCCGGCGCAACTCTGTAAAGGCCTCCTGTTGTTCTTCGGTCCAGTTGAAGGGTACGCCTAGGTGTGTTATTCTTGTTCTTACAAAACAACGGTAGTACGTGCACAGACCTAGGAAACGTTGGACTGCCTCCTTGTCTGCGGGACGGGGAAACTCTACGACGGCAGCCAGTTTCTCGGGGTCCGGTCGAACACCGTGGGAACTAACGACGTCTCCGAGAAACTTTATTTCCTCCAAGCAAAAGTGGCATTTTTCTGGCTTAATAGTCAGATTTGCCTTTCTGATCGCAAGGAGCACATCCTGTAGGCGATCTAGATGTTCGTCAAACGTTCTCGAAAATACCACGACGTCGTCCAAGTACACTAAGCATGTCTGCCATTTCAGTCCAGATAGAACAGTGTCCATCATTCGTTGGAATGTGGCAGGTGCGGAACAGAGGCCGAATGGGAGGACCTTGAATTCATATAACCCATCAGGGGTAACAAACGCCGTTTTTTCCCGATCGCGCTCGTCCACCTCGATCTGCCAGTACCCTGACTTGAGATCCAATGAGGTGAAAAACTTGGCGTGGCGTAGACGGTCAAGGGCGTCGTCGATGCGGGGAAGGGGATAAACATCGCGTTTCGTGACACTATTAAGCCTCCTGTAGTCGACACAGAAGCGCAGTGTATTGTCCTTCTTCTTAACGAGAACGACGGGTGACGCCCATGGACTAGCGGATGGCTGAATCACATCATCGTTTAGCATGTCCTGCACCTGGCGCTTTATGACTTCTCTTTCTGCAGGCGAAACGCGATATGGATGCTGGCGAAGCGGCCGGGCTGACTCTTCGGTAATAATGCGATGCTTTGCCAAGGAGGTGCGTCGAACTTTTGACTCGGTAGAGAAGCAGTCAGCGAAGGCATTGACAAGGTCTAGCAGTCGCTGTTTCCGACCTTCCAGTAAGTCAGGGTTAATGTGTATGCGATCCTTCAGATTGGCCTCTTTTGGTGGGTTTTGCGAAGCTGTGCCCAGCGAGGCGACATCTGTGAAAGCAGATATTTCATGTATGAAGGCTACAGCTGTGCCTTGCGGTACGTGCTGGTATTCATTGCTGAAGTTCGTCAACATCACTAATGAGCATCGATTCTGGAGGTGAACGAGGCCGCGTGCAATACAGAGGTTCCGCTCAAGCAGTAGCGGAATGTTCGCCTCGGCGATGCCTTCGTAGCCGTCGAATGCGTCGCATGTTACCAACGTCAGTAGGCTGCTTCGGGGCGGTACCGTTACGTTGTCGGCAACGATGCGCAAGGCGTTGTCAGCGTTGTTGTCGGGTCCACCATCGTCCGCTATAGCTTTCGCTGTAGAAAAAGTTACGCTTGATTTTTCCAAGTTAATTATAGCTCCATTCGCCTGCAGGAAGTCCATGCCAAGTATCAGGTCCCTCGAACAATCGGGTAGGATGATGAATACTCCGACGTAAGTAAATCCACGAATATTTACACGAGCAGTACAGCTGCCGACGGGGGTTAGTAGATGACCTCCAGCAGTACGGACTTGTGATCCTGTCCATTGCGTAAAAACTTTCTTTAACTTTACCGCGAGGTCTTTACTCATAACTGAGCTGTCGGCACCAGTGTCAATTAAGGCCGTAACTTCGTCGTCGTCTACGGTAACAAGTATCTCCGACGTCACGACGTGCCTGGAATCGTGTGAGCGTGTGTGGACGTCGGTCTGTTGTCGTCGTTGTCGTCGAGATGGAGGATATTCCATTCGTTCGGCGTCAGCGGCCTCACCTCCGGAGGTCGCTGAACTCAGTTTTCCGGGCTTGCGGGGCTGGGCGACCGACGACGGCGGGCGTCACGGGCAAACGAGGGACTTGGTGACCGGTACCGAGCAGGCGACGAAGAACGAGGCTCGTGTCTTCCATGCTCGTATGGACGGTCTCGGCTTGCAAGGAAGTTCTCTATCTCCGCCGGTCGCTCACCAGGGCGCGGGCGAGGTGCACTCGGAGCGAACCCACGGAGACCCACTCGTCGGTAGGGGCAGGTCCTGTAGACGTGGCCAGCCTCTCCGCAGTGGAAGCAGAGGGGCCTGGAGTCAGGGGTCCGCCATATGTCGCTTTTCCGTGGCCTCGACTCCTCGACGAGTGGTGGACTGCGACGCCTAAATACTGCTTCCCTTTGAACGGCGGGCTGAACGGCGGCTGAGGCAGTGTATAGCGACGGTCGTCGGGCGGCTTCCGCATAGCTTATGCGGACTGGTTCCTGCTGGTAGGGCACCTCGTAGCGCTGTGGTACGTCGTAACATTGTGGTACCTCGGAGCGTTCTGGCCCCTCATAGCGTTGAGGTACGTCGTAACTCGGAGATTGAATGGCTTGCCGAATCTCTTCACGCACCATCTCCGCCACAGAGATTCGCGCTGGTGGTGCGGCGGTTACTTGCATTTTCTGGAGCTCCTCTCGGACAACCATTCGGATCAGCTCCCGCAAGTCCGCAGTGCTGTTTCCCGATGCCGTTTGAGGCACGTCCGAAAGTTCCAAGACGTTGCGATCGTACTGCCTGGAACGCTGTCGAAGGGCTCTTTCCATCGCTGTCGCTTCAGCAAGGAAGCCCGCAAGTGTTGCTGGTGGGTTTCGGACAAGGCCTGCGAATATTTCCTGTTTGACACCACGCATAAGATGTCTCACTTTCTTTTCTTCGGTCATTGAGGTGTCCGCACGTCTGAAGAGCCGAGCCATATCTTCAGTGTACGTCGCGACGCTTTCATTTGGGGCTTGAAACCTCGTCTGTATCGCCAGCTCGGCCTTCTCCTTTCGGTCAGGGTTGGAATATGCGGCGATCACCTGACGACGAAATTCCTCCCACGAAGTCAACGTCGCTTCGTGGTTGTAGAACCATGTCCTCGCGGAGTCTTGGAGCGCGAAGTAGACGTTGCGAAGCTTGCGCTCTTCGTTCCAGCCGTTGCAATCCGCGACCCGGTCAAAATGGTCTAACCAGTCTTCCACGTCTTCTGAAGGATCTCCGTGAAAGACAGGTGGTGGCTGCGGCTGGTTGACTATGACGTGATGCGCCGGTGGAACAGGCGCAGCAGAGCGCTGTGGGTCCAGGTTCATGGCGCGGACACGATGAGGTAACGGACCGTGTTCTGGTTGGAGCCCTTGGAGGCGACGGCTGGCGCGTACGTGGACAGGGGTGATGTCGCCCCGGCTACTCACTGGACTTGAGTCAGGGCTACGCTGTGGCTCCGGCGATGATAGCATGTACCCCGCACCTCCACCAATAAAATGTCACGAAGACAAGCAGTAGACAATCGGCGGAAGAGAACAACCTTCTTTAATGGCGACCAGCACCAAAAGAACGCTCGCGCAACTGCGCTCTTCTTCGTCTTCCCTCTGTTCGAGATCGGCGCCTGTAGTGGGGAGCTTGCTTCTCAAAGCTTGCTCCGCGGTGGGCACTTTGCTTGGCGTCAATATATATATATATATATATATATATATATATATATATATATAATTGCAGTGAACAAAAGTCTTGGACGCCGGTAAATAATAGCAGTAAAATGAAGACACACGTCGAAAAACAGAATTCTGTTTTTCGACGTGTGTCTTCTTTTTACTGCTATATATATATATATATATATATATATATATATATATATATATATATATATATATGGGTGGCCGGTGAACGGTTCTCCAGCGCGAGCAGTCGCTATTTTTCAATCAAGAAACTCGCTAGCAGACGCTGCCTGGGTCAAGCTTGCCTCTCGCGGGTGAGGGTGGGTTCTCCTTCTTTGCGAGAAGGTAGCGCGTTCATCGAAGAAAGAGCGTTTCCATAGTCAACGCGTGCCTTTCGCTCTCTCTGTCTCTCTCACAAGACAGCAGATGGAAGAGTGAGAGAGCTCGCGCGGCGGGAGGCACGCGCCCTCCTAGTAGCGCGTTCCTAGTAGGTAACGCGCTACTACAACGGACGGACAGACCCAAACCTTAAGGAGCTTCGCCCCTAAAAAATACGGCGCTGACGCCGGCAGTACCATAAAGACGTACAGGCGCGAGCAAAAGTATACGTAGCACGGCATCGCGTGGCTCACAGGCTCTTCGCGACACTTCCGTCACGTCAGCTGCGATCGACATCAGCGCTACGTGCAAGAAGCATTCCTCCTTAAACCTAGGGTCTGTCTGTTTTTCCAACTGTGATTAAGTATTTTCCACCTTTCTCTTTCTAACGCTAAGCGCTCTTCGGTATCCGAATCCACGGGTTCATATGACGATAACCCTTCGCGAAACTGATATCTCTTCATCGGAACACCGGTCGATGCAGGCCGTGACCGCTGCTATACCGCCATCAGTGCAGATATGTGGCGTTCTTACCGCCGACGAGCGCTGTGCGTGGAAACTAACAATGCGGTGCACGGCAATGAAATATTTACATGCAAGCGTGTAGCGAGTACACTAATTTCCAGCGGAGATCTCCGGTTGCCGTTAGGCGGCCGTTCCGCTAGGTGGACCGCTGAGGCAGTTTGGCACGCGCTCGCGTGGTCCGTATACTTTTGCTCGCGCCTGTACATATCCAAGAGTACAGCACACTATTAACGCCGGTATCAAAAAGGCGCTCGCTTCATGCGTCTGTTATGGAAAAAATCACAGCATATTCGCGGGGTGAATGATGATGAGTGGGGCGAAGCTCCGGAAGGAATCATGGGTAAACCGTGAAACTCGTCCGTGCAATTCGCCCCACAATTAAAAGTGAAACACTTGAGTAAATGTCATCAAACTATTATAACATCTCGCATCTTTCATCATCAACTACAAGTACCGCCATCTAGTTTTATAACATCGCGCGCATGATACGAATCCTCACGGTTCAACTACTATGCACAATGCACAAGTGAAATCTCCCCCCGGCACTTCATTGCAAGTCAAGATGCAGTGCCTATATATATATATATATATATATATATATATATATATATATATATATATATATATATATATATATATATATATATATATATATATATATATGGGTTGCCGGTGAACGCTTCTCCAACGAGAGCAGTCGGTATTTCTCCATCAAGAAACTCGCTAGGAGACGCTGCCTGCGCCAACGTTGTCTCTCGCGGGCGAGCGCGTGCCGGGAGCCACGCGCCCGCCCTCGGCGCGTGCGTGCCTCCCGGCAGGCACGCGCCGGTGGCTACCTACTACTACTACTACTACATACATCGGGGACACACGACCCACGCCTTAAGGAGCTTCGCCCCTAAAAGTTTCTCCACGGCGCAAAGTTCACGCAGCATAGCGCGGGTACGTGGTGTGAAGGGCGTGCCAGAAGAAGGGAAAAAAGATAACTTAGGTCGCTGTTCTTCGACAACGTCATTTCTGCCGTTCGACCATAAATGACCCTTGACGGCATGGACCAGGGCGCCGTTTCTCTTCGGTACCACAACTATACGAGCTTCACGTCGTGGTGATTCTCGGGTGAATTTGCGGTTTCATATCCCAAGTTGTTTAGTACGCTTCGACCCTGATGAGACAATCGAAGTCTGTGTATTTGCGCTTGAATGTGGATATCTATTCTTTCTTTGAGCGAGTTTAAGAGTCCAAGAGCTTCAATTTTATGTCTGACTTCAAACTTTGGAACTCGTAGGGCAAGCCTGGGGCAGTTTCTAGCTATGGTATCTTCCTTTTTGCAATGTGTGTTGGCTAATTTAGCATATGAAAGGCAGAACAGTATCCTGGAAAAGAGCAGGGACTCTATAACCTTGCGTAGCTCATGTTCTTTCATCCATCTCATCTGTGTCGTTATTCTACAAATCATTCCACGGGTATGTTCAAATATTTCCGCCGCCTTCTGGATCCACGTTTTTGATTTACCATTTTCCTGCACAAGGAAACCGAGGTATTGGTTACTTTTCTTGCCTGGTAAAGCGACATCTTTCATTCGCGGTTGTATTATTCTCATGTGTTACTCCTCTCGTTTACCTGTTTCTGAAGTAACCACAATGAATTCAGATTTCTAAGGGGATCATTTTAGACCTAGCGTATTGCCGTATTCACATATGGTATCAAATCCTCTTTGAATGAAGTGTTCTTGCTAGCCTTCAGAACCTCGACTGCACCTGTTGTTATGTCATATTCAAACAAAAAAATTTTGTTTATGTCTGCTGCTTCATTTAGTAATGGGGGTAATTTCATCGTTGATATCTTAAATAATATCGGTGATAGAATAGACCCTTGGGGAATTCAGCGTATGATTGTGCGTTCAGGTGACATGTAATCACCAAGTTCCACTTAAACCGTTCTTTCGCTTAGAACGTCTTTAAGTTAGGTATGTCACCCTGTGCCCTCATTTAGTGGCCTTGACGCTCTCTAGAATTGCGCTGTGGGTGACGCTGTCAAGAAATGTTGCATATCCACCCCTCAAATTGTTCTTAGCTGAGCTTGGTACTTGGTAAATCAAACACCTGGTTTCTGATCTTCGGCATGGCGCCCTGCATATTACTTGATTTCAGAAGTCTGACATTGTGTCGGATAATAGTTTAAGGCATTCCAGGTGCTACTCAAGGCGCTCTAAAACCATCTTTTCCATTAGTTTTCCTACGCAGGAAGCTAATGATATGTGCTTCAAATTAGATAGTTTGTCCGGTAGCTTCCTTGGCTTAGGGATGGGTATAACGCCCAGCTGCTTCTTTGCTTTGGAATAACGCCCTGTTCCGACGATTCATTTATATGCGGCAGTGGGAGCTCTCGATAATTACATGGCAAGTTTGGCAGCATGGCGTATGTTTTCCATCTGCGCCAGGAGCGGTGTTTCATTTAAGTTATGTGTGGTGGCATGCAATTCACGAATGGAGAAAGGCGAGTTAATGCGTACAGCATCGTCGTTGTGGCATTCGTTGGAATATGGTAAGAGATCGTCACTTTCAATCAGAAAGAAAGTGTGCAAAAATTCTGGAGCCATGCCTTTTTATTGTGCAGAGTTTGCAGCTTAATTACCGCGTGTCTTGGGTTTGCGTGCCCTGGAAGGGTCCTCAGCATTTGCCACACCCTCTGCTTATGCAACTCGCCGTTGAGTTTGTCACATATTTGAAGCCAGTTCTTGTTGTCTAATTCCTGTGCAGAATTTTGTGCTTCGATGGTGATTCTTTGAATTGCTCCTCATAATTCTTCGTTTGTTTTGTTATTTAGTATTTTCTAATTTATCTGTGGCTCTTTTTCCACACACTTAAGAAATAGGAGCGGGGACCTTCACTCTTAATATTTTCTCAGTGTTCTTTTTTGAACAGGATTGATATCTTCTACGCTAGCTCGCATATAATCCCACTTAGTAATCTCTCTTTTAGCAAAATGCCTATCAGCTGTTCGGCCTTGTTCTGTTGCACTGCAAGCTGCTTTATCGGAATGTAATGATTGCTATCCAGGATGTCATGAGTGCTGTTGCTGTTGTCCGACAAAGCACAAATGGGTGCTCTGAACAATGTGAAATTCGTGTTCGTGTACTTCTCGACGCTGTAGCCCGTTCTAGTAGCAATTGTATTATCGTTTAATACGGCAACGTGCGCGTTCTTCGTGACGCCTTCTTCCTCCCATTCGGCACTATCCAGTCATATCCCCATGCTTTACATGGACAGCTGAAGTCCCCTGCATGGGTACCTTTAAAAGCCCTTTATATCTATATCGAGCCACTGAATGTTGTTAATTTGTTTAATATGAAGCGAGTGAGCGTTCGTGAAAACTACTTCTATCGTGCTCCTGGATATTCTGCACTTTATCGTGACGTACTCCTGTTCCTCTGCATTGACTCTTGCCGTATCAAGCTGTACTTGATTGATTGATGTCTGGCGTTTATTGCCGCAAGGGCCGATCACTGCCAAAGAGCGCGAAGAGCAATGAAAATGTGTAAGGAATGACGTGATCAACGAGAATGTCTTGATGTGAAGTGGTTGTAAAGGGGCCTAAAATACTGCGCACCAAACGTGCCTAAATTAATGCAGGTAATAAAATTACGGTGACGATGCCAACGGAGGGTGTGCAATGTGTCTAAAATGTGTTTTAAAATCGTGTAGTTACGTCATAAATAATTAAAAGACTACAGCCTCAGAGTCCCCTTGCGAACAAGGGTCTCGGGGCGAGTGCATACACGCAAGTACAGCCGTAGCAACATCCTCATGACGAGGGTGTGCTAGGAGTTCCAGGTTTGTATGACCTCTAGTGCCTTAGACTCCTCTAAAAATCTTAAAACTGCCTCTTGTTTAAAGATAGGTTCGTTACCTAAAAACATGGCAGGGTGAAGAGGTATGTTCTCGAGGTAACGCCTGCTAAAGTACCTCATTCTCAGATGTTCTAATTCTTGGCATTCAATTAGAACGTGAACCACTGTCAATGCTTCTCCACACATTTTAGAGGTTGGAGATTCACTTCCGGCCAGGAGGTAATTGCGGGTAGCGTGTGTCCTATTCTGAGTCTACAGAATATCACTTTTTTTCGTCTTGATTTCGTTGTTGTCGACCAGATCCCTAAGCATGGCCTTATAACATGTAGTTTATTATTTGTTTGCATGTCCCACAAACGTTGCCAGTGCATCCTGATCACATTGCGAAGATGAGGTTTGATGTCCAAAACAGGGACTGCCATGGATGAGTCAAAAGCATTTATGTGGGTGGCTGCAGCCAACCGGTCAGCCAACTCGTTTCCTCGAATGTTTCGGTGCCCTGGTATTCAGCAGAACACGACATCCTGCTCAGACGCATATATGGCTCATAAGAGCGAGTACAGCGACGTAAGTACTGGGTTTGTGCGCTTCGGGACAGTTTTGAATGTTCTTATAACGCTTAAAGAGTCTGTGTGTGTGTGTGTGATGCGGATGTAGAGCAGCCGCATCAGAAAGCCTGGGCCGATTGCTGCGTAGGAGACACCGGAATTCGATTTGGATGCGTCTGTGTAGAATTCTGGACGAGGGTACCTATGCTTAAGTTCCAGGAAGTGCATCTGGATATGCGCGGCAGGGGCATGTTTTGTAACTTCAACGAATGATACATCAGAGTATATAATTCTCCACTTCCATGGTGGGAGCGGCTTGGCAGGGGCCATGAGACGATATTCGAGGAGTGGAACACCCATTTCCACAGCCAGGCCTCTTACACGCAATGAGTGGGGCTCTCTCACAGCAGGACGGTTCTGAAATATGAGCGAACTGGACAAGTCATCCATAGTAGAGTAGGCAGGATGTTCAAGGTCTGTGCTAACCTTGAGAAAATATACAAAAGAGGAGTACGATCTTGGTAAGTGAAGCAACCACTCATTGGCTTCTACATAGAGGCTTTCCACAGGGCTTATCCTAAAGGCGCCTGTGGAAAGACGGATACCTAGATGATGGACAGGGTCCAGCATATTCAAGGCACATGGCGTGGCAGACTGATAGACTATAGCTCCATAGTCTAGACGTGTACATATGAGGCTTTTGTACAAATTGAGCAGACACTTACTTGTCGCTGCCCCAAGCTGTGCGCGACAATACCTTTAGAATATTCATTGTCTTTATGCACTTGTGCCTAAGATGTTTTATCTGCGGTACAAACGTCAGCTTCGAGTAAAAAATTATACACAGAAATTTATGTTCAGCATTTACAGGTAAACGCTGACCCTTCAAATGAATGTCAGGTTCTGGACGGAGGCCTCTTTCTCTGCAGAAAAGGACAAAAGCGCTTTTTGTGGGTTCAGGTTGAACCCATTTTCGTCTACCCATTTCGACACCCTGTTCAGGCCAAGCTGGACCTGGCACTCACATATCGCTAGGCTCCACGACTTGAATGCTATCTGGACGTCATCAACATAACTTTAATAGAATATGTTATGCGGAATGTACAGACGCAATGAATTCATTTTTATAATAAACAGAGTGCAGCTAGGCACCCCACCCAGCGGCACGCCGGTTTCGGGCACAAAAGAGAGCGCGATAGAACATTGCCCACTCGAACGCAGAATGTTCGACTGGACAAGTAGCTTTCTATGACATTAAGCATATTGCGACCTATACCAAAGTGTGAGAGCTCTTTCAGTATGCCAAACATCCACGTGGTGTCATAGGCTTTTTCCGTATCGCGAAATACTGACAAGAAGAATTGTTTATGGACAAAAGCATCGCGAATTTGTGCCTCAATGCGTATGAGGTGGTCGGTGGTAGATCGACCCTCTCGAAACCCACACTGGTATGGGTCGAGCAATTTGTTGGCTTCTAAGAAATGCAGTAGTCTGCCGTTTACCATTTTTTCGAACACTTTGCAGAGGCAGCTTGTCAGTGCTATAGGCCTGTAGCTGGAAACCATAGATGGGTCTTTGCCCTGCTTTAAAATAGGAACTATAATCGCCTCCTTCCAAGTAGACGGACTCTTACCAGAAGACCATACTGCGTTGTAGAGGG
>CM023482.1:41181752-41502032 GCA_013339685.2 Hyalomma asiaticum | reverse complement strand
AGAACTAGCGACTATGAGAGCAATCAGAACTAGCCCCGAGCATAAGGACCAAGCTCCTAAAACACCGTTGTCGCTCTCGATCACCACGGTTGGTCATGACTGCGAGCATTGTCAGCAGTAAAAATGCCTCTGGTGAACGGCATTTCATACCCCACAGCAGTCGGTGTTGTCATGTTGAAGCCTGCCTTCAACATGACAACATGTTCGCCGATGCCATGCTCTAGAGGGCGGCATTGACTGTACCGAAGCGGGCGCTGGCCTTGGACGCACTGTGACCTGGCACAAAATGTTGCCTCGGAGATCGTCCAGAGATATCTCCGGCGGGCGACATTGGCTGTACCGTCGTGGCGGTTGAATGTCAAGCGGACGATTATGCCATCCAGGTTGCTCGTCAAGATTGAGTTCATCTGCACTTGTGTCCAGCGAGTGAGTATCCGAAGGAAAAGGAGGCTGCGCTGAGTATCGGCGGCAAAAGACTTCTTTGGTGGTTGTTAAATGGAACGACCCGTTCCTCCGGTGCGTTCCTCTGGATTTAGCCAGTAACGCCGCTGGCAGTCCAGGATGGTTGCTTCGACGCGTCATGAAACACACCTTCCTTGTTATCCGTGGGCCGGTCATGCCTCTGGTACGGCAGAGCGGGAAATGAGGGCCACTTCTGCGAGTGCAGAGGATCGAAGCGGGCGTCGACCTCTGGCTGAGAACTTCGCCCTCCACTGAGAAGCGGCTGAGAACTTCGCCCTCCACTCCGGCCAGGACCTTTGTTGTAAGCCCTGGTACAATATGCCAGGCCTCGGCCGCACGGCCAATGTTGTTAAGGGCCACACTGGATGAGGAAAGGCCTCGACGCTGCTGCAACTTCGCAGCTTGCACAAAAACAGTTTCCACAAAGCGTCGGGGTCGTGCGAACCAGTCCTGACGAGTTTTCTTTGTTCAGGTGCTCCTCAGACACCCGTAACCCTTAGTGTTCTGGACAGGAACGTTACATTGTTTTCATCTGTGTAAGCAGCTGACATGCCGTACTCCTGGCCCTAGGTGCATCACGCGGAAACAGAAGGCAGGCAGTTAAGCAGTTTCAACGCTGCCATCCAGGTACGCGGCCAAGCTCAATGACCATTGTGCATATATATGAAACGCTGAAAGAAAATGGGGCATTTACCGCGAAACAGCACAAATCATCAGTTTTGGGCGGGGAAGTGGAAAGGGATATGTCCAAGTTTTCTGCAGACCCCAGGCAAGTGTCCGTAGCGTGGGTGCTGAAGCTGGTGTCTCGAAATCTTCGGTGTGGAGAACACATAATACACAACTTCATCCCTACCACGTGCAGCTGCTCCAAGCATGGGAGCCTCGCGCCTTCCAGAATTGCACAGACGTTGCAAACTGGATCCTGATGAAGACAGAACAGGACCCAGGCTTCATTAACCAGGTACTTTGTACCGACGAAGCTAACTTCTCGCGCAGTGCTCAAGTGAACATCCAAATCGCTTACTTTTGTAGTGACATTGAAAGACCACTGATATTGGTGATGCGGCTGCCTGGGTTTGGAAGGCGCGTCCCCAGTATGAGTGGTCTTTCAATGTGCGGTGTGGCATTTTGGTGGTACTATAATCAGACCTTTCTTCTTCGACAACGCAACTTGCAGGGGAAAGATACATCAACGCTACCTTGCATGGACCCCTTCAAGATTTTCTGTGCGAAATTCCAATTCCTAGAATTAAGGATACCTGGCATGAGCGTGATGGAACTCCTGCGCACGGCAGCAGCAAACCGTGCACTTCACTGGATGAACGTTTCCCGCAGCAGTGGATAGGGCGGGCACGGGACCATTGCTTGGCCAGCAAGGTCTCCAGATTTAAACCCCCTTGATTTTTTTTCTTTGGAAGTACGTGAAGAGTCAGGTATACCAGTCACAAACCACAACATTAGGTTATCTAAAAGAAAAAAAATAAGGCAAGTATGCAAGTCCATTCCTCAAACCATGGTCAAAGAGCGTCACAGGAAATCCGACAAAGAGATGCCAGATGAGTATTGCAGCAGATGGCGACCTGTTTGAACATGTTTTTAATCGTGGCTTAGTTTTACGAGCACCGATCAATGAAAAGAATAGTCTCCTCATGCTGTTCGTTACGCTCCGCCAGCCGCGACTAGCTTCACGTCGTCGCCTCCGGTAACCATCTCAAGTTCCAAAGAGAAGGTAAAACTATTTTTTTCTCTTATTTATCCGTCTTGGACGCTTATCTCGGCAGCGCTCGGCCAGCAGCGTGCATTTGTATGGTCATTCAAACAAAGACGGACGCTCAAACATCGACCAGCTTCAAAGCACCTGTCGCTTCCCCGTGGCATCCGCAGGCGACCTCGTTCAGCCGGTTGCACGCTTGATAGCAGCACTATAGCAGTGCGCTCGCGGCTCGTCACGTGGCTTCTTTTGAAATTTCGCTGGCTTACTTTAGAACGCGGGAAAAATAACAGCGTATCGTACAGGACTCAATTCAGTGGTTCAGTACAGGAATAAATTCGGTGGTTTCTAGAAGCGCTCTACAGCGCAGTGTTCCTATTTTTGGCTTTCCGTGAGTAATTGTAGAGTTAGGTAATTAAAAAAGAATAATAAATAAACGATCAAGAGTACAAAACAGCAAACACGTTGGAAGGGGCGCTTCGAACAAGGAGAGAACATGCAAGCAAGCATTTGCGTCCCATGTGAGAACTATCGAAACATTCTCAGCGAGGCTGGCCGGCTAGTGGAGGAGATGCCCCCGCAGGAAGAGCGTCTGCGTGGTAAGGAGGTTGTGACGTAGCTCGTTGACGAGTGGTGGCGAAGTAACGCAGAAAGAGCGTCTGCGTGAGAAGGAGGTTTTGACGATGGCTCGTCGACGTGTAGTGGTCGACACTGATTTGGGCCAGGGATGGGAACGAGGAGGACGACGCGCGCGAAGACAAGGGGAGCGTTGCGTTGAGGCTCGTGGCTCGAAGAAACAGAGCAGCACTTGGGACTACGCCCTACCGTGGTGCGGGTAGCGGTGGTCTTTGACGTCCACGAAGGAAACGGTGGAGCTGAGGCCCCACAGAGTCGTGTACCTGGCCGCGTGATTCTGGGCCAGTGTGACAGCACTAGGGCCTTCACCCGACTGTGCTTCCCCCTTTGTAACGGGGCGGGGACATGTGCGCCACCAGGCTCGTAAAAAATTTAAGAACTTTTATTTTTTACCCTATCTCTTTAAGTTCGCCTGCATGCCTTTTAAATCTACTTACATTAAATCGATCATACTATAGGAAAAACGGAAATTCATAGCTGCCCCTTATGGCAGAAAGTCCTTATTTTTCCCGATAATTATTTGTGTCCGTTCTCTCTAGTTTTCGGCCGCCAGTATTCTAACCGTCTCTTACTTATTTCAATTGCGGGTATGTTCAACTTTCCATTGTTCTCCCTAAAGCCCAACGCTTCATGTAGAGTAGTGGCCAAACGTACACCTGGGTGGATATTTCCGCAGTCAATCAGAACATGCTCCGTCCTTTCCCTATCATCCTCACAGCATGTGCGTAATTGTCATCGACGAACGAAACTGTCAATTACGTGTCTTCAAATGTACATTTCTGTAACTACATGTCTGTAAATGGCCCCAATACTAGCCTTCGGCTACGAGGCCATACAGTGTTTGCAATTGATCTGTATTTATTCCATGTGAGTAAACTTCAAACTTCAAACTTCTCTTCTTCTTTACTAAATCTCGCTTTATAACTATGCGTTCTAAGGCATCCCGAGCTCGCTTCAAACACTAAAGCACTTCCTCGTGAATTGTCATAAAATGCCTCCCTCTTTATTTCGTTTTTGCTCTTCGGGTAGTTATTCAGAGTCGTTTTTTTTCGATAGAAAAAAAAACGACTCTGTATAACTACTTGAAGATTACTGGATAGCAGCGATAGCTGCTATCCAGTAAATCTTCTTCGCCTCTCGGACTTTTCGCATTACGCTCTTTGCTGTCAATTCTCTTAGAGCCGTATATCTACTGGTGAACCTCCTAGTTCTTTTTCTCCCCTGCGTGTCATCGCTCTGATTTGTGGGGTTTAACATCCCAAAACCAGCACTGATTATGAGACGCCGCAGTGGTGGTCCCCGGAAATTTCTATCACCTAGGGTTCTTTAATGTGGGGTGACGTCGCAGAGCACACGGGCCTCAACATTTCACCTCCATCGAAATGCAGCCGCCGCGGCCGGAATTCGATCCCGCGACCCTCGGATCAGCAGCCGAGTACCGTAGCCACTAGACCACCGTGTAAACGGTGGTCTATGGGCTGCGGTACTCGGCTGCTGTACCCTAGGCGCGCGTGTAAACGCTATTCCTATATAAATAACGGAACACCTTCACTGCCCACGTGCTCTCTTTCAGTATTGCTTAGCCCCTCTTCAAACCTTATTTTGCTCTGCACTTCCCTTGGCTCAAAACTCGCCCATCCCATATCGCCCTTTACAGCCTCATTTGTCGTTTTCCCGTGAGCACCAACGCAAGGTCTCCGACATTTGTTTCATTTACATCCATTCCTGATTTTACCTCTGGCATCATACACACCACTGAGTTGCGAAATGTAATCCCCGGTACCATTACCCCTTTCCATATACCCGTAAGCATCTCGTACCTGTTGTACCCCCATAGCGCTCTGTGCTTCATTAATGCAGCGTTCCTCTTTCACTTTGCTGCCAAGGCTGTTACGTGTACCTCCATGAATCTATCCACCCTCATTTACCCATATCGCAAGGTACTTGCATTCGCTTACTCTCGGTATTTCTTGGCCCTGTACGCACACCGCCTGATTGTTGGGACCATTGAATACCATCAATCCACATTTTGTTACACTAAATCCTAGGCCCAGAGCCTCGCCTTCCTTTCAGCACATATTCACCAGCCGTTGTATATCATCTCGACTGTCCGCGAATAAGACATTATCGTCAGCATAAAATAAACCTGGAAGCATCTGCTCAATTCATCACGCCGCCCTGTTTGTGTGACAGATTAAAACCAATGTTGCTATCTCCTAGCGCTTTTTCCATGCTATCCATGCACAGCATCAATAACAGCAGCGCCAAAGGACATCCCTGCCTCAGCCCCTTGCTAATATCAACGGTCTCTATGCTACTGATTCCTACCCATTCTATGCAAACTGTATTTTCTCGATATATCTCCCTGAAGAGCTGTACACAATCGCCGCCTATGCAGATTCCTTCCAATATTTCCCACAATATTTCCTGATTAACATTGTCATATGCCCTAGTGATGTCTAGAAAAGCCACCTACAAGGGCCTGCTTTCTATTTTAGATATTTCTATACACTGAGTAAGAGCAAATAGGTTATCATCTAACTGCGTGTCTACTCGAAATCCATTCTGAAGTTCTCAAAATATATCGTTACGTTCTGCCACGTTTTTATTTTTCATTTTCCTGCTTGCATAGCCAACCTGTATAGTAGGGATGTAATGGATTAGAGGTGTACACGAGGGAATGTTATTCTTTTCTCCCTTACCTTTACAGGTTAAGTTATTTCTACTTTTTCGCCAACTGTCCTGTATTTGCCTCTCCTGTAAGCGTTTTTCTACTGCATTCAATAGTGCTTCTTTAATGTTCTGTACAAATTCGTTAATGAGGCTGACGAGTACCCCATCTAAACCCGGAGCAGTGCGCTTTGGAATATTTCCTTCGATCTTTTTCCAGTAGAAATTGTCAAGTTGAAACTCTGTGCGCGATAGAGGTAAAAGCACTAGGTTTCGGACAGCGGTAACTTCGAAGACTACATTCCCTTGCGTAATTGTTCTCTCGTCTCATTCACTACACCTCTTTTGGTGCGCCGGCTCTCATGGTTCGGTTTGCGGGTCGAGAAGCGGTTATCATCCACAACTGATAATAGTTGTTCTCCGCGACCTTTTCAACAAGAGTCTGAGATGGTCTGTGCGAGAGTAAGCAATACTAAGTTGCTCACATCGTCATAACATGCGCGAACTTCTCCCGAGGCTTGTTGCAAATTTTCTGCGATGCCGTTAAAAACAATGTGTTCTGTGTAAGTTTATGACCTAAAATCATAGTGAGAACTGATCAAGTGAGCATCAGGTGAGAACTGTTCGAATCGAGAAGCGGATAAAGCTCACACAATGAATGGAGATACGTTCGGGATTTCCGGTCCCCAAAATTGACGTGTTGTTTCCTTGCAGACTACAAATCAAGTCACTATACAGCACTTTTAAGGAAAACCTAACCGCAACGCAGTGCTATCCATCTGGTGGTATGTATGTAGTTCGCTTTTTTTACACTAGCCCGTATTTTAGAAAGGCATATTCGATTTGCCATATGCCATTCCATCTTAAACTAGCTTTTGATTTATAAGGCGTGGCACACGCAGAGACAATTAATATTCCAGTACAATATATCTGGCTATGGCTAAAGTAATCTAAGACTGGATATATTTGCGAAGTATGGGCGTTATTTGAAGCAAACACTGATGCAATGTATTAGGTTTAGCTAGATCGTTTTACTATAGTTAGAAACTATCCCAACTCTATGCGCACCATTACACAAATATTTTCATCGAAAACTGCCACCAAAATGCCTACTATCGCTGCCCAGTCTCAATCGCCAGTGGCGCAAGGAAAACCTCACGTCACGATAGCGGCTACCGATTTTTCCGAAAGTAGGTGGATCAGGCCGGGCGGGAGTACTACCGCTTGGAAATGACAAGCCATCGAACAGATACAATCAACATTTCTAGAAACAATTTCCTGAACTGTTTCTAGACACCGCCACCACCACTTGTAATAATAATAATAATAATAATAATAATTTCAGTGGTTCTAAGCTTCAAAACCACTTTGCGATCATGTAGACGCTGTAGTGGAAGTTTTCGTAAAGTTCTAACCAACTTTTGTTTTTTGACATGCACTCGCCTTGAGCAGTACACGTCTCAACATTTCACCTGCATCGAAATTGAGCCGCGCGGCCCGTATTCCATTCCATAACCCTCATATCAGCAATCAAATGACGCAGCAATGCTTAGAGCACGGCCTCCTGTGAGGCGTTCGTGGTTTATAGTGAATAGAATATTCTGGGCGCTAGATATGGTGTCTTAATTTGTGTTGTGAGTGGAGCCTGTGAACTCATCTGCTGCCTGACACTCATATTTGCTGAAAATCAACCTTTCCTAGCGCACACTCCCTAGTGCGCGCAAGCGCTTCCTAGCGCAATATGTTCTGCTGCGCATAAGCGACCGAAGTGGAAAAAAAAGAGTGGTGATGCTCTTGCGAGGTCGCAAAGTGGACCTCCGTACGCTACGTCCTTTCCAGCGCACGATAAACCCCCACAGAATTCTGCAGAAAGGTGACGACCCTCCACACGGCCCTGCCATGGTAGTCTACACTCTAAGCGAAAAGGGATCAACGGGGCCATAGGGGCTAGTCCTTTGAGGGACTAAATGTGTTGCCACAACCATTGATCCCTTTGGGGATCAACGGGAAGGGGACGAACGGTTAGTCTCCTAGCAGTTACTCTCTTCATGAACATTTATTCCCTCCGGTTACTCTCTGGAGGATGCAATGTTCGTCTCCATATTTACTGCTCAGGGATTAAATGTTACCCGTGAGTTGCTTTCTGTGGATTAAATGTTGGGATTTACAGTTCCTCCATGAAGCTGCTTATCAGTTCATTTGATCTTCCTTATATCCAGTCTTTTCTTAAGAGGTCGAGTATTTATCTCAAACGTGCTTTTGCAGGATAAGCACTGTACGTGAGCTGCTCGAGCGAATGATATGGACAAAAGCCAAACAAAATAATGGACAAAATATAAACAAAGGAACAGTTTATTATTCCTTTTCTCTACAGCAAGCAGCATGCTCGCCACACGCACTAGTGGAGTTGACCGCATACCACTGCTAACACCAACCATGCGGCATATCGAGCCAAATGTCTTCTGTATCTTCGGTCAAAAGTCAATGTCCAATACTCAGTCCAAGGGTATCTTTATTGCGAGGGCAGAAACGATGGCAACGAGTGAAGGATTTCAGCAGGATGGTACTGTATCGAAACGGATGCTGTGCAGCCGCGTTAAGAAAGTTCGATATCTTCATTGAGTGATGCTGAGGATATACGCAGATCTTCCACATGGTTAGGCCACCTTTAGGATGGCGCAATACTCGGAGTCCTTGTGCTCTGCAAGAAATCATTCCAGACATACAAGTTACTTGCTGCAGCAGTGTTCGAAGAATTGTTGCTACATCATGTTGAATCTGTTAAACACAGGAAAAACACTTTCAGGGAACCTGGGAAAACTAAATTGAATAATTTAGATGTGCTTACGAAGTTTAAGAAATCGGCTGTAGAGCCTAACTTTGCAAGCTTTGACAGCGACACGTTTGTCCGCCCGCTTATTTGTAACTAAAGATTGCGTGCAGCTTAGCATGTCTCGCCGGCATCATTTTATTGAAACACTCAATTTTGGTATGCAAGAAGCTTTAAAACACCTGTACTAATGAACACCGCGCCATGAACGTTACCATAAAAATTTATATAATTAATAAACAAGTAAGCGTGCAACTTCAAAATTATGCATAACCAAATTTAGAACTCGGACTACCAGCTCGCTGGTGCGAACGCTACCTGGGCTATTGGCACTAACTTCAATTAACCAATCAATCTGTTTTCTTGTGACATAACAGATTAATTACAAGGAATAAAATACACATACCAGGATCTCAAAGTACAATGACTGAACGGGACCCTCGGTGAAGGTTACCAATAAATAATGCAAGGATTAGCAGCAGTATGAACAATAAAAAAAATAATGCAGAACATATACCGGAATAAAAACAAGAACGCAACAATACAAAAGAACGAATAATCTAATGAAGAAATGCAGTATATAGAAACACCAATCTAGCATTACTAAAGGAAAAGGTAGATCAAAACTTCAAGCTAGACATGCACGATGCAACAGCATCGTATCTAACCAAATTGCTCGTATACTTCGAAGTTCCTCTATAAGCGGTTATAAAGAGACTTTGAAGTAGAAAGAAGGATGCGAGATACACGCTTTTGGTTTCATTTTTCTGGAAGGCTGCAATATTTTGGCATAGACAACGCGTATAAATTGGGTACCGCGAAAGGGTTCCTTGCAAGCATGCACTAGCTTCGGCGAACGTTTCGACCCCATCGAGGCTACTCATGTCATGCCGAACCGAGCAACCCGTTAAGCTTTCCTGATAAAGCAGCATTAGGAATGCTCTACAGCACGAGTTGTAATTAAACACGCACGTTTCGTTGGGAAGATGAGAATGCAGGTAACAAATGAGCGGTGAACATGACATTGAAAAGCATGCAAGTGAAATAACAGGAAGCAAGTAAAGCTTTCTTTACAGGCACCTTTCAGGCGAGGTTCCATTCAGCTCGTAGCAGTCCCGATGGCGCAGCACTTCATTCCAACAACGACCCACGGTTACCACTAGCGCGCAGAAATGATTAAGAACGCCATAACTAATAACAGCCACTACACCAAAAGCACGAAAACAAGAATAATATCAACAGTGCATCCACATTGTCGCGGGCCAGAGAGGCCTAGCTTGTCACTGCAGCACATGTGAGGAGAGAACCGGCATGCCGCGCATTGATACAATGTGGGCGTGAGCGAAAATTTCTGCATGGATAGCTTTATTTATTTTTTTTGTCCTAGTGACACATAAACGGCAGCACTTCTTTTACACCGCACTGTTCACGACCGTTTACGCTAAAATGAACTGCTACGAGCATGTTTTTTCAGCGGACTATTTGCTTACGCGCATGCTGGCCGTTGGCCGTTCTTTGGCGGCTGCGTGCGCTCGCGGAAAGTCTCCGTGGGTGCAACCGCTTGCTCCTCGCGGTGCAACTGTTGCTCTCTCTCAGTTTGCACACGGCACCACTGGCCTACAGTTGATCTCTTTGAGGACTAACTGGATGCCGTGGAGACGAACGGCAGCAGTTACTCCCAATTTGCTCGGTTTTGGCATAGAGTGTAATTATTATGGCGCTCGGCTGCGGATCCAAAGGTCGCGGGATCAATCACGGCCGCGGCGGTTCCATTTCGATGGATGCGAAGTGTTGAGGCCCGTGCGCTGTGTGCTGCCAGTGCACGTTAAAGAACCCCAGGTGGTCAAAATTGCCGGAGACCTCCACAATGACGCCTCACGTAATGACAGCTGGTTTTGGGACAATAAAACCCACGAATGAAATCAAATCATCGAAGGCCCTCCACACACGCGCTATTGCCCTGTGCTCAACCTGGTCACCAGAAAAGCTTCTCCTGGTTTTAAGTGTCGAAATTGTCTGAGAGCACCACGTCCTCGAATTGTTCTTTATGCTGGGAAGGTGGAACTTGTGCATGACATCAGTCGCTTCTGAGGAGCACCGAGTCGGATACACGACTCTTCCTAAATGTATGTCTGGTCAATACGCCAGTATTAAGTGCCTTTGCGCGGGCTTTCGGTAGCGATGTATCCTTATCACCATACGGCCATGCGAATGCGACGTGTTTGACTACGGTTTCATTCGTGTGCTCAACATTTAAATTCAACTTGCTTGTACGAGGTATTATTTTCACGTCATATTATTGCGCAGCATTCGCTCGTGCGTTACCCTAAAATGAATACTGTGCATTTTGCAGGGAACTCGACGAGAACCTACACCATCGCCTCACACAGATAGCCACTGTGCTGTTGTCATTGTTCACCACGAACTACAAGGTGCGTGTTTCGGTGAGGAATGCGGTATAGTGTGCTGCGTCCCCACGTTCCTACGAAAAAGTGCATGACACAAAGGGCAGTGGATGGTTACAATATCATTTAGATCCCCTACTTTTCTCCAGAGGCCTATACGTTATCAACGAAAATTTCAGGTCGACCTTAACGTCACTTCAATGGCCCATTAAACTCTTTCGTCGCGGCTAGGGGATCTATTGCGTAGTGCTGAATTTGCGCGTAAAATGAAACACATGCACCTCGTTCACTAGGCCCGAGTTCACTGCGCCCCGATAATTTATGATGCCTCCAAGGATACCGCAGCGGGAGATTTTTAGGAATACTGGTTCGACCATTCTTCGACCAGCGTACTGGGATGCGCCATCACAACGGGATACTGAAGTGCATTGTCTATACGGTTCAATACAAGCGTTTTGTTCTGTCAATGATTATTCTAGATGACCAACTTGGCGATTTTCTCTTCGCTTGGACGTAGCATCGCCCAGAAATGCAAGCGAAGTGCTCTGTAGACTTCCCGAGCTTCTGCGTGACGTACATCGTGGACGAAGTCACTGAAAGGACCATCCACATGAGAGCGCAGTGGCCCTTAGCCGCTGTGACTGCCTCCAAGTGGAGGCCATTGTACTTAGCCTCGTTGTCATTTGCTCCGATAACATATCCCAAGAAAAAAGAAGCAAAATGATGTCGGCTGTGTTGCTCTGTCGAATGAAATAGCTCATAAATCCTTGGTTAGTTATGCTCGTCGCCTAAGTGTTCTACTGGCGAGCGTTTCGTTGAAGCTAGCTCTTACCGCTGCACTAGACAGACTTGACAAGCGCCCTTTGTCCGAGCAACAAGTCTTGAGAGAGTAGCCAGGTCCATCGTCAACATGGCGAGCGCTCAACATGTTTTTGCGATTTTTAAGCACGAGTGATCCACGGGACAGACCTTAAGCAGTGTCGCGGTTTTTTGTGCTTTTCTTCTTTCTTGTCGTGTCTCCTTTCTGCTATCTTTCATTCCCCTTACACCTCTTCCCCTGCACAGGGTAGCCAGCCGGTCTCAGCACTGGCTAACCTCCCTGTATTTCCTCCTTTCCCCTTCCTCCTCCTCCTAGCTCTTTAAGCACTTGCCGCCCATACCACTGTCCATATTCCGAAAATGTTGTTGGCTAGCAAGCGGTAAATTTTTTTCAACATCTCATTTATGATAATTCCCCAGGAAACGTGAGAATAGTTTCCAAAAATTCATTTTCGATGGTTGAAATTTTATGTACACGAACATGAATATGTGTGGATAACGGTGGCTACTTTGATAGGCAGCCTTTTTTTAAGTGAGATATACAAAACATTCCATTTATTGCACTATACTCGATTTTTATACTGAAACTTCGCATTCCGAATCACATTGAACTTTATAAATTCTGGAAATTGGTCGAAATGGTTTCTTGTGTCGCTATTAGGCAACAGCTTTATTCGGGTGATTATAGGTAGTTGTCGGCCATCGCACTTTTCTTCCCTGGCACAACGATGATGTTAAATATCTGTGAGAAATTTACTCTCTAAACAATGAAATATGAACACATCACTAAAAAGTCACATAAGTTAGGTCACTTATGAAGTATATTTGTCACATAAGGAACGTAACATAAGGCACATTCCTTATGCAAATTGTTGTTGCCTAAATGTTGAAAAATTGTTGAGCACCGTCAACATAGTGCATTGTAAATATATTGAGCAATTATTGAAGAAAATTTTGATAAACGTGTTGAGGGAATGTTGAAAAGCAACCATGGACATGCTGTTGAAAAGCTATTAAAATTGGGACTTACGACAAAATGTTGATCTTTACAGCGTAAGCTGTTATAAGATCACAACAAGGGTCGTTTTGGGCGCCGTAGTTGTCTGCCACCGCCGTCACTGACCGCAACCACTACCACGCTAATTTTCCAAAAACATAACAAGGACCGAGGAAGATTAGTACCATGTCCCTCTGCCTGGCAGTCGAGCATTCTACCACTGAGCTACGCCTGTACTTAAAAATCCTCGCAAAAACGCCTGTACATGTATAAAGCCTCCCGAGGAATCGCATTAACAAATGTAATGTTACGTTGCAGGGCAGTAATACGCCACTACGCGTCGCGGAAAGTGGATTGCATGACTGATGCGAGGAATCATTTGAAAGAGCACAAGGCTGCATGCTTTGCAGCGCTGCACCCATTACAGAGGCCTCAATGACATCATCATTGTGAAATGATCTTGTTCAACTTTTCCGTCATCATTATTACGAAGCACTGCCTCTTGAAGCAGTTTTGTCGCATCGTACCATGCGTCACGCGACAGGCGACGTGCGAAGCCCCGACAGTAACCTGACTTGGCTCCTCGATATACCTGATGGCCCGATCACTTCCCCAGGTCCAGAAGCGTTTATAATGGCCTCTAAAAAAGTCACTCCTCTTGCTTACGCTGTCACTGTCCGGCGATTCCGCGCAGGCCTGGTTCCTTTAGCTGAGAAATTCCTCACTGCCATTCCGAAAAGTTGTTGATATAATGCTGAATGTAGTAGCTCAAAAGTAATTGAAATGTTGGTGATAAAACGCGATATGTCAATGTCGAGTGCTTTGGTTGTATGTGATATTTCGCCTATAATGAGGCATATTCGCATAAATATATGTCCCATTATGTACCGGAAGGTTCCGTACCTGCTTTGCCTACATTTAAAGAGGTACACAAGGGCACACAAGCCTAGAAACTTCGTACTTTTTGATGCTTTATTGATGGGCGTACATGTAATATTCAAAAAAATGCTGCAAAGAAAAATAAATGCAATTATGTATTGCGGAACACAAACTATACATATATCGACAGCAGAACTTCAGTTTGTTCAGGCAATATTCAAGATAACGTTTTATTTAATGGAAGAATGCAACAAAATATGTATCACATCAAACTTGGATGCTGGTGTTTCATAATAATAAAATTTATTATGAATACCGTAAAGGTCGTCGGGAAAAGGCGGAAATTTCGGTAGTCCGAGATGGTCGAGTATGCACTGGAGAAGGCGCACAGTCACGTGGCGAACATGCGGGGCAGGAGGCGACCATTGTTGGAATTCGTTGTGCATCTGGGAACAGTTTCCTCGATGCGACCCGACCTGACGGTTGTACGCCAGGAGAATCCTCGAAGGCTTCTTCATCCATAAGACAAGAAGGGAGCGGCTGCTCACAGAATAGAAGTAAAACAAAGCAAGGCACAGGCACAAGCCTTCTATGGAAGAATCACTTCGTCTTCGTCTTCAACCTGAGACATCCTAAGAAGAAAAGCCTCTCGGCTACTGTGCATGAGGACATGTTTTTTTTTCAGCTGGTACAAATACTGCCTTCGTGGCAGGAGCGTATTGGAGCATGGCAATACGTTTATCAGGCTGTCTAGGTACGGAAACACTGCCACACAAAGGCCGCTCTGTTCTGACCATTCTGAACCGAAGGTGTCGCCATCTTCAACCTCTTAAATACCAGCGCCACACATTTCGATGGCGTAACGCATAAGCCCGGTAATATCCGATAAAAAATCGTCCGATAAGAAAAAGTCGCCACAGTACCGTGAGGCAGTCATTACATTGTCAAATTATTTCACTACTTGGATACAGACATATGTTTTGAATTGTATCTCTACCGAAATACAGATACTCAAAATATCTTTAAGATACTACCGCTATACTCTTGTATCGCCATACTGCCCAGACCTGAAGCAAAAGTGCTCACGAGCTACACCGCTGCTCTAGCCTTGAGCCACTAGCGCAAGCTGTCATAATATTTTAATGTTAGTAATAACCGGAGGTAGTAACTGATTATTACATACTAAGCAAACGTGAGAAGGGAGTAAGTACGTAATGGGCCTTTGATTTCATAGATTTGTTTTACGTCCCAGAACTCCGATATCATCATGAGAGACGCCGTAGTGTACGCCCCCGGAAATTTCATCGCTTGGGTCTCTTTAACGTGCGCAGTCATTGCACGGAACAGATGCATCAATATCTCGCCTCCACCGAAATCCAGCCGTCGCGCCCGGGATTCCTTCCCGCGAGTTGCAGATCTCCAGCCTAGTGCCATAACCACTAGACCGCCTTGGCGAGACAATGTTTCTTAGCACCAGGTACTAACTACGAAGAATGGTAACAGTTAGTAATGACATTATTTTACCAAGCCGAAATACACTGATTGGTATCGCATATATCAATCATCTCAACAAAGATGACGTTTTTACATGCTCTTGCTGCGTCTAAGTGACACCAATTCCAAATTCGCTCGAATCAAACAAAACAGAAATAGCGGTTGAATTCACACGCTGTTTTTATTGCCGTACACACCGGTACATAGTAGCGGTATGCATGGAAAAGGAGGAAAAGCGATCGATTAGAGAATATACGGAAACATATACCGCCATGCATTGAAACTGACAGGTGGCTGAGCAATGTTTGTTTAAACTTCTACCACAGAAAGGTAGGCGGCCAGTGTTATACCGCACGCATCGTGGCATGTTTATAGCTTAACAATAACTATTCATGCGCCATTCTAATGGGGGCTGACGGCTGAGTGGTAGAGCGGTTTTGAATGTTACGGAGATATGCCACTGAATTTTCTCTAAATGTGCGGACGCATGTTATCGTGTTGTGCGGCGGTGGTGGTGACATGAGTGGTGACACACACACACACACACACACACACACACACACACACACACACACACACACACACACACACACACACACACACACACACACACACACTGAGAAGGAGACCAGCAGACAGACACAAGTACATTAGTAAACGATTGTCTTGATCAATGTCCTGCTCGTCGTGAGTACGCGCTGCATCGCAGCTTCCACCATACAACAAAACGAGTGGAATTCGTAATGCAGAACAACATGAACTATAATAAATGTCATGTTATGATATGTCAGAGTTCTAATATTGACGGCGTGATTATGATGTTAGTTACGTCACAAACGAAGCGGCATAGTTATTTCGGCAGTTGTGGCCAAATTCTTCGAGTACGAACTTATCTGCGTCAACTAATTGTTCAGATTATTATTATTATTATTATTATTATTATTATTAGCGCTTCAGGGAGGTAACCCAAAAGCCATGACACTTGGTTGTGGAACTGGGCGCTGAGTGTTGGAACACAGAATATTTTGCAGCCGAACATCGTGTGATTATCATCCCGTATGAGCCCTAAATTCCAACATTAAACGAATCAGGCGCGGCAGTTTCACCGCTTTTGTAAAAGTCTAATCTACATGGGTGCTAACACGGTACTGGTTGTGTGGGACCGTTGCGGACATTTGGGTTTTCCGTGCCGCTTGCAGTCGCAAGAGAGCAGGCCGGTAAATCTTCAACGGCAACGATCCCAACGCACCGAACTCCCATATTGTTACATATAGCGGACCGCTTTTAGTAACGTTTTATTTGCTTTTGCTTTTCTAGCACTAAGTACGGCAAGCGTGAAATTTCATCGCTTTGTATATTTGTGCAATGTGGTAATGCGTGTTATAACTTATAATACAAATTTAAGCCGTCATTTATAGTGTTGCAACGTTAACCGGTAACGAATATCTGATTATTTCATTTAAAGTCTATTCATGTGCGCTGATATCGTCGTATTTAGTCACACGTGCGAAACAATATTCCAGAGTAATCTGGTTGGCATTTTTCTTTCAGCGGCTGTAAATTGCGAAAATGCATGCGAAATGTGGGTACGTGAGGACAGCGTGGATAAATGGAATTCAACATGCGACAGTGTATATAGAGAAGTGTGTGGAAATAGAACGACCGCTGTGTACGACAAGACTTACTGTGGAAAAATAATTCAAATGTTCTCGAATGAAACACAGGCAGACAAGCCGAGCAATAAATGTTAGATATACTGATATCGAAAGCAGCAGTCGCTGTTGTGCCCTTGGCACGAAGAGGTCGACTGCATCGTACGCAAGCGGAGAGAGTAGAACGGTAAGTATTCGGCGAAAAAAAAAACCTAAATAAATATTTCCTACAGACAACTATTGGCAAAAATATGTAAAATTTTCTACAAAGAAAAGAAAAACAGAACCCTGGTTCTCCTGTGCACTAGCGCAGGCATAACCTTTTAATCGCTACTAGCAAGAGAGATATGCTAGAGATAATAGTGGGCACAAAATGATCTGGAATGACCCTGTTGCTGGCCCTGTTACAGACATGATCCAGAACAGGCCTGTTAGCGACCCGGAATGAACCTTTTGCAACTTCTTTATTTAATGAAGCGGGAGAAATGCTCCTACAGCGGGCCTCTGGTCCCGTTCCTCTCCCATTCTCATGACTTGATCCTTTCCTGCCTCCCTTGAAAAGAAACAAATGCTGGAGATCCTGCGTATGCTGGGCATTTGTGCAAACCGAAGCAGTGAGCGAGGAAATGAACTGATTTCAGCTGTTTGCTGTCCCAAAACCACTGTATGATTATCTGACGCTTCAATGGAGGCATCCGGAAATTTAGGCTGCCAGGCATCTTTAAAGTGCGCGGGCATCGCAGAATTCACGTGTTTCAACATTTAGCTTCCATCGAAATGCAGCCACCGCTTCCGCAATTCGATGCCGCGTCCTTAGGATCAACAGGCGAGTGCCATATCCATTAGACTAGCTTGGCGGGGCAGCAGCAAGGAAATTGCCTATGATGAATTGTTTGGCACTCAGAAAAGTTTTACGATAATGTTCAAAATTTATGTGCGAAGCGCACGAGTAAGCACTAGTCAGAGTGCTTAGCGTAGACCAACCAGGAACGCCGACAGCAAGGTGCACTCTAAAAAATGGAGCCGGTTCCGCAGGAGTGAAACGACCGAGCTACTCTTGAGGGCATCGTTCTACTCTAGCAAAACGTCGGATGGAGTGAAATGTCCATACCTCTCGCGGCATGAGAGAGTAAAATGCAATTTCACTCCTGCCACACACATGTGATGCTCGCATTCGCAGCCGCAAACATGGCGGCTGCGGTGGGAGCGGACGATTGAAGAAAACAGCCGCTTTGTGAAGTGTTTTTCGGTAGAACTATAGCAGCGACCTTCCTACGACTTCCACGTACAAGCTTTCGCGTACAAACGCGTGCAGTGTACGTTTAATGAACGGTGCCTTCCTCGACTACGAGCGTCAACCGACGGGAGTCATAGCGAGCTGCCTTTCCTGTGTTTTTCCCCGATCGAACGGCCGTACCCGTGCTAGTGAAACCCGCCAGCCGTCGCTTACGTGTGCGAAACGGAGAGGAATACACTTTCGGCGCCACAGTAAGCTGTTCTGATCGTCGACGGCTGGTCTCCGAAGCCTCGATGGATATAACTCATACATGTAAAGAAAAAGGCTTCGCTACGACTTCGGCATCGGGCCGTATGACGGCCATGAGCGCGTCGACGGTGAAAGTACCGTGACCGCGATCCGTCCCGTTCGCAAGTCTGGTAAGTACAGCATAGTACCCTAAACACTATATTTCATCTGTGTGCAGAATAACGAAGAACGAGGAGTGCATATTTTGTGATCGCCAGCAGTTGTTCGCCGTACAGACGTGCTCGACGGACTCGTAAGGGAACGCCGTCGTAATGAAGCGGGTGGTAGCGGAGCACCCGGGTGCCGCTTTTCTTCGCTGGCGTTGATGAAATTCAGCTGCTATTATGTTCGTACTCGCTTCCTCAGGTGCATTTTACGTCGCGAACAGCACTGCGAACTCGCGTTTGCCCGTAAAAAAGAATGCCAGCTCATGATAGGAATGCGTTAATGTAAAAGATATTGTCTATGTTCAGCGCGTTTAGATGAACAGATCTGTGTGGCGAGCGGCTACCTATGAGCCAACGCTAAATATACACCTGTTCTGCGCATACTTTTTGATTAATTACGCAGAACAGTACTTTACCACTGGCGCTACATAGCAGGTCAAGTATACGGCTTATATATACGGGACTCCAGTCTAAGACGGTATATCGCGAGTGTGTTGTGGGCTTTGTGCTTTGCTGTGGTTGTGTTATTGGCGTGTATGTGCGTTCGTGTCATGCCAGCCTGTATGCTCTATGCTCAGTGTGATGTAATTAAATGCCTGCAAATTGTAGCATGTTCGAAAAACGCAGTGGTTGCTTTTTTTTGTCTCTGCTACTCCCTCTGGGAGTACTAGCACCCCGCTTGGTGGGGTAGTAGACCTCTCTTCAAAAGAGTGTTCGAATCCTCTTCGGAGGCGTCCTACTATGTTTTGGCGAGAGTACAAGTACCCTGCAAAGGGGTCGATCTACGCTGAAAAAAGGAGTTAAATTTGGGACACGAAAGTGCTCCCCCAAAGTGAGTGCCCAGCACTCTCTTTGTTTTTAGAGTGTGGCGGCTGAATGGTGGCTTATGGTGCGACGAAACGTTTGCACTTTTGCTAGTCCAAAGCGAGAGACGGCTGCTTTCTCAACAAGGAAAATGTGTTTTACGTTGCGTGCATCTGCTATCATAAGCGTCTATCGTCCACATGTTCCTACAACATTGAGAAAGTTTGCGGAAAACCGTACAGAATAATAGCCGGACACATGCATGGGTATGACAGTGCTCAGAGTATATGAGAACAGCAAGTCACATTACAGAAGTACTATTATTGTAGCACAAGATGCAATAGCTTTGTTTATTTACGTGTGCATGGGGCCGCTGCAGGCTACTGGTAGCCTGCTTGCTTCTTACGTGAGGCCTCTCTTCGAAGCCGAGCCAGGGTTTGGCAAGTTTCATGTCTAAATATGTATGTGCGTGTGTGCGTGCGCGCCTCTTATGTCTACATTTTAATCGCAAGCGAAGACTAACGGTGCTCCTTTCCTCGTTTAACGGCGGAGCTCTTTAAGCCAGTCGTTCTGTGACATGCTCGGACAGAAAAAAAAATTCGCGCATCTCCACGAAGTGAACCATGACGAGTGGGCGAAGCACTGGGAAATGTTTAGTGTTACCGTAAATCACCCATTACATCCCCCAGTCATGAATGCAAAATGAGTGACAACGCGTGCGTTCCTGGTGTTTATGAGGTTCCTACGCTCCCACGTCGTAGATCGTGCAGAGTTGAGGATTACTTTTAGTTAATGCGCACTCTACGAATCCTTATGGTTCAACTACGCCCGAGAGAAAGCTCCCACTGGCATTACATTGCAGGTCATGATCCAGTGCCTATAGATAGGGGCGCGAGCAGAGATAGAGTTGTGCCGCGCGAGCAGGCGGGTTTTTCTTTTTCAAACAAAAAACTCGCTAGCAGATGCTGCCTGCTCCAGCGTTGTCTCTCGCAGTCGAGGGCACATTCTCGTTCCTTGCGCGCTGGTAAAGCAATGATGATTGCGGTTAGTTTAGGAAAGGACTCTACTTTCTGCGGCCCACGTAGGGAGCACGGTTAAGCATCCGTGGGAGAAAGGGAGTGAAAGAGATAGAGAGGACACAAAGGCCATAGTGGAGGGCTCCGGAAATTTAGACCACCTGGGGTTCTCTAACGTGCACTGACATCACACAGTACACGGCCCTCGGGCATTTTCGCCTCCATCGAAAATGCACCCGCCGCGGCCGGGATCGAACCCGAGTTTTTTGGGTGGCAGCCGAGTACCGTAACCACTACACCACCGCGGCGGACTGGTAAAGCGCTCATCACAGAAAGAGCGTTTCCATAGTCACCGCGCACCGTTCGTTCTCTCTCACGACAACAGACGACACTGTCTGGTTTCACTGCCTCCGGGAGGATCGGCGCACGCACGCACGCACGCACACACACACACACACACACACACACACACACACACACACACACACACACACACACACACACACACACACACACACACACACACACACACACACACACACACACACACACACACACACACACACACACACACACACACACACACACACACACACACACACACACACACAGTCTGCACTGCCGCCAGGATCGGCCTACACCCACACATGGTCACTCCGCCGCAAGCACGGCACTAACGTGCTTCGCCCCTGCAATTTGGGGGGATCATGAAGGAAGTGCGACATGTCAGGTGCAGAAAACTTCAGACACCGACCATTGTTGTGGGTTCCATCCCCAGAGAACGAGCGTTTCTTCTGTCTATTTCTGGAATCCACTGCGTCTGATATGTCAATTTAGCTGGTCCTTCATTTACTAAGGCTCTAAAATTCAAACACTTCCTGCCCCACGACCATCAGCGTCTTGAAGCCCTCGTCCTGCTCAAATTCTCTGAATAATGCTCGACTGCTAGCTTGCAAGCAACTTTTTGTGCTTAGGCAGTGGTTGATTCCTGTAAGGTAGGACTATCAGCTTAATAAAAGCCCCAATTTTTCCAAGCGTTGTGAAACGCTGCATTTTCCGAAACTAGTCATATTAAGATTATATACTTCCTCGATTAAGCATTGTTGCCGCATTCAATAATATTGACACCTCCGAAGTTCAAGCTGGGATTCAATTTTACAACCTTGAAGCAGTATATATCATATCCATAAAAAAAACAAATCTTCAAATCTTCAAGTTAGAGCTGTACCCTCAGTGCCAGCATGATCCTCACATGTGCGTTCTTTATGGTGCTTTCACACAAGAAAGCTTGTGAAGTTGTACATTGGAATCTAAACTTCATAAATATATGATTAAAAAATTAGGACCCCTGTTACAATGTTCCTGACTAACACTTCCCAAACAAAATGCATGATATTCATGTTTTCAGGAGACGGAAGAGCACGACAGACAATATCAATTTTGTGAAAACGAGCAAATATGTAAAGGCAATAGTGGACATTTTGGTACTGCTTGCTTTTAGCCAAAAGCTTGCCGTTTGAACCAGTCCCAGACAGTCTACGTGCACTTCATAGCGTAATTCCGGTCTGGCCTGCCTCCATTTCTGTTCATTTAGGACTCTGCAAACCTGTCCACCCGATCAATCGATTTTAGAGACGTCTCCCATAGCCTTCACTGTGACACTTAAACGCAGTACAGTAGACATTATGGCTATCTTAATGTAGTTGTGTGTTGAAGTTAGCAACCTCTATTACAAAAGTGGCTAAAGTGATACAGTAGTATTTAAATACAGTAGCGATGAGACTTATAGATTAGCTCATTAGGTCAGCATCTCTAGAATAGAACACGTCGTGTCCCATCCACTGATTCTGCATATGTGTAAATCCTACAATTAGGCGCTGAACTTAAAAAAGAGAAAAAGAAACTTCCTCAGAAAATTTCCTCAGGAAACTGGTGCGCTAGACTGCCTGTCGGCCATCAGCGGTCAAACCCAGAGATGATGATGATGATTGGCATGATGGGTATGTACAGATGAAGAAGATGAACTGCACACTTAGCATTCACACTAATGCCCCAACCCCCCCCCTTTCGCTAAAGTGGTCAGCATCAGGGCAAGTCATCACAGCAATTAACACATGAAGTTAGCAAGGGAACGAACGGTGGATGTACGGCTTCAGACGACACACGTGGTGTTACGAATGACGGATGGGGTACGGGAACGTTGGTAGCCCCACCGCTTCGAAGAGGCGCGTGAGTGAGGAGCCAGGAGGGACGAGAGGTCGAAGAGGACTGAGAAAAGACTTTATACAATAATTTACATACTCCACGGCCGTGTCTCCGGGAAGAGCTCTTGACACGGCCGGGTCTACGTGAGCAGCCGCCGGTGCACCCAGATGCACCCGCTTTTCTACCCTCGTTCGGGTTGCTTCCTCCTCGCTCTTTCCCACGATGTGGCTGGAGTGCGCTACCGGTCCGTGATGCCGGCGGGTCCTCCCAATGTCCCCTGTTCATGGCTCTTGTCGACCGGCGACCGGCGAGGTTGCTTTCGAACGACGTCAACTGATGACGCACGAACGCCTTCTGGGAATGCACGCTGTGGGGTCGGTCGCTGGTGGAACTGCACGTGCTGGCAGGGGAATTTGAGGCACAACAGCACCCCCGCCACCAAACAATGCATCAGGAGGACGAGCGGCTCAACGTGGCTCGGCTGAAGTGATGCGACGCACGGGCCAGCAGGCTCATCCATGGACCGGTGGCGAAGCTCTCAGGTGCACAGGTTCCGCTCCTGGCATTCCACTCGAACTCACAGCTCACAGGGGCTCACGGATCCTGGAGGAAAGACAGACTCGACAGGACAGCCATTGTCGAACCACACCCAAAGCTGCAAGTGCCCTCTGCACACCCCTCGAAATGCCAGACCACCATAAGCCAAAACCAACTTGAGAACTAAAATTAACACTCTTAAGTTAAACGCAACGAAGTGCAATATCTCATGGCAACAAGTCCAAATTTAGACTTCAATTTCAGGCGTTGTCAATCACAACAGCCTCCACAGACTACAATAATTGCCATCATAATAAAGGTAACTCCACCGTAGCCACGTAGGCAGGTAAGGCAAACAATCGAAGAGGCGAACAGGAACTCAAAGGCTCCACTTTAAGCTCGTGTTCCGCTATTCATTCAGCAAAATTCTCTGGTAGAATCACTTCACTCACGCTCCAAAAAAAGCTTTGGACATCCTTAGAGAACAACAGTGTCTACCCCAGGACCATAAGTCCGCGTTCATCTCTAATGCTAAATAAACATTTCCAGAAACAGAGAGATAAGTGGCGATGTCCTCACCTGTCCTGAAAACTCGAAGCTTACGTCGCTCTTGGCACCATTTAAGCTCTTTAAGTTCGGTGTAGCTCTTCCTCTCTCAGGTAGTAGTACTCTATCCGTCTCATCTTTCATGAAAACTCTGGCAGCCCTTCCTTACGCCTGCGCTGCTCAGTGTTTCGCTTGCGCCTTTTAATAATATCTCTTTAGACGCATTCAGCAAACGAAATAATAACTGTAAACAAAACAATTCTACCACAAGTAAGAAGTAACGATGAAATAAACTCACGCGTATGACATAAAAAGGAACTAAATTCAACACTTGCGCTCGCACTTCACTTACACAACAAATCAAAACGTGTGCTTAAATAGAGGTTTTTAACATTCAGCCTACATCTCTGTGAAATAACAGTCCGCTACATCAGCATTCTCAAGCTCTAATAGAGCGCTAGCATTTACAGTGGAAAAGTCAAGAACAAATAAATATGGAAACTGAAAAACATGCTTCTAGAGCAAGCATAAAATTAACATCCTAAAAATATCGCGGTATTTTCAAGTCGAAAGCACACTCTCATACATTAGCAGACAAAATCAGCTAGAAACATAAACAGACAAATTCTCTCGTCAGTTGTTATTCTCCCGTTATAGCCAAGTGTGCCCAGTAGTACCCTTTCAGACGAACTCTCGGGAGTCGCGAGTTCCACGGTTTCGGCGATACGCGATCTCGACAAATGGACAAAAAGCCTAGTTGCTTGTCCGAACAGGCAGCCATGACCACTGACTTGCGACCTGACTGGCCTCCACTGCGACAGCAAACTGCCCCCGCACTGCCCTTGATGCCTATTGTCCCATTCCTCCCCGAGAAGCTACCCTTTAGACACAGAGGGGGACGGCCTTTGTTAGGGCTTAGTCGTACTGCTCGTGCGTGGCGCTGCGGGGCGTTCCTGCAGTTGGGGCGCAGTGTCAAAGACAAAACCGGGCGCAGTCTTCCTAGTTGGAATTGCCTTGAAATTCTGTACCTGACGACGCGCGTCACGCGTATTTCTGACCTTAGAAACAGCCTGCGCTTAGGACTTTTCCTAGAAGATCTGTTCGGGATCTTACGCCTAAATCTGGGCTTAGTGCCTCGGCTGACGATGTCATGACGCTTAGCTGCTTTCTCTCGCTTGACGGTACTCGTCTTTTTCGGGCTCGCTTTCCGATGATTTCGACGGAATCTCTTGCCCTCGTAGCGGCTCGCAAGGTTCGGGATCTCAACATCTGTACACGCTTGTACTTGCCCCTCTATTTGCATAGGTAAATCCCCATACGGCTGCACTAGCATATCATCACGGTCACCTCGTGCTTCTGTTAGAATGACAGATTGGGCGCTGTCTAAGCTATCCAGCTGGCCCACTAATTTAACATCGATTAGTGGGACTCCTTCATAATGGGGCATTGAGCCTTCTCGCTGGCCTTCACCGTCGGCCTCTGAAAATACAGTAAAAGTACTGTTCTCCTCACTCTGTGGATACTCCACAGATACCGCACCGTGACCAACAGTCACCAAGCTATCCGCTTCCAAATCGGCGGTGCTGTCGATAAGTTCGAGTCTTTCATTACTCTCTCGACCTTCGCAATCGGCCGGACTCCCTTCTACATGACCTTCAAAGTCGATCTGTGAACCACATGCATAAAACGTGATGCATTGTTCAGTCTGTTTCATACTTAGGGGAAATCTCGGAGTGCCTTGCAACGCGATGCGGCCATGATGCGGCGAGCGCTGGAGTCGGCAAACAGCAGCTGCTTACGGAGGCGCAGATGCTCTATGCGTGCAGCCTTTAACCGAAGCCGCATCACGTTGGCCACACGGCTGCATCGCGTTGGAAGGTGCTCCGAGATTTCTCCTAAGTATGAAACAGACTGTTCATTTTGTGCCTCAACACACAGGGCGCTAGCCATCTTAACACTGGCCTTACTGTCGATAATTTCTACCTTTCCATTTGCGTCACAGCCTTCGAAGTCGGCCTCTAATCTAGATGCAGAAGTACTGCTCTGTTCATTCTGTGTGTACTGAACAGGTACCACACCCTCATTTATCACAGCGCTAGCGATGTCCAAAGTGGCTTCACTGTCAATAAACTCGACCTTTCCATTACCATCTCGGCTTTCGAAGTCAGCCGGCCTTACAGCACACAAGTGGCTGGACTCCTCTACATGGCCTTCGAAGTCGGCCTCTAAATCGCATGCAGCAAACTTGCTGCATTCTTCATTTTGCGCCTCAAAACACAGGGTGCTAGCCATCTCAACACTGGCTTTACTGTCGATAGATTCGACCTTTCCATTTGCGTCACGGCCTTCGAAGTCGGCCGGACTTACAGACTCAACATGTCTGGACTCAACATGGCCTTCGCAGTCGGCCTCTAAATCAGCTGCAGAAAGATTACTGCACTCTTTGCTCTCGGCAAGCTCGTCTTTATCCCCATTGTCGTGGCTTTCAAAGTCGGCCGGACTTACACCGCTAAGAATGTAGCTGAACAGAGCGTCTTTAGCCTTACGAAAGTCACAAGCTTTCTCCGGGGCTAAGTGCAGTAAAACACTTGCGATACTGCGCGGTAGCAACGTGACGAGCTTATCTACCCAAAGGTTTCTAGAAGTACTAAAATTGCCGCAGGTGTGCTCAAAATTAGCGAGAAAAGTTGCGACGTTCTCGCCTCTTTCGAGGACATGCAGATATTTTCTTGCCCTTGTCCACTTGAATTCTTGCTCCAGCTCTTCCATTTTACCTTCATGTTCACGCTCTAACCTCTCGTTTTTTTCTCTGAGCTCACGAGCAGCGGCTTCTCTATCCTCAATTGCCTCAAGAGCTTCATCGGCCTCTTCCACCGTTACCTCCTCTACCCGCATCAACTCGAGAAGAGCTTGCCTTGTTTTTGCGGGGCCGGTCGAAATGCCCAATTCCTCGCAAATTTGTAGGAGATCCTGCACTCCGAACCTGTCCATACTGACACTGCACTTCGCCTCGTTCACCATCGCCAAATAACTAAGCAGTCAAACGATCTGTAGTTGACTGAACAAAGTGAAAATCCAAAGACAAAACATCAGAACCTACTACTAACAACGACGTGAGTTAGCTAGGTCTGGCAATACGAGCGGAAAACTTCGGGCACTCACCACACCAGGGTAGCTGACGCTGGTTGATCCCGCCAAGCTGCCAACCACTGTTGCGAAGGACGGATGGGGTACGGGGACGTTGGTAGCCCCACCGCTTCGAAGAGGCGCGTGAGTGAGGAGCCAGGAGGGACGAGAGGTCGAAGAGGACTGAGAAAAGACTTCATACAATAATTTACATACTCCACGGCCGTGTCTCCGTGAAGAGCTCTTGACACGGCCGGGTCTACGTGAGCAGCCGCCGGTGCACCCAGATGCACCCGCTTTTCTACCCTCGTTCGGGTTGCTTCCTCCTCGCTCTTTCCCACGATGTGGCTGGAGTGCGCTACCGGTCCGTGATGCCGGCGGGTCCTCCCAATGTCCCCTGTTCATGGTTCTCGTCGACCGGCGACCGGCGAGGTTGCTTTCGAACGACGTCAACTGATGACGCACGAATGCCTTCTGGGAATGCACGCTGTGGGGTCGGTCGCTGGTGGAACTGCACGTGCTGGCAGGGGAAGTTGAGGCACAACAGTGGACAATTTCGATGCTGCGGCGACGGCGGTCAGTAGCCATGCTCATAGGAGCGACTCGATATTTTGCGGGAGACGTCCTTTGAAGCACGGTGTACGAGTATAGGTATCGGTGCAAAACTTTTTCACATAGTCCATAAGCTCGAACAGGTGTCCGCAGGGCCATTTCTCCTTGGCGCAACGAAGCAACACGGCGTGTCGCGTCATAACCAATTTTTGTTTCGTCCTGTATAGTCGCGGTGTTGGCACGTGCAATTGCACGTCATCGGGCGATACGGGCAGTGAATACTTCGGGAAAGGACGCGGAGGGTACAGCGGGCGTAAATAGAAACGTAGTGTGCAAGACACAAGAGGGTGAACGGCCGTACACGAGGAAAAAGGGGCTGTAATTCGTTGTGCGTTGAACGGCGGTATTGTAGGCGAAGGTTACTAAAGGAAGGATAATGTCCCAGTTTTTCTGATCGGGCTGGATATACATGGAGATCATGTCTGGCAGGGTCCGATGGAAGTGCTCGGTAGGCCCATTAGTTTGCGGATGATACACTGACGTGGTCTTTTCGACGGTGTTTGAGGCATGCAACACTTCAGCCAAAACATGCAAAAGGAACGTCTTGCCACGACCTCTCAGGAGAGCACGGGTCGCGCCGTAGCGTAATATGATGGCGCGCTGGACGAACTCCGCACTTTCTGAAGCAGCGCCCGAAGCAAGAGCTGCCATCTACGTGTAGCGTCTTAGGTGGTCGACGGCTGTGTTACAATCCAGCGGTGTCCAGCAGGCGTTAGCGAGAAGGGTCCGTACATGTCTAGGCCCAAGACTTCGAAAGGGGTGCAAAGGCATGGCATAGCTTGCATCCTAGCCTAAGGAAGCGAGAGCGTTACGGAGACACACATAACTAGTAGGTAGTAGTAATTGCGTCTTTATTATTTAAAACGGCTGTCTAGAGCAAGACTCTGCGGAAGATATCAAACGCATGTTGTGGGATCTACGCCCACGAAAGCTTACCTAAAGTGGCAAATTAAATGATCCGCAACTAACCGCGATTACTACACTTAGATGATACCAGGAGCATGCACAGGAAAATACATACCACGCGTATCGAGCGTTTACCTGGTAAGACATATCTGTCTTGGGAAACTGAACCACAAAGGTCTCCATCCAAATGTCACATAGAGAATTTTTAGCATATATGTATACCTAAATCCAGAAGTGTGCCCGCAGAGTGAGAAAGCCCACTGAACTTACAAAGCTAAAAACATATCCTCCGACAACCTTTGGATAACCGCGAGCACATATAGGAGTCTGAGCTCCTGCTGAGGGTCGCAAACTTCATCTCTGAAATTCTAGAAGACACTCAAATGTGCGCGTCAGGCACGCAAAATTTCAAGAACGGACAAGACGGTTCCCAAAGCGACATGCAAGATAATAGCGGCCTGCGCTGGGCGTAACAGAAAGTGATAACGCCACTCGCCGAGACAGGAAGAGGCCACAGGAAAGTGAAAACGACAATACAGTTGAACAAACCATTACAACCGTAAGTGCCAATATAATGACAGACGCAAGCGTAAAACGGTAAATGTAAGAGGATTGGTCGGATTCAGGAGACTGAGAATAACCTTGATGTGTACGCCAGAAATAGCGCGTCTGCGTGGTCCGGCATCTGTGTGGTTCGGTGCACCTGGGCGTGTCTCTATCCTGTTACCAGTAGCGTGCATCGAGGTACTCTGATGGCGCTTTGTTTCGTGGGCCGCGTACGGGGGATTGAGCCAGCGGGCGCTCGCAATTCCGCTTGCGGGCGTGGTCGGCTGTGCTCGGCACTATGCTTTCGACCATGTAGGCGTTCTCTCCGGCAACCGGGCGGGTGTCATATTTGTGATGCATTATGTGCTATGTACAAGCGCCAGCCGAAGTTTGTGCTCCTTCATCAGCATGGTTTGATGGCGCGTCGCCGCTTTGGACCTTGCCCGTTACGTTTCACTAATTGAAAATCTCAACTTCATGAGACAAACATGCAATAACTAACTCGCTGCACCAAGTGGTGCCATGACAAACACGTGCCTACGTGAATGAAGACATGGGAAGCGAAGGAGAGCGCTATGAGAATGGGGCCAGGCATCGCTACCCCGAAAGAAACCTTAAGGCTAAGCTTAAGGGTACCACAGTTTTTATTTTTTCAAATAATAATAATAATAATAATTTATTAACATCTTGATAGGGCATCATTACACTACAAAATTCCCCTGCAAAAACCTCACTGGGCTCGGACGGCAGAGCACATGCAGCGCTTAGAAATTCATACAATAGATCTAGGTTTTATTCTTTACTGCATCAGATTCTTCACTTTGCCAATTAATTTACTTGCCATTTCTACCAGCTTAATACATTCACATTTTCTAGCGTTACTTGCTCTGCATTACTGAGTGACTGTACGGTCTCTGATTTTTTTCTAGCTAGAAAGCTTTTGCCGAAACCACGCTAGTAGGTTTGCGCCTTTCGATTTGCTTGCGCCATGCTCTGAATGCCGCGCTATGCCGTGAATCGCCTAGTAAGGAGACTTATTTTGAATACTAAACCAAAGCTAAGAGCCCGAGGTATGAGGTTATGTTATTGGAATTTTTTTAATCCAAAGGAGTTTTGGGGGAATTTGATTCTCTTTGACCGCATCTATCTATCTATCTATCTATCTATCTATCTATCTATCTATCTATCTATCTATCTATCTATCTATCTATCTATCTATCTATCTATCTATCTATCTATCTATCTATCTATCTATCTATCTAGCCGCATACGTCTCGGTGCTCTCCTGGTCGTTTAGTTTACCTGTTGTGCATGAAAATTTCGAATGTAGGGTACGAATGCTCTACCAACATGAAATACAGAGCTTTACTTCAATAACGTGCTATGCTCGTTGTTTATGTCAGAAATGATGACTCTGTAGTCGGGTATGGCTCATGCCCGTAGTGGTCAGCCAGTGGTATACAGGCATGGCCACATGTGCTTGAATTTCACGCAGACCATGTTCATCAGATGCCAACTGAATACACGTCTAACTTATGGTTACACCATACTAAACGAAGATATGCAGCTTTTCTGTGCTTCATATTTAGTTGTACACATAGGAAACAGGCGCACGCGCGTTAATCTCCAAAGGCATCCCACGAAGCAGCAAGTGGGTAATAACAATGCCTTCTTCCTACTTGAGGTAGCAAGTAGGCAAGCTACCGCGGGTCTTCCGTGGCTCCACTCAACGGTACGTACGTAAACCGAATATATCAGCATGTACGATGGATTTTAAATAACGTCAAATGCGCATCTATGTATGCAAAGCGTTATTATTATTATTATTATTATTATTATTATTATTATTATTATTATTATTATTACAAGAGAGCGGACGCACGTGACAGAGCACGGCTGTTTTACTTCGCAGAAAAATGTGTATCGCTACATATGTGTCGTCCATCACGATTTGCGCAGAAATAATTTAGCCTGAATTGTGATACGACAACGCATGTTTAATGAACTTTCTTCTAATTTAGTCGATGGCATTGAAGCGTCACTCAGTCACAGGTCGCCATTTTCGTTGTTTAAAAACGCTTCCATGAATTCTCTGGCATTAATATCTTTGCCTGTGGCAATAATTCGTACTGCATGCAAGCGTCCTTCACAAGAGCTCTAAGGACGGCACCTAATATACTTAAGCAGATTTGGATCCCATTTATTTTGGTCAACATTTCTTTCGTACTGGAACTTGTTGGAAGCGCTTTTCATCAAGGGAAAGGGCAACCATTGCGCGATTGCCAATTTCATTGTATGGTACAGATAGGCGACAAAATTTTATGGAGCATGCATTGCTCATTGAAATTCATGCTAACATGGTTTCTGCGCAGCTCTTGACTGAAGATAGATATAAACACGCTTTCCTGCAACATAAATCAAGTTTTAGTAGCGCACTGTCCCGTTCGTGTCCTCTGTTGCCCTAATGCTAATTCGAGCACAAGTACACAACGGGAAGAAAGAATGAGCAAGCAGGGAACTGCCCCCGACTTCGGCACAATGCCTGCCTAGGGGAAGGGAATGGATAGAATGATGATGGGCAGAAAGAGGGCGGGAATTAAAAAAAAAGGAATTTACACAAACATTTCTTAAGCGGGAAGCCAGACCACTTCTGCTCATAAAGCTTAGCAGGACTGAGTGGACCTCCCACGTCGCGCAACACTTACACTGGGAAAAAAAAGCAATTGTTGTTTGTTTCACAGAACAGTCTAATCAGTCCATATTCCACGATTAGCAGCGCACGCTGCGTGGCAAAGGCGCGGAAGTGTAGTTATATTTTCGAGCCTATACAGCCACAAGACCCGCGATACAGCCTATTCGCCACAATAGTGACTATATCAGTAAATACATATGCCCACTATCATTCCGCTTCCTTACTGGCACTTTGCTATATGCCGTGGAAATTCACCAACGAAAGACGCTTATCATACACACGTCAGGTCACCGAAGTGTGCATTTCTCTCCTGTGTAAAGTACATCTGTTCCGTGCATTAACGTGAGCGCCAATGTCACGCCATACCATAACATTTAGTCGCTGCTGTGCCATCGCCCTTCTAGTTAGCCCACGTTAAACGTGCACCAATTTAAGAACTTTTCACAAAGACGTTGATCCTATTCTTTCCACTGGACTGAATGTCACACGCATCGTCATAGGCAGGTGCCTCGCTGTCTGCTTTGCATGCGACCGATTTCCAAATACCTTGGATCAGCCATTTTCCTTTCCTTTGGCAGGCTTCCAGCTTCTGGTTGTTGTTTTTTTTTTTGCTAATGACTGCCGCAAAGGCGCTTTCTAATTGGTAAAAAATAGCTATATTGCATAGTGCAATAATAAGTATATGGTCGGTTGTATTTTTGTATCTATGGCACAACTCGCTCAGCATATATTAGACGCACCTGATAGTTGCCCAGCCAGCACACAAATGATTTATTACATCTTCGAAACGCGTATCCGAGACGTGAGCCATATCGCAGAAACGGCACGCGTAAGAAGCCTTAGTCTAGGATGCGTCGTATATCTCGTCTAATGTCCGGAGACGTTTCCATAACGTCTTCGAAACGTCATCAAAAAGCTGGTGTTTTCGACGGATTCGAGGAGACTCTAATAATCCTATTTTCCGAGAATCCTGAATCCGTTTAACGATTCAATGAAGACGTCATAAAAAAGCTGTTACTGAAACGTTAGCTGTAATCTGAAAAAGAAGCAGGAATCGTGTCCGCGAACGAGGCACGCCCACCAAATTTTGATCTGGTTGCCATCCTCAGAACATATAAATGAAAATCTGACTCTAGAGCTAACGCCTTAGCGATTTAAATGACGCCATGGCATTTTTTGAACCCCTAAAGCACTAACTCTGTGGTGCTGAAGGTGTCAACAAGATCACAATTTTGGGGGGCACCCCGATCCGCGGACGCCTTCCATGCCTCATGGTAGTAGCTGCGGCCTGCTGTGCTACCACCTGCACCATAAGCTTTTCGGTGCTGCAGATTGGGGGCAGTGCCAGTTCAATGCTTTCGTAGTTACGTCCTAGGAAGAAGTCCTGGCGTCGCACTTGCATGGAACTCTTTTTTTTCTGATGGTTAAAGGCATCAGCTTTGAGTGCAACAGATCAAAAATAGTGCAGTAAGGTAGGCACATATTAAAAGCTTTGATATAGCGCAAAAACAACACACGGACACGAGAAGGCACATATGGACACCACACAGCGCTACTAGCAACAACAAGTTTATTTTCAAAATCAGACAGCTTATAAACGGTAATCGCCAAGCAGAAAGTACAGCACGTGGGATCACTCAGATAAAAGCACGACACTGCCACTCAACCAAAAACGAAATCATAACATATAACAACGTGTATCACCGCTTACGCAGGAAACCCAGCTCCTTAGGTGACAATGCTATCGAAGGCTTACTAATGCACAAATCACCAAGTGCATCGATAAGTTCCGCTTCTACGATTAGACGCGTGATCTCATCCTTATGTCGACCAACAATGACAGTGTTATGGAACAGAGGGCGGCAACCACATGCATCCAACAATACTTCGCCGGCAACCAAGGACTTAAATATGACTCAGGTATGAAAGTGAAAATTTGCCTAGGGCATCAGCTGATGCAACGAAGGAAGCTTTAAGAGACAACCAAAGCATTAATCGAGTAACAATGAACAATGACCAAAGTAGCCTTCAAAGAAAGTAGCGCATGATATATCAACAAAACCGGTATAACGAGCAACATCACAATGCAGTGCGCAATCTGTCACAGCGAGCAACTTTACATCGAAGGATCCTCAGTTTCATAATGAAGCTACATACTCACCTGCTTGAAGTCGAATACACAGGAGACAGCGTTGGGGTGACGAAGAAAGGCAATGATGATTTGTGGGGTTTAACGTCCCAAAACCAGCTCTGATTATGAGAGACGCCGTAGTGGAGGTCTCCGGAAATTTCGACCACCTGGGGTTCTTTAACGTGCACTGACATCGCACAGCACACGGGCCTCAACATTTCGCCTCCATCGAAATGCAGCCGCCGCGGCCGGGATTCGATCCCGCGACCTTCGGATCTGCAGCCGAGTGCCATAACCACTAGACCACCGTGGCGGGGCGACGAAAAGAAAAAGCAATATTCTCACTTATATATATATAAAACACATATATGGCTCTCTACCAAGCACTGTATTACGCATATCTATGCAAAAGTGACATGAACGGTTATAAGACTGGCAAGCATCATTGCGAAACCAAAAAGAAAAAAAAATATTTTGGCACAGTGCATGAAGCTACTCCTAAAAAATACTTCAAATAACCAGCAGGTGTACAAGTGCAGGACGAAGCTGAAAGCCTCTGAATTTTACCCAGTTTCACATTAAAAATAAAATCTCATACTGTACCTACTCATTACCCAAACACTTCGAATGGTCAACCTCTTTGAGCGTGCAACCTCTATCAAACGCGCAACTAGTTCGCGTTCACAGTAATCAAAAACTAGTTGTAGTGTCCAGGCTTAGCGCAGCTGATGAATACAATCCTACCGGTGTCATATGAGACGCTTGAACCGCCGTGGCGGAAACGCTTTCAATGTAGAACGGCAGTCGGGCCGTGGTAGAACGCAGTTGGTGCACTTGATCATGTTATCCATGCAACCGATTAAAGCGCATGTATTCCCGCAAAGGAAAAAAAATAGGGCCATTATTTCCTATAAAGCTCTTCTGCAACTGTGTTCTGAGGAACAAAATTTGAAATGCATCTGTATCATAGACATTAGACCCTTTACAGGAATGTTGTTGTTGTTGTTGTTTTGTGGCGTTTTACGTCCCAAAATCAGTTCTGATTATGAGAGACGCCGTAGTGGAGGGCTCCGGAAATGTCGACCACCTGGGGTTCTTTAACGTGCACTGACAACGCACAGCACACGAGCCTCAACATTTCGCCTCCATCGAAATGCAGCCGCCGCGGCCGGGATTTGATCCCGCGACCCTCGGATCAGCAGCCGAGTACCTTATCCACTAGACCATCGTGACGGGGCCCTTTAAAGGAATAGCTCATAGCATCCTGCAACATGCAATAGAGGAACACTCAATATGAATTTTCGTCCAGTGCCTGCTTCCTCTGAACTGCTGCCTGCACCGTACATATAAAAGCTTAATGAACCAACAAACTATGAAGCCTAGGAAAGCATAGGAGAAGTTATTCAGGTGCTTAATCGTATTATTAAAATTGTGGAAAAAGTAGAAAAGAATTAAAGTGGACGAACAGCCAAACCTGCCTTCGGTATGAACCGAACCCACGACCTTCAGATAAGGCGTCCGATGCTCTACCGTTCAGGGCGGTCGTCCCCCTCCCCCCGTCCCCTCTACTGAGTATATAGGCACATACAACCTAACACTGCCAGGAATGTATGTGTAAATATCTACGTACATATATATTAAGGTCAGTGAGCTCCGCCGAAACTTGGACTCTCGTTCTAGGTGCCCAGCGAAGAAAAGGAAGACAAGAAAGAACTCAGAATACAACAGCCAGCCTGCGGCAAAGACGCTGTATCTCTATGTCTCTCCTTTACAATATAGACAGACAGACGGCCTGATAGACGGACGGACAGACAGACAGACAGTCTCCCATACTACGCGTTCCCAGCATACATCTGAATGAAGCGAGCACAGCGGCGCCATCACACCATCTAGCGAGCACTTCATAAACAGTGGTGTAGGTTACACGATACGACGATACGTGACAACCCACCCACAGCTTAAGGAGCTTCGCCCCTAAAACAAACAATTGTTGTCTTGTAAGCACGACCTGGCTGAATATTTATTTCGCTGAATATGGACGGCTATCGTATATTAGCGAGTGAATAAATAGGTAATTGATTCATGTTTCCAACTTCACTCTGGTAATGCAGTCAGGACGGGGAGCACATGTAACAATAAATACCATGTGCAGAAAGAGCAGCATCACAATGGGAAACACTATAAGTACCGTGGCCATCCGTATTCCCAAGCAAAATATAGTGAGATTGGTAGAAAACGGACGTCGGAATGTAAGAAATTCTAATTCTCTGTCATGATACAGACAAAAAATACTGCATTTCGAAGTGACAAAAGCATAGTACAGAGATAGTGCCTATATCATGATCCTCTACTCTCTTTTCTGCAGTTGCACCTTGCTTGCTATAGCATTGAAGTCTTTCATCAGTACTGTTTGCCTCTACTTTGCATCAGTCAATGTGAATTTCAGAAGTTGCCAAGGCGAGATGTAGGGATGTAGCCCTGTAGCACCATCAGTGTGCATCTCTTAAAGGAGTACTGTCACGAAAATCTTGAGTTGGCGTTTTTTTTGCATGAAATGAAAGGCCGAGCCCTCCAGAGCCCAGAAAACGTACTGGTAAGCGTGAGCGCGCCGTGAAAATTTATTTACAGCATGCCTTTAAAAGCTGGTTGCGGTTCCTACTTTAGCCTGACGTCACGACACAGTATGTGCATAGTAATGAGCCTCTCGTAACGTGCTCCGCAAAAAATCGTGACGTTTTCTATCAGTGGTGTCTCGCGCGCAGCGCCTGTAGCAAGTGTGCGGTCAACGATGTACAATATTTTGTATAGCGACTCTGCGACGACAGCATATACTTCGGCACAGTGCAAGATGCAACGTACGCCACGCACGGTTGGTGTCGGCGTGGCTCCGGAGCCTGCGATAAGCTAAGGTGGCCTCTGAGACCTCCGCGGAATTTCAAGGGCAAAATGCCGGCACCGTAGCGACATTGCCTTCCGATTATACGTGGGCACACATGACGATAGAGGGTAATTCGACCTCGCTCGCTCGCTTCACCAGCACTCTTAACTACGGCGACTCAACGGCGAAAGCACACGACCGGGTGTGACGCGCGAGCGGCCATTTTGCATGTTTTTGTACCTGGCATCATCACAACTTGCCATACTGCTGCGTGAAGTCACCAAAATTTGTACTGTAGCCTGACGTCACACTAGTGTCGATGTTGTATCAGTGACTGACCGAGTGAAGGACGCCAGCTTGTGCCGAGGGAAGCCACCCCTGATCGATTTATTGTATCATATTTAAAGCCATAAAGGGAGACAAGGTTACTGTGAAAAGGAAGGGAAGAAAGATAACACAAAATGAAACAGCGACACGTTTGTGCTCAAACCAAACATAAGTGCGCGCACAAGCAGATATGATACATCCCCCTCGTCAAGAAATAATTCACTTGAAAAAACAATTCACAGTCGTCTGCTGATCTGTTGAAAGTTTCCTGTGTAGCCCAAGCGTTCGGGTGGCCTAACCTGCCGCTGCGATCTTCTTAAGACTGGCGAAGGCTGCCCCGATACTGTCGCTTGCGGTACCACGCACGCTGACGGCGACTGTGCTTCAGGAGATGCACTTGTCTCCTCATCAGAGCTGTCACTCATCTCGTCGTCTGACGATGCGTGGTGCGGATACTCTTTCGTCTTTTGTAAGTGTTGGCGGTTTCGCCGTAGCACCTTATCGTCTCCCGTCTTGACAAAGTAGGACCTCGGTCCTGCTGGTGCCACCACTGTAGCCTTGCGTGACCATGACCGCTTCCTTATGCGCACCACATCATCCTTTTGTAGGAGCGGGAGGGATGGACGACAGATGCTTTTCTGCTTGTGCTTCTTCACCACCACCATTGGCTGTTCTCGAAAATCAGGCAGTGGGGTCCGCAGGCAACGTCCTTGAAGTAGCTCTCCGGGGGACCGGCCGTCCTCCAGGGGACTTGCCCTGTAAGCCAGAATACCAAGCCAGAAATCCTCGTTAGCCTCGGAAGTTTTTTTTAGAATTCGTTTTACGATCTGAACTCCTTTTTCTGCAAGACCGTTTGACCTTGGGAAATGAGGGCTTGACGTGATGTGACGGAAGTCGTACGCTTTCGCAAACTGAGAGAATTCGCGACAAGAAAACTGGGGCCCGTTATCCGTGCACACTTCGACGGGGATACCATATCTCGAGAAAATTGCCCTGAGCTTATCGATCACTGAAGCGGCCGTGGTTCCATGCAGCAACTCTACTTCGGGATAGTTAGAAGTCGCGTCGTACGCACACAAGTAGTTCCTTCCTGCGTACTGGAATATGTCGACTCCAATTCGAACCCATGGGCTAGTCGGTGTTGGACGCATCATCAGGGGCTCGGATGGTTGACTGTATGCATGTTTTCTACAAATTGGGCATTTTTCAATCAGAGTTTCAATATCTTTGTCGAGGCCTGGCCAATATATCAGCCGTCTTGCTCTTGACTTGCAGTTAGTTGTACCGAGATGACCCTCATGCACCCGTTTTAGAATTTCAGGCCGCATACATGTAGGAAGTACTACCTTGGCCCCTTTAAATAATATGCCATTGATTACCGAGAGCTCAGAAGCCACGGGTTTAAGCTGACCTGTGACGGGTTTTCCTTGCATGATCTGCTGGAGGACGGCCTTAAGGCACATGTCCGAGGCGGTCTCACGTGCTATTCGAGCTGCAGTCTTTTCACTCACGAGTGATGTCACGACGCTGGTGGCGTGAACTTCGACGTCACCGTCGTCCACAGCAGTGGCGTCGCCGGTTCCCGGTGCTCTTGACAGCATGTCCGCAAGCTCCATCTGTTTTCCGGGAACAAACACCAACTTGTAATCGTACTTCAGAAGTCTTAAAAAGAAACGTTGCACCCTAGGTGGCATATCGGCAATTGGTTTCTTGGAAATATCAATGAGTGGCTTGTGGTCACTTTCAAGTAGCAGCGGACGACCGTATGTAAAATGAGAGAACTTCTCGCATCCAAAGACTAGAGCTAGAGCCTCTTTCTCTATCTGAGAATAGCGTTGTTCTGTATCGGTCAGAGCTCTTGACGCGTAAGCTACTGGCCTCCAGCCGTCTTCAAAATTCTGCAGAAGGGCGGAACCAATACCGAACTGGGAGGCATCCGAGGCTACTTTAGTTTCCTTGCGCAGATCGAAAACGGCCAGTAGTGGTTTTTCGCCTAACGCTTTGCATATCTCTCTCCAGTCTTCATGTTTGTGTGTCCATTCAAACACTGCGTCTTGCTTGATAAGAGACCGTAAAGCAGCTGTTTTCTGGGCTAGCGATGGCAAGTATTTACCGAAGTAATTAACCACGCCCAGCAACCTTTGGACTGCAAGCTTGTCACCGGGCCTTGGCAACTGCATTAAATTGGCGACTAGAGCTGGATTTGGGCTGATTCCTTTGTCACTGATGATATCACCCAGAAATTCGATTTCCTGCACTCCGAACTTGCATTTTTGTGCATTGAACGTCAAGCCTGCCGACTTTGCCGCTCTCAGTGCGCTGCGGAGACGTTCGTCATGCTCCGCCTTGTCACTTCCCCAAATTAGCACGTCGTCCACATACACGCGAACACCCGGCATTCCCTCAAAGATATCATTTAGTGCTTTCTGAAATACTTCGCTAGCTGACGAGATGCCGAACGGCAGCCGGAGGAAACGGTAGCGACCAAAGGGTGTTGCAAACGTGCATATTTTTGATGAATGCTGGTCCAAGGGAATCTGATGGAAGCCCGCATTGGCGTCAAGACGAGAAAAGAATTTCGCGCCTCCCAGCTCAGCCTCAATATCTTCGCGACGGGGCATTTGATAGTGTTCCCTCTTGAGAGATGCATTTATTATTCTCGGGTCCATGCAAACCCGTAGTTTGCCGTCTTTTTTCCGCACGATAACGAGAGGGCTTACCCAGTCGGTTGGCTCGCTGACTTTTTGAATGATGCGTTCTTGCTCCATCCGCATAAGCTCCTCCCGAAGTGGTTGCTGCAACGCCAAGGGAACCCTTCGTGCCGACTGTACGGTGGGAACAGCGCCTTCTCGCAACACTATCTTGTACTCGCGGTTGATCCGACCAGTTCCCTGAAAAAGCTGTGGAAATTCGTTAACTTCGTCAACAGTGCATGCTGCTACGATGCCGACGTCTCGCTGAAGCAGCCCAAGGCGTTCGCTTGCGTTCAGTCCCAGAATTGCCTGGTAATCCTTTCTTACAACGAAGAAGTTTGCGCAGATCCTTCTGTCACCGATAAGGACAGGTACCGAGACTGTGCCGCAATGCTTAATGATGCCCCCGTTGTATGAGCGCAGAGTTGCCGTGCTGGTTTTCAGGGGTCCGACGTTCAGTTTTCTGTACAGGGATAGCGGTATTAGGTTCGCTTGGGATCCTGTGTCAACCTTCATGGACACTTCTTTTTTACCGATCGTCGCTTTGACTAGCCAGTCGCGGTCTGTGCCCACTGCGCTGACGGAGACGTCGAGAACCTCGAAGTCATCTTCCTGCTGTACTTCCGAGACGCGAGCCCTTGATCTGCAACATACAGCGAAGTGGTTCAATCCGTTGCACGTACGACAAATCTTGCCGAAGGCTGGGCACCGTCGAGGGGCATGCGATCTTCCACACCGAGAGCAGCCGGGTCCCTGCTGAGGTGGACGCCATGTCCGGCTTGACGTGACAGCGTCAACTTGGGCGTCGCTTTCTCTTGACCGCAACGCGCTTTGGCGTGCAGAGGTCTCGGCTGCTTTGCACGTAGCGATTGCTTTTGCGAGGGTTAAATCCTTTTCTCTCAGCAGCTTTTCCCTCTGCTTTGTCGTGTTCAGGCCAAATACTATCTGGTCTCGAACCATTTCATCCGTGAGGCTTCCAAAATTGCAGTATTTGGCTTGTTTTTGTAGATCCCGCAAAAAATTCTCGAATGGCTCCGATTCTGCCTGTACACGGGTGCGGAACACATACCTCTCATGTACCTCGTTCTGCTGCTCGACGCAGTATGCTTCGAACTTGGCGACAACTGTATCAAAGCTTTCCTTGTCTTCTCCCTCGGTGAATACGAAGTTATTGAAAACCTCGATGGCGTCCTCACCGGCCACACTCAGGAGCAGCGCCGTTTTCGTCGCGTCTGTTCGAGGCTTGTCGGTGCATTCCGTCGCCTTCAGGAACAATTCGAATCGCTGTCTGAAAAGCTTCCAACTTTTCCCACCGTCTCCGGTTATGCGTAGTGGCTCTGGTGGCTTGACGCTTTCCATGATGTTTCCGCACTTCACACGGCCGATTCGAATTTTCAAGGGGAATCCCACTTCTGACACCATGTATCAGTGACTGACCGAGTGAAGGACGCCAGCTTGTGCCGAGGGAAGCCACCCCTGATCGATTTATTGTATCATATTTAAAGCCATAAAGGGAGAGAAGGTTACTGTGAAAAGGAAGGGAAGAAAGATAACACAAAATGAAACAGCGACACGTTTGTGCTCAAACCAAACATAAGTGCGCGCACAAGCAGATATGATACAGTAGGTCAGTCAGTAGGCACGCCATGTGAAAATTGATTTTGACGTCAAATTAAAATACCTTATCAGCATTTCCTGAGCTTAACATTTTCTCAGTGCTGTCTAAGCATATAGGAGAGTTGTATGGTGGAGTAAACTCAGCATCTAAAATTGGTGTCAGTACTCCTTTAAGAAGTGTGTTTGCCTGACCACTCACCCTGTCCCATTCCTTGTTCTCCCCTGCCCCCGACCACAATAGCACAGATCATGCATGTTCTTTAGCACTGTAAGTGCTTCAAGTGTCCAATCTCGCCACGACTTTTGCACGCCCTTAATTTCCCGCTAATTCCTAACACAGTGCATATGCAATTGTCTCTTCAGTAAAAGTTGTAACGCTCACCTTTGCCAGGTTCAGCACCCCCTGGCGAGCGTTGCCCCATCCATGGTTCTTAGCACATTCTGCCGCATCACAAGTCAAGGCATCCGTTGGGTTGTGTGGGCGGAAGGTTGATTAGTGCCTTCGTGGGACACTGGGCCTTGTACTGCCATAGGATCGCGAGTCCTATTCTGGTTAGGAAATGCGCCACCGGGTATGTTCAGAAGATCAGGTAGCACCCCTAGCCTTCTCTTCCAATACACTGAAGACGCGGATTCTCTTCACTACTGCATAGGACAGGTATTCGAACCTTGGTCATCTTGCACACGAAATGGATACCGTACGCCACAGAAGCGACGTTTTGCCGTCGCGCTACGCCGTCATTGAAATGCGGCCGAAGACGAATCATCGGCCTCTACCTTGGCTGGGCAACGTCTTGGTCACTGAGCCAACACATCTTGCGGATATATGTGACATACCATAAATATACGAAGCTTTACATGATCACACTGCTAGCATATATGAATGACTGATTGATTTGTGGGGTTTAATGTCCTAAAACCAGTTCTGATTATGAGAGACGTCATAGTGGAGGGCTCCGGAATTTTCGACCACCTGGGGTTCTCTAACGTGCACTGACATCGCTAGCATATATGAAGCTTGACATTATTCTACCGCTAAGCGAATCGCGCCGTCGTAAGCGATCAGGCAGCCGAGCAAACGCGTGAAAATCAAGCACGACTACCAGGAGTCTTGCAGCAGACAAAGGATACTCTCGCCGGGGGTGTTAACCGAGAACCATTCACCGCCGCCATCGCCGCCATTGTTATCGTATGAGGCGTGAAACTTCGCATTCTCCCGCACCATCGTTGCTGCGTCGGTACGCAATACATGTGGATTGATTGATTTCTCATCTCTTATGTTCAAAAATCGCAAGAGCACCTTCAGTGGGCTTAGCGAAGTAGCGTAGTTGCCGCAATAGCAGGATTTAAATCATCATGCGCAGAACGGTAAGTCACCCTTAGCGTTTATCGTAAGCAAGTTATTTCGCAGATTTATCGTTACCTTGCTTGTGTGGTTATCTTAGTTTACGTGAAAAATGGTGGCGACATGGGATGACAGTTTCCAACGTAATCTGGCGCTGACGTTTAAGGATTTCCATCATTAAGGGCAAAAAGTAAACTGTGTAAAATTATATTTCCTAAATTCCGGCAGCTTCGACGATATAGCATTAGGAATAACATACCCAATATCCATTGCCTTGATCATGCATTTGTGGAAATGGTATTGAGCAGAAAGAATTTCATGCGCAATGGAATTGGAGGAAAAGCTGATTGTCATTCACTCGGGGACATTTACCGGCGTTTCAAACACCGACTGAAGCACGTCAGATCTGCAGTCTGCCTTGCTTGAATCGACCCCTTTGGATAACTGAATGGTAGTTTCATAGTACAAGTAATATTTTTACACTCTTCTAACTTAAGCCGAAATGCTGGCTGTAAATCCGCGTAGAACCACGTTTGTTGTCTAACGTTCGCTAGTAATTTGCGGAGCATATACAATGTCGGAGTTTCTGTTTCGTTTGTGATATGGAATGTGGGTACGCGGTCCACATGATTTTGCTGTAGGTAGTTTTGAGCAGAACTTCTTAAATGGAGTATGGATATGACATACGAGTCATGCTACTCGTGCATTTTAATTTACCTATTCCAGTATGGGTGTATACCAAGTGAGCGAAGAAGCACTCCTGTTTTTATTTAATTTTGGTACCGTGGCCAGAACGACAAGCACAGTTCGCGGTGAATGACTTCTCCTTAATGAGTACTGATCGGAAACTATATTGGAGTCCCTCCTACAAAGAGCTTGCGAGACTGTAACAGGAACTGGACCATATAAACCAATTGCGATCAAAATTTGTGCAGTGCAGACTACAAGAATATCGATGATCTTGATTTCATAAATACGCTCAACGCAAATACGCTCAACTAAATACGCTCGAACCAAATGCGAAGCACGTATCGTATGCCAATAAAGATAGCGGAACGACATAGCACCCCGATTGCGATATACAGCGGTCGAACGCGACTGCGTAGCAAGACCTTCAGTTGATTTTAAACACTGCAACAGTATCGATCTTCTCGAGCGTGATTAAAATAACGAATGCGCGCAATCATGCACCGCTCCTCTCACACATGGTGAATTGCGAGAGACAACTGAACAAGTTCCGAGGAAAACGGTTGCATTAATATATGTGTTAAATTAAAACATAACCTAACGAGATAACAACACACAAGTGGACACGATTCCTCACTCGCAGCTCAAGCAGACACAGCGATGCCATCTAGGAAACCTGTCCAATCACCGCCAAGATATCCTGGCCTAACTTCCACAAGGAAGTCACAATTAACAAAAACCAAAATAATGGTTGCTCACAAGCCATGTGGCGCAACAGGCCCATCATAAGACTTGATGTCGAACGAGCGGTGTGATGGAGGTACGCTCGTTAACAGTGATGACGTGGTAGTGCACTGCAGCGTGAGCACCAACATCGAAGTGACAACCAAAAACAACACTGCTGATGACGGATGAGTTACAAACAATCGCTGAGTTTCTGCAGCGGTAGGCAGAGTCGGCCGCCTCGACTGAACAAAGCGACGAAACGGGAGTGGTGGATTCTAGAGAATTGTTAAGACAATGACGCTTCCGCCCACGAAAGTGTTCCAGCGGGAATAAATATGTCGAAATGTCATAGAACGGTACTTCATGGAACATCTGTGTGAATTTGTGACGTCCGAAAGGAAGCGTAATTGAAGCGTTCGCGTCATGCGAGAAGCAGCTAAAGGGATACTAATTATCGCATTTGTGTGCAGTGGGGGCGTTGCTTCATCTAACTGGTGAGAGAAGGTGCACAAGTAGAAAGTAGGTGGATAATTTGGAGGTGAATGCTATGGCTGGCGTGAACGAAGCCCCTTTGATAAAAATGTGTTTCGTCATTCAAGCCTAAGTGCTGCGCTGAGTCCGCTGTGCATGGCGAGTATGGGATGACTGCTTCGTGGTTCAACACTCGAAAAACTAGAGCCAACCTGAGGTATACGGTGTTGCCTTCGCGGTTTTCGGTCTGGTGAATGCGGAATATGAAAAATGCAGGACAACGCTGCCACGTTCTAACGGGCCGTTTTCCCATATGAACGACGCGGGCCAGGTACTCTAAGAGGGCCACGCTAAGTGGTTTTTTCGTGTGGTGCATGATATGTTATCAAACAATGCTGTCTTTGTAATGATTCATAGTGTGGATTCTTCGTTCGGAGCCCTTTTTGTAAGCAAAGGTACAAAAAATTTTCGAGGGAAAAGGAGCGTCGGTTGGGGTGTGGACCTCGACAGACGCTTGGGCGTTTTAATAAAACCTCTCGTTCACCGGCCGACGACTCTTCCTTTGTGCTGCCACCGTGTACTCGAGCCATCTAGGGGCGCCAACAACGGACATTCAACACCCTCCCTCCATAGCTAGCATCGAAGGTAGCAGAGAGAATAGAGCGGAAGGTAAACTACTGGCGTTAGTACGATAAACAATGACTATGGTGAAGCACGAGTGCACGCGCCTTTGCGGAGTGAGACCAAAGTAGTCCGTTGGAAGTGTACAACACTACAACACAGGAGCGTTGTACAGAGAAGGCCACCAGAGCAGTGCAATTACGGAAAACGACGATGATAACTGAGAGGCGAACCAAACCTACAGCGGAAATGAGCGCCTAGCTCCAGCAGCCTTCCATCTCATCAAAATTGAGAGCACTGCCATTTTTACATCACTCAAATGGCACACCATTTCGCGGTCGGGTCGTAGCGATCGTGTGGCTTCCTGTTGTAGTCCGGGCTACCTCACTTGTAGCAATGCAGTCGTCTCAAGTTTATCGCTTCCGTGAAGGGATACCTTTTATAATACGCTACTATACTGCGGGGCGCGCCCTCGTTGCTCAACCCTCCGGCCTTTTCGGGCGATAATGTGTTCCACTGAAAGGCGATTTTGCCACCGGTGGACTTTCCCACGAAAGGCCAGCCGCAAGCCCATCAACGCTGCTTTTCACAAGCAGCTCTCGGAAGTATCATTGAGAGTGATTAAGTTGACACTGTGATAGCGATAGCGCCTATTGCTACATTACCTTTCTTGCGTTACACTATCCTGTCTCCCTGCCACTTTGAGGCTTTTCTGGATGGGCTACAGTTGATCTTTTGACGTATGAACAACACGGCGCAGCCGCACGAACTGTCTCGGCTAGCCAGACCACATTTCTCTTCCTATAAACACACATTCCCAGTGAGTCTGAGAGGCGCCTGAGCCCCAGAGCCTAGTTTCTGCTTATGTGCTTAGTGCATCCCCAGATTATGATATTAATGCATGTCGAGGTACATCTTTTTAAGAGCAACGCCATTCCGCAAGGTCTTGCTCTCGTCTACCACATCAATTCGCGATTCCATCTAAATGCTTGCCACCTAGCGGACGCTGCTGCAGACAGCCGATCCAAGGCCGACCTCGAAACGCGGCATGTTATCGCTTTACCGTGCGTTGTAAAACAGCTCTATAGTTCCTTAATCGACGCTATGCCGCTTCGAAGCAGCCTGAAAAAAAAAGTGCTCATCAAAAGACTTTTGTTGCGTGCCTCAGTGGGTGTTGTCGCGTTGCAAAGACAGCAACACGTCGTTTCATCGGTTCCCCAAAGAAGCAGACGACGCTTCGCGCAGAGGAACATAGATTAGGAACTTGCGCATCGGCAAGAAGGTGACGGGAACTATGCTAGTTTGGTCCAGGCACTTCACTCGCGACGATTTCTTCCTCCCCTGTGAGTACACCGATTATGTGTGTGTGTGCGCGCGTTTATTATCATGCGTGCTTTTCGAAGAGCCGGAGTGTAGTTTAGTTTAGGCAAGCGCGTGGACAAAATAGCGACATTGTTTATACGTGTATAACAGGTAACGTTTTCCGCTATCGTCAATGCTCAAGTTAAACCACGGAAATTTTATTGCTGGCGTACTTTTGCCCGCATACATTGTAGTAATTATACATAAAGCAAGTTTTTGCGTTCGTTCGCCGCCTTCGTCGTACGCGCGCTGCGCCTCGTAATTTGATTCGTGGTTATGGAGGTAACGTGTGATCGTTTCACGTCGCGTTTGCATTTCGAGTTCATCTAGTGGCAACTCAGGATTTATTGCACTTGTTGCAACTTTTGAGCCGTCGACCTGTTCACCGCGCTTCTAAGTTTGTTTTCAAGCGCTGCGCATAAAACTGAACTCTTAACTCGTTTAAAAGTGACGCATTTGTACTAAAATCATTTGTATCAAAATCAGTTGCCTGCATCTTTCGGAGAGGCCTGCTACGCATTAACGCCCGCCTTCTCCAACTTCAGGCTCGCTGCAAAGGCTCTTTATCTTTAAACAAAATCTGATGCGGGTCTCCGAACAAGTGCGACGTTTGAGCGCACCGCGCAATTATTTCGGCTGTTTCGCCGCTCAAATCCTTTAGGCTGAATAATATCAGATGTTCGGCAGCCAGAACCCTTTCGCCTTCGACGAAGCATCGTGATTCCAGCTCGCAATCAAGAAACATTAGCACAGCGCTCAGCGAAAGCGCGGCCGTGACCCTGGATGTAGAAGCCCGCTTTGTTTATCTGAGCAATGTTCCTGGATCAACTACTTTTTCTGCAGTTGCGCATTGTCTCCAGTCTACAACATAGGACCACTTATGTTTTTGGATAGGGATCGTTAAATGTGCTTCGTATTAATAAAATTTTGCTTTATGATAGTGTCTGGCCATGTTGTTCCTCTGTGTCCTTCACTGATTCTGAACACCAACCCCAGAATGAACGTTCTATGCAGGCGCGGAACCTTAGACCTCGCGCTATACGGACGACGTCCTCGGTGATGCTGAGTACAGGGGTTCCGTCGGACGTGTGAGCCGGGACCCATACTTTACAAGTCCTTAGAGCTGATACACATCGCAGTGACTTGCAGTGTATAATACCGTCTTGTGATTACTTTCTCAGCACCGACTACCACTGATTCAACTATTGATCACCGGAGTTAACGATCGCTAGGCTGTACCTGCTTCGCTCGCTCCTTTGGAATTTTGTTACGCGTACATTTAAACGGCCATTTCAAAACTGGCACGTGAGTGAAGGCACCTTGTTCCTTATATTCTGCTGCTCTTTTCGCAAACACGCTTCCTTGCCACTACCAAGGGCGTGTAGTAAATCTTTAGGGCTAACTTCTCTTGGGCACTGCTTGACTTCGTGGTAGATGCCCTTGGTTAGGCGAGGCATCTGAAGCTTTCTTGGTGGTCGTGCTTGCGACGAATGTCATGTAGCGGTCGTGCCTGTGCAACGCTTTCTGAGTTTATGCCGCCACGATGGTCCAGTGGTTATGGCGCTCGGCTGCTGATCCGAAGGTCGCGGGATCGAATCCCGGCCGCGGCGGCTGCACTTCGATGCAGGCGAAATGTTGAGGCTCGTGTGCTGTGCGATGTCAGTGCAGGTTAAAGAACCCCAGGTGGTCGAAATTTCCGGAGCCCTCCACAACGGCGTCTCTCATAATCAGAGCTGGGTTTGGGACGTTAAACGCCACAAATCAATCAATGAGTTTATGTCCGTTCGTGTCCTCGTTAGTATTGTCGACTTGCGAAATGTTCTGCAGCGTTTCATTTCACTCTACGAGCGCACTGTGCGCGCACATATAGCAGTTTAGCAGCAGTGCTACCTAGTAGGCCCAGAGTGATCTTGTATTTACTGCCACTAATGTTGTTCGGCTTGATCTCGTAGGCTGCGGGTCACCTGTGATAGGAGGTCACGTAGGTGATGCGTGCTATGGTAAAGGATAGTATGAGTCTCACAAAACTTAGATTCGCACCTTTATTCTCATTGGTGAGCCTTCGGATGAGCATCAACGTATTCGTGATCTGAGACCATAAATTTTTATCCGCTCTCTGCTGGTACCGTTTGAGGCTAATCAGTGTTTCACCAAATTGATCCGCTTCATCTTTGATATTATTGTCCGTCTATGGTCTGCATGGTGATTTTCCGCACGCGGCATGCCGGATCTAGTCCGTGGGGTGTCGTCCATCAAGCGTCGACCATCACCTGTACAGCTGTCTGCGTCGCATCCCTCGCACACCGAAATCGTGATGTAATTTGTTACCTTGTGCCCTCCCTCAATGGTGTTGAGACACTCGAATATGCCGACCATATCAAAGTGAGGAAGATGAGTTGAAATAGACGGAGCCTTGCAAGGTGCTGTGGCTGCACACGCTTGTTTTCGAATTCGATTGCCATCAGCGTTAATTAACGTACTCGCATCCAGGGGAGGAATTACCTTGATGATTTCCTGAGAAGGAGCAAACGCCCAGTGCATTGACGTTTAATTCTTTTGAGGAAATCTTAAACATGGTTTTTTGTCCAGGTTCTCGACTAAATGGGGCGACCTTGCTTAGTATGGCAGCGCCAGTTCTGTTGCCATATAAATACTGCAAAACGCGATAAGATGGCGAGGCGCACTTTTCTGCGACATAACTGCACGGGTTATTTTTGAGGATTCGACTCAAATGAGAAGCAACATGCCGTGTTTCTTGGTTGCCATTTGCCAATACTGCACTAAGCCCGACGCTGCTGGCGTCAGCGCGACTTTCTTCAGGAGCACTTGAGTTCAAGTGACGCAGTACTGCAGGGGACGTTAGGATGCGTTCTATCATCCTGATGCATTGGTGGTAGTCTTGTCACCAGATAGGCAGGTCGTTGTGGGCTACTTGATGATTGATGAGAAGTGCCCTGAGAGAACGAGAAGTGCCATGAGAGAAGCATAGTTCCGCGCATACCGAGCCTAATGGGAGCAAAACGCAATGGTACTACGCAACGTCTTCATGAAACTCGCCTATATATATGAAACACGGACACAAAATTTAACACCATCTTCCCAAAGGGAACCCCGATGGGATGCGAAGCACCCGCGTTAGCGCCGTTCAACCCGTGACGCCACCCGTGCGCAACGCTGCAGCTTCGCATCCCATCAGGGTTCCCTTTGGGAAGATGGTGTTAATTTTTTTGTGAGCTCCCTCCTTTCCACCCCCCATTATGCATGTTCTTGAAGTGTACTTAAAAACCATGACCCCATGAAAAACTTTCATCTTTGAAGAAGGCTGGTCTCCAGCCGAAACGTCAGAATAAATCTTAATATGTTCGTCACTGTGACTTGCTGATCGTATATTTATCCCGATTGCCAGGAAGAACTTTTTTTATCTATATATATATATATATATATATATATATATATATATATATATATATATATATATATATATTATATGGTGATGTAGATAGTTCCGGCTGCCCCATGAAGATAATTATTGGATGCAGCACGTCAATATTATTCCATTTATTGGGCGATGTTTCTGTGAGGACCTGACATGACCGCAACGTCGACAAATATCCTCGTTGGTCGGAGAATGTGGGAGGTCTCATTCCTTTCAGCTTCTTGACAGATGGCCCTTAGTCACTGTTTTCGCACGAGATCGTTTAGTCTTCTTTCGAGGAGGGAGTCGGTAAACCTTGGCCTTTCACTTGTACCATCCATCAACGTCGCCAACTGCAGGTAAAGTCTTAGAAGCAAGTTATCTTGTGCTATGCACGTTCAGGTGCATCTAGCAAATTCTTTTCGAGAGGTGCTGATGTCACCATCCTTCCCTTTTTCCGAGAACCGCACGGTACATATGTGTGGGGGGGCTGCATCAAAAAAGCAAAACAATTGTTTCCTTGTGAGCACGAGCTGGCTAACGATTTCTTTCGCTGGATACAGTTGGCTACCATATATTAGTTAGTGATTAAATATATAATTGAATCATATTTACATACTTCGCTCTGTTAGGGCTATCAGGAAAGGGAGCAAATGTAACAATAAATAAAATGTGCAGAAAGTGCAGCTTCAAAATGGGAAACAATTAAAAGAACCATACATCTGTACTCACATACAAAAAATAATGAGATTGGTAGAAATCTGAGTTCGGAATCTAAGAAATTCCAATTCCCTCTCATAATACAGACAGAAAATACTGCATTTCGAAGTGTTAGCGCGTGGATAAAAATATAGAGTACAGTGAAAGTACCTATATCAGTGTGCGCTAGTGTATTTTCTCCAGTTGCACTTTGCCTTTGTCTAGGCGGATCCTTGTGGAAAATTTCGTTTGGTACCTCCACGGTCGCAGAGCCTCTGCCGAAAGAATTGAACGCGTGCTTTGGCAGACTTGATAATTCCGAACTGCTTCTGTTGCGTCTTTGCCAAGGAAAGGCCACCACACATATGCCCGGACCAGGGTTTTCATTGCAGTCACTCCTGGGTGCGCCTCAGGCAGCAATGAGAAAACATGTGCATGCAAGGTTTCCGGCCCCATAACCGGATTGATCCAAGTCAAACACCCCTGCGCTGCAGACAGTTCACCTCTGCGTATGAAAAATGGTCGCAGTTCTTCACGGTAAAACTTCTTCTGCGGAGTTCGCAGTAAGGACCCTTCCACGCGCTATCCGCACACCCGTTCCGCACGTCGCGGGGCACCTGCCGCCCGCAAGCGGTGGATAAAGCGCGGAACCGCAGCGGAACGGCACCAAATTTCCACCTGGAAATGCGTCACTGGAAACACGTCTCAGCTCATTCCCGATAAAAAAGTAACGAGATAGCCGAGTCCTGCATAGTATCGCGAACTTGCAATACATCAAAAAAGTATTTCACTACCGAGATACAAATGGACTTTTCAAACGTACTTCGATACAGCAATACAGATACTCAAAAGAATCTCTGAAATACTATCGCGATACTCTTCTATCGCGATACTGCCTAGCCCTGCGTCCGTGTAAGCTTCTCAGTCTACAGACTTCACAGACTTCAGCTTCACGTTATCTGGCGATGTCCTATGATCGAAGGTCAAATATTAAGATGATGTAGTGATTGCTGCGCCGACTTTGGAATTCCGTACACCAGCCGAACATAGTGACAAATTGACTTGATGCGAATGTGTTGTTTTTCAGGTTTGTCATCCTGCCATCATTCAAAGGCTCTATACTGTATCTTGCAAGTAGCTTCGACAGCTTAGCATCATGAGTACGTGTATTTGAAGTGCCTGCTCCAGATCTCGTTATGTCCATTGAAATCACAACAGGGAATATTTGAAGGCACTGCTGGTCAAAATGTTTTCCAAACCTGACACATGGAATGCTGACCCTCGATCCAAGTAGACGTCAATAAGGGTAAACAATTTTAATGCAATCAATCACTCTGGCTGCGCAACTATATTCATAATTGACATCTGGTGCTATGTCAATAACAAAGGAAGGCATTTCTTCTTGCAATCCAATGAGAAGTCGCCTAATTCCGTTTTGCCGCTTGGATTGATAGAAAAATTCGCCTTTCATCCTGAATTGGTCAACGATGGAACTCGGACGCAAAGATAAAAGGGAAGCTGTACACTGATGCAAGATACTTAAGTTCTGCTAATTTTGAGCGCAAGCAACGAGCGTCCCACTGGAATACAGTACATGTTCGGAGATGATGATTTGTGGGGTTTAACATCCCAAAACCAGCTCTGATTATGAGAGACGCCATAGTGGAGGTCTCCGGAAATTTCGACCACCTGGGGTTCTTTAACGTGCACTGACATCGCACAGCACACGAGCGTCAACATTTCGCCTCCATCGAAATGCAGCCGCCGCGGCCGGGATTCGAACATGTGCGGAGATGCTTTCAACTCCGATGAGAGAATAGTTGGCGAGCAATCGTTCTTCCTCTGTAAGATCTTGATGCTGTGCCGTGAAAGGTGTCGACACCAGCCGTGCTGAAGCTAGGGTGGCCTCTAACTCAGGGATGCTTTTAAACGACGCACTGACACGGAGAGGAGCCTTTATAGCTGCGAGCATCGTGAGAGCGAGCGCATTTGATAAATCATTTGCAGTGCTACCATCCAGTAGCTTTTCATGTTGTTCCTGTTCTTCTGTTGTGGCCCTGGAGACCCTTCTCTACTTACGACTGTGTCACTTGAGAGTTATGGTGGTCTCTTTAGAGATTACCAGATCTTCTGGTTTTCTGTGAAGAACATTTTCGGATCCGTGTCGTTGCGTTGTACTGTGTTCTGCTGCTTTTGCTTTGTAGATGAAATTAATACATCCGGATTCAATGGTGGTTCCCGTCGTTACCTAGGTTTTCACTGGAGTTGTACTGTCCGCGTGCGAGTGGCTGCTTTGTTTTTGGGATATCCGCTACATGATGCAGCATGACAGGCTCCTCAGTTTGCGCATCCATGATCTGACCCTCACGTTCAATCGTTAAGTGTGTGCGCGCCAACGCAGATCTTACAGCACCGCTTACTGGACGTATCTCGTAGGACGGTGACCCCCAGGCTCTCGTTCGTTACGATCAAGGCACAAAAAGCAAAAGTGAACTCTACATTTGCTAAAGAACACTAAGAGTTACAGATGAGCGCTCTAAAGCCAGACTAATATTCGTAGTCATCTCTTTTTCGAAAGGGCGAACGCAGAACCCCCATGCGTGTAGTCCGTCGGGACGAAATGCGCGCGCAATCACGCAGGCTACACGCACATACAAGTACATACATACAAGCCGATAAACACACGCACACACACATGCACATGAACGCGCACGTACACGCACGCATGCGCGATACGCTCACACCAAACGTTCAGGTACTCACACATGCGGAGACTAAATACACACAGGCACGCGCATATAACCATACACACACATACTCACATGTACACGCAATTTTAAAAGGCACATACACATGGGCGAACGCGCACACGCGAGGGCCCGCATACATACATACATACATACATACATACATACATACATACATACATACATACATACATACATACATACATACATACATACATACATACTACATACATAGGCGCGAACACGAATACACGCGCGAACATAAGTAGGCGCTGGCATATACGACCACACTCCCATGGTTACTCAGAGGCTATATATACGCGCACGTACGTAGAGACGGGCGCACGTACACGCATACACACACTATGCAGAAGCCCGCACTCACACGCATGCGTGCGCACGTCGATATCTACATATGCTGGCACTTTGCACAGAAGAATTTCGTCTTCATACTGCATCCTTTAAACGTCTAGACTGGGAAGAAAAGGGAATTCTAATAGACGAGAATATCTCAGCAATTTAATATTTGCAGACGACATTGTGCTCTTTAGAAATGACGGAGGCGAACTACAAATAATGATTGGTGACCTAAACCGGGAAAGTATTGAAATGGAATTTAATTAAACGAAATTGATTAGGGCACAGACGGGAGTAGCTGATATTATTATATCAATTAAAAGAAAGAAGTGGACCTGGGCAGAACATGTCATGAGGAGGAAAGATAACACCAGGACAGTAAGAACAACGGAATGGGCACCAAGAGAGGAAAAACGCAACAGAGGCAGGCAAAAGGTTAGATGGAGCAATGAAATTAAAAAGTTTGCGGGCATAAAGTGGAACCAACTCGCTCAGGATAGGGTGGATTGGAAATCGTTGGGAGAGGCTTTCGTCCTGCAGTGGACCTAAATTAAGCTGATGATGATGACGGTGATGACGACGATAACTGCATCCTTGAAGCTGGCAGCGGAACAGGGGAACGCCATAACAGAAAAGCCAAGCAAGCAAAAATAAACGCCACATGACACCGATATGAAGGCGCTTCCAATGCAGCGCACATCGCGTCAGTGTATTCGGAAAGACGGTTTTGAGTGCCAGTGTCCATCATGTTGGACACGCACAATCAGCATAGTGCCAGTGAAAAGCAGGCGTTCGCGCAACTTAAATTTTCCATTCAACATGCTCCTGTATCACTACCTTACTAGTTAATCATGCATATCACGCTAAAACTGACAGGAAAATACTATAAACAGCACTTGCTTCTCCAGCAGTCGCCGTAGAACGCTTCTCCGCTGAACGCCGCCACGTTCTCGTGTTTATTTTTGGAGCCGCTGGCACAGCTTTGAAAAAAACTTCATAGATGGCGCTAGTAGGTGTCCAAAATATTGGACAACTTGTTTTTAAGGCGAAAAATATGCTGAGGTCTTCATAGTAACGGAGTATTCGATGTCCAATATATTGGACAAATTGCCATAGCTGGCACTCAAGAGGATATACGTACACACGTGCGAATATGCAAATACGGACACACGCATACACACTAAACACATTTGCGCACACACACCAGCAATTGCAACGTAGGAGTTAGAAGCATACTTCTGCATTAGATACATTTTAAAACAGGCTAACGTAGGAAAACAGAGAAGCCTTTGTCATAGCACGCAGAGTCAAATAAAAAAATTGGGGGGACCCTTAAGCTTCGCCTTTAAGACTTGAACGCGATAGCGAAATCTGGCCCCTAGTGTGCCCTTCAACCACTTAGTGCATACTTATTAATGTCTGTTGTTACACACACACAGCATAGCCTCAGCATGCCACTTAGTGCATACTTATTAATGTGTGTTGTTACACACACACAGCATAGCCTCAGCATGCCGTGCTTCGCTCTCTGCCTTTTGCGCCTCGGTCATGCGTGGCCTCCCTCGTCGTCGAGCAACACTTGACACAGTTGCTGCATGAAGTGTCGCAGATAAGGTAGACTGTGTAGCGCACCCAGCTGCTTGCGCTTGAAAGTCGGCGTCGTTCTGGCTTATTCGTTCCCTAGTTGACGAGAATGTCTCACCAGTAGACGCCGATGAACAGGACTGTGTAGTTTGGCCACTTCCCTCTTTCGATAAAGTAGTCTGGGTAGTGCACCCAGTTGCCCGTGCTTGAACGTTAGCATCGTTCTGGCTCGTTGGTTGTGGAACACTACTTGACACGAGTGTCCCGCCGGCACTCATCGATGAGCAAGACTGTGTAGTGTGGCCACTTCCCTGTGCTAGAACGGCGAAATCATATATGCTTTGCTGTAGTCGAGACCTGTTTTTCACAGTGTCTCACAGATGGCAGCACATTATGTGATATTGGCCGTTTGCTTGATATGTTCCCTGTCAATAGTCGGGTACAACTTTAGAAGGCAGCGGCATTTTCCACTGAAAGGCGGGTGCACACAAGCATCCACTAGTAGGCGCGAATTTCAGGTGACATCATGACCCCGCCGACGGAGAACATGCCTAACATGGCCGCCCTCGCTTCGAACGGGGCCGAGTCGCGTCAGTTGTGTGTGTCTCCCTTCGCCAGAGTGAATTCGAATTGTTCGTGGTGGTCTGTCGTGCCTGAAATATTATTGTGAGCTTGTGATGCATAATTTGTGCCCCGTGCGTTTTTTCTGAGGTGTGAGCCGGTGAAGGGAGATTGCAGCGAACATTGGAGACGCTGCGCTGCGTTTCGTCTGGAAACAGGATCCCGCGGCGACATACCGCTGCAAACAAACAGCGTGCGTGTTTGTTCCATGGTATCTTGTTTTGCTCCTAAGTTACAACGAGGAGAGTTTGCCAACCACTGTGAGCGGCGGGTGTGTTTGTGTACTGTGCCCCTGCGTTTCTCGTCGTACACGCCCGAGCCCGCCGATCTTGCTCCGTAGTAGACGACGCACACCGTTGCAGAGGGCGCGGAGTTATTTTTCTCTCACGATCCGGCATGTGCTGTGCCATTTTCGTCATGACGATTTTACCAAAGCACTCGTCAAGATACGCAACTTTTATTTATACCCATAAATACGCGTTTTAGAAGCAGTCACAATTTTTTGAGCAAGACTATTTCTTTAGTCGCGGAGGGGCAATTGGCTGCTGTGCTTCGGTCATCTGGGCGGGGCCTCTCCTGTCTTCTAAAATGGTACCCGACTATAGGCTCTGCTGTAGTCGCATGACCTCGGAGATGGTGGGCGCGCTCACGGTCTCGAAGGCCATGGTAGTCGAGACAATGCTTGATATGTCTTCCGCTAGATGGACATAGTTGTGCATTTCTGGAGCTGTTATTTTTAGCTCACGGATGATTTTTCGCTCACGGATGTTTTTCGCTCACGCACGAGACGCGGGGAGGCACCGACACCGACGGCGGTATTTCTGCGGAACGAGCTCTCTAACGCTATCGCGTTAAAATTAACACCATCTTCCAAAAGGGAACCCTGATGGGATGCGAAGCAGCAGCATTGCGCACGGGTGGCGTCACGGGTTGAACGGCGCTAACGCGGGGGCTTCGCATCCCATCAGGGTTCCCTTTGGGAAGATGGTGTTAATTTTTTGCGCGTGAACCGACGAGTCGGCGGTGTAGCGAGCAGCGGTAGCGGCAGGTGTTGCGGGCGAACGCACGAGGCGAGGGAGAGAGTGGTCAGTGCGCACTGCGAGGGGAGCGTGACGTCAACGCGCAGCTGCGGCGTGACCTACTTGGCACCGCTCCAACACCTGCGGCGAGGGGAGCGCGTTGCGGCGCATTCGTACGGACGCAGGGAGGGACAGCGTTACACAGGCTAGTCAAAGAGCTGCTTCGCATCTAATAAATCGTTTACTAGCCTTCTCACCTGAACTTAACAAGATGCGTACGTTTTTCTCCGGAGAACTGAACGGGATAGCAAGGTTTTTTCCACTCGCTTGCTGCACAAACGTAACCACACACCAAAAGAGTCGAGTGGTTCCCATCGTTGGGGAACGAGAGGTGGACGGCTCCAGCAACGGTGTTGCGGCGTAGATCAAGAAGTGACGCACCATTTCAAGACAAAGGGGGTTTAGTCGCAACGCTCACACTGCGCCACCTAATATCCCCGAGGCAACCTTCGAGCGGTACTTCGGCGGGACGGAATATCTTGACCGTGACTGTATACACGTCTTCGCTGATTTCCGTATGGCGACCCTGTTGTGATATTGATGGTCTTTTAAAGAAACCGGGAAAATATGCGGGTGATATAGTGTGCACTGCAAAGAAGTAGCAGCTGCCGCGCGACATACGCATGTCAAATATGATTATCGAAGCGCTGGTATGAAATGTTTAACCACATAATTTATAGTAATTGCTTCGGTGCGCACCGGTGTCGAACCACTAAACAACTGCACCTCCATGTAGGAATTCGTTTAGAGTACCATACGTCAATTCTTTCGGGACATCGTTCTACCACATTGGTCTTGGAAGTGAAGCAACGTCAACTACACACGAAATGTGCTGAATGCGCGAGTACTTTTATGTACCTCACGCCAGCACTTTATACGCGAGGTGATACTAAATTTCGAGGTACGCAAACGAGGGATACTTCAAGTGTTAAAAATCATGCGTGCGCGGTGTCCCTTTACCTTTTTGCACTTGTATATCCTTGTAAGAAGGATACGCTAACGCAGCACCGAGTATGAACATGCGCTTCTATGGTGTAGTTACTTCCCACTATTTGTATAGGTGCGCCTCAGAGGCTCCTGTTTCTCGAATATCCGTAGCCGTGATGGCGATTTCCATTTCGTATACATTACCGCGCCTCAAAACGCTATCTTTTCATGGACCATTACTTCTTTAGAACCCGCATGGATACCAGTACTAAGCGTTTCGCCCAGCAGGATATCTTACGTACCTCACCCGCTTTCCCATACGCAAACACCAGATGCAATTCCAACAAGCCCACATAGCCACCTTCATCTGCTTCCTATATGCGCTTTTTGAGTCAAAACTCAGAAAACGAAGAGAAATAACTTATTATAGTTCGATGACCGACTTCGGCAAGCCAACGCCGGTGTGGCACTGCTCGGCAAAGCGCGGCGGCAGACATTCAGCACATCTCTCATATTCTGTCCAATCGGGAGGCTCTACACGATTTACCTCATGTGAATTGTGTTGCTGTCGTCAAGCGTTTTGCGAAGCACGCAAAATGCCAGAAGGTAACAATGGTTTGAACTACCGTTCAGAATACTGGCTTCGTTGGGAAACTTTTAAAAGAGAGGTATAAGAACGCTCGGCAATACACTGCACCAAAAACGCGACTTGTTTGTTTCAGTTGCCTTTGCTGCATGAAAACGAGTTTCCGCGTCAGAAGAATAGTTTAACGCTTCAGCAGATAGTTCTCTGCTTCGTCTGGTCGCATCATTTTTACCCTTTTTCCGTCCTTTTGGAACCACAATGAGTTTGCTTGGGAATTCTATAGGTGTACAGGCTTTTATAGGTGCGCTTTTATTTGCGAGGAGTACCACAATAGCAGTCCTAGGATCGACTCCACCCCAGGAGGTAAGATTGCATACATTTATTAAACACAATTAATTTTTCCTTTCATGTTATGTGACCACAGCAAAATATTCGCTTTGTACAACAGAGATATAACACTACATATTTAAGATACAAAGAAAACACCCAATCATGTGACAGTTTGCTTCTGAATAATCAACTGTAGTAGAAAATATTCCTGCATTTGGGCTCTGCATAGCATCGTCGACAGCTACTAGTCGTCCTCAGTCTTCACAAAGAAAGATTTCGATTTTGGTATTTACAGGCCATCTTTGTTCATGTACAGGTCGAATGCATGCTTTTAAGCAATTGAAAAACAGAGTGAACACAACGGGTGAAATTGCGGGCATGCCTTCTGGAATTTGGACATCCAAATAATGGCCAACGCAGCTAGTATCTCTTACAAATCATATCAGACACCGAAAAAGTATCAGGGGCGAGATTGGGGGCGAGTTCACTTCATGTAGTATGAGGGGCAAGTTCACTTCATGTCATTGGCCATGGTCATGCTTGCCTCGTAAGCGGCGACGCGCGGCCACGTTTTTACCTGATCACATTTTCTCTGCACGGCACGCACTTACGCTCACGAAAATACAAAAATCACCATTTTCATGAAGCAATCAATCTCACTCATTTGAACTCGAAAAACATATTTTGGTATTGTATCATCTAAAAGAAGACACTAAAAATCTTCTCGTCGCTTTTTGGGATCTGCGCCGCTTGTCCATTGGTTGCTTTCACACTCCCCTTCTGGCACATTTTATGATTCACCCTATAAAAAGATCTATAATTGCCGAAACAATGGAGGGTGAACAATCCTGGAAGCCTGCGCTCTACTCAGTCGCGGAAATCAGCAGGGCGCACAAAGAGAGCCGCGTCCCTCACTTCATGACGTTGCAGGAAGCGAACGCGATGTGTTCGAAACAAATATCTCCAATCGGGCCTGGATAGATAAGATAGTCAGGCCGGGACTGTCGGCTGTAGTGGGCGAGCTCGATAGCCTTTTGTTGTTCTTTGCAATTTTCAACATGTCTGTATGTGTGCATTATGTTGACTATAGTGCCGTTCCGTAAATAAATGTGCTTCAAGAGTGACGTACGCAGCAGATTTGTCGCTCAAATGCCGATATGGCAAGCGGCAGTTCCAGTGTCGGACATATGTCGCTTTGTCGAAGCGCACAGCTGTTTATCGCTTCGCGAAAAGCAAGAGCAGTGCTGCAGGAAACATCTAATCTTCTTTGTTCAGTGAGCCGTACTGATCGGCAAATGTGCAATTGCATCTGAGTCAGACAAGAGCGCGGTAGCAAGTCTCCGTGACAAATGTGTTTGCGTGGGTCGCGGGATGAATCCCGGCTGCGGTGTCTGTGATTTAGATGCAGGAGAAATGTTGAGGCCCGTGCATTGTGCGATGTCAGCGCACGTTAAAGAACACCGTGGTGGCAGAAATTTCGGGATCCCTCCACAACGGCGTTTCTCATAACGAAATCGTGGTTCTGAGATGTAAAACCCCCAGAAATCAATGAAACAACCTGGGCCGAGCCAAGCGCGCTAGGGCTGTCTCCCGGATTTAATAAAACATGGCAGTCCCTTCCTTCCTGGTATCCACTACTTCTGGATGGATCATATGTCGCCCCGCAACCTACATTAACCGACGGTCGCAACAGCACGTCATGCGGGCACTCCCGCCGCGCTAGATTAACACGAAAGTGTTTGATGTCGGGGTTCAATACGACGACATACGTCACTACCGTAACGGATATGATGCAGTAAAGAAAACATGTAAGAACAATAACGAAACAAGTCTCAGAAAAGCTTCTGTTGGTGCACTGGGAATGAACTCACAGCCCCGTGCACCGCGACAAAAGGTACCCGCCGCGCTACCATTACGCTAACACCTTTTTTTCCTTCTTGACATGGAAATGACAACTGAAGCTATGTTGTAGGAAAAGAACGCCTCCACACTTAAAGCTCAGGCAAACAGTCCACACATGCGTGAAACAGGTCCACCAAGTCAGGCGGCGATTCTTGCACACACTTCTTACATAGGCTACAGTTGCACGGTTGATTGATCTTGTGGAACGCTGATGTTCGGCACGGCGATTTCACAGTATCGATCTTCATGGGCTGTATAAACCAAGCACTGTAAGTATGTCGCAGGTAGGACCGGCAGTTGTTTTAAACAATAGAGATCTAATTGTGCACGGAATGATGCTCATGTCCTTATTAAGATTTCCCTGGAGAATGTACCAAAAATATTGCATCCGTACAATCAATAAAACAGTGATCAATTGTTTCAGCACTTGGACAGAGTCTCCAGTTCGTGGACCACGGCACGAAGCAGTTCTCATTGAACCAGGTTTTAACAGGAAGTGTTTCCAAAAGCAGTGTAAAGAAAAATGTTTTAACACTGGGAGGTACACACATCTTAGAAACCCTTCTAAGCACATTTTGATAAGGCCAAATTAAATAAAGTCTCCGATACAAATGATATGAGAGTCGAGTCCACGATTGCAGCAGAAATCGCTTTTCCGCTCGCGGTGAAGTTACTGCCAAGCTTAAAGGTAACTTTCAGTAAATCTGTCAACAACTTTCCGGAGAAAGTCCCAAGGAGCCTGTGAAATACCCACGATATTTGATAAAATAATTATATTCGGAAGGTGATGAAGCAACTATAGCTGTAGCTGTAGCAACTGTTGCTGTAGCAAAGAAAAAATGGCAGATCCCGCGTACAGTGGTAAACAAGGAAATGCGAAGCACGCATCAGGAACGTTAAATGGACCTGCATTGTTGTCTCGCTGTACCGATTTCGGAACGTACGAAGTTAACGAAACCGCCACAAGAGCAGCAAGACTATGACATGTAAACCATGCTGCTCATGATATGCATGTTATGCTTATAATGTTATGATCTGTCATTTACGTTCGATATGCAGTCATGTTGTGCGATAGAAATTTCGGTATACATCCCATTAACGAAACGCGTGGCATGTAAGTCATGCCCCTCAAGCCATACATGTCATGATTTTCATATTATGACCTGTCATTTATGTTCTTCATGCAGTCATGTAGCGCCATACCAATTTTTGTATGAATCCCGTTAATGAAACGGCCAGGAGAGCACCAAGACCGTGGCATGTAAATCATGATTCTCATGTAATGCAGTGTCATTTATGTTCGTCATGCAGTCATGTTTTCCATACTAATTTTCAAGTACATCGAATAAAGCAGCCAGGATAGCACCGGGACCGCGGCATGTAAATCATGTCGCTCATGACATGCGTGTCACGATGTTCACGTTATGGTCTGTCATTTATGTTCGACATGCAGTGATGTTGTGCCATACCACTTTTTTGTATATATCCCATTAACGAAACGGCCAGGAGAGCACCGAGACTGGCACGTAAATCATGTCGCTCATGGCATGCGTATCATGATGTTCATATCACGACCTGTCATTTATGTTTGTAATCCAGTCATGTTGTGGCATACCAATTTTCGTATGCATCCCATTAACGAAACAGGCAGGAGAGCACCAAGACGGCTCTCGTGTCAACCGCTCTCGTATCAGGCGCATGTGACAGAACCAGTGGTTCTGAGGGCACAGTCGCCGAAAAAAATCCCAGGACCGTAATTCAGCCACAGTGCCTCCATCGCAAGGGGCATCGTAAAGATAAATATCGGACACACGCAAGTCCGGCTAACGAACTTTAGTCCTCAGCCCGGACATCTCAAGAAAATCATCGCAGTTGCTTACATAGAACAGCTAGCTCAAGTCACGAACTGCATCATTGTGTAAGCAGATGACGCCTGTTATCAGCCGCCCGTACCTTTTTCCGTCGAGGTTGGTTCAAGCTTGCTGCTGCACAGAAAGAAAACCTCGTGAAGCTCATTCATCAGTTTCCGGACTGTTTCTCTTCGTCCTCCAGAGTCGGCCAGACGACGTCGACCGATCAACGTATCATTATAGATAAAACTGCCCGACCCATACGACAAGATCCGTAACGTGTAGCTCCGCGCAAAGGCGCGGTCATTGAAAATCAAGCACAAGTAATGCGCCAGGGTGAAGTTATTCAGCCGTCGAAGCACCCTTACGCATCGCCGGTATCGATTCATGTCTGGGGTTTTACGTTCCAAAACTACGATATGGTTATGTGATTTCTGGAGCTTCATGTTCCAAAACCACCATAATACTTTGAAAGCCGCCGAAGTGAAGGGCTCCGGAAACTTCTACCAACTGGTGTTCTTGACGGTGCGCTGACATCACCCAGTCCTTGTGCCTTGACATTTCGTCTCCATCAAAATGCAAAATGCAACCGCTGCAAAGGATATGATCCCGCGAGCCTCGGATCAGCAGCCTAGTACAGCAGCTACCAGATAACCGTGCCGGCGCCGCAAGCTTCAGCAACTAACAAAACAATAGACGTTTACAAACTACCTCGAGTGGATGACCCCCTCGATCGACTAGGGCAGGCATGTTATTTCTCCTCGATAGCAGATATCGGCAAATCGAAATTGATGAAGGAGACCGGCAGAAAACACAATTCGTAACACCTTATGGCCTCTCTGAATTTAAGGTAGTTCCGTTCCACCTGTGTGCAGCCACTGCTAGATTCCAGCGGTTAATCATTAACACGTATTGTCTGGCCTCAAGTGGCAAGCATTGCTATGTTTGGAATGATTGAATACATTTTCTCCAACATTTGGCCAACACTTGAAGCGACTGTGAGCAGCGACCTCGACCGACTTTCCGATTCATACGATCGGCTTGTCTAACGGCCAAGCCGGAGAATTTCCACTTTGGCTTCGAGTAGCTCATTTACCTAGGACCTCTTTCAGCAAGCAAGGCGTACGTCTCGCATCTCGGGAAAATAGATGCCGCTGTAAATTTTTTCAAGCCCCGTGAAAAATGAGTCAGGCGATTTTTTAGGACAATGCTCCTATTACCTACGCTTCACTAATACATTTTCGCGTCTTGCATCGGCGTTGCCACGCCTCACCCGAGACGACTTCCCATTCGTACGCAATCAAGAACAACATAAAGCGCTCAACGAGCTACGGAACGACTTAAAAAGATGACGCGCACTTTGACGACGACACCCCGACGACTATATACACTGACGCTAGCAATGTCGGCCTGGGAGCTGTTCTTGTGCAGTGTCAAGATGGTGCTGAATGAGTAATTTATTACGCAAAGAGAACACCTTGCCGTACTGAAGAGGATCATTCCACCACGGAACACTGGGTACGTAGCGGTAATGTGGGCGGTTATTAACTTTCATCCGTACCTGTACGGTCACGCTTTTCATGTCATCAGTGATCACCACTGCCTTTGATTTGTTCGTTGATGAACTTAAATGTTCCACGAGGACGACTGGCACGATGGAGCCATCAGATTCGAGAATTCAACATTGGCATTGCCTATAATTCAGGAAAGGGGCACATGGATGCCCATTACCTTTCTCGCGCCCCACTCGAACCAGCAAATGAAGAGGACGACGAAGATACAGCGTTTGTCGGAGTTGTCAACATGAATACGATCGCAGAGCAAGAACGCGACGACCCAGAATTTGAGCCAATTATTACCTTCCTGGAGCGTCGCACCTCTGTCGTTGGAAAACTGTTTGCGCGGCGACAATCGTTATTATGCATGCGCAATAACGTCCTCTACAATGTGGACTCGTCTCCGATGGAAACTCCTACTTACTCGTCGTCCCAACACCTCTCTCACTCTAAATTGATCGTATGCCATGGTGAAGCAACGTCTGGTCACTTGGACTATACACGAACGCTATACAGAGTGCAACAGAAGTATTACTGGCCAAGACTCACAGCAACCGTACTACGTTCCAACATGCCTGGAATGCCAGCGGTGGAAAATACCGGTAGGTAAACCTGTCGGCCACCTCCAACTTTTCCATGCGCAAAAGTCGGCATGCATCTACTAGGACCGTTTCGAACTTCTGCTTCGGGCCCTAAATGCATTATTGTAATAACGAACTATCTGACACACTATGCCGAAACCAAAGCTCCGGAGCGGGGCGTGGAAAGTTAAACTGCCAGATCCTTTATAGAAAACGTAGTATTAATGCATGGCGCTCCACCAGTCGTAATAAACGACAGGGGTGCCGCATCTAAAGCCGATTATTAGGAACAGTTTGAAAACCTAGTGGTCGACGACAGACCACCCGCAGAGCAATGGACTGGCGGAGCGCCCAAATGAGACAGTCTCCGACATGCTTTGGATCTATGTTGATCTCGGACACAAGAACTGGGACAATAATCGGCTGCGATATGTCAGGTTTGCTTATAAGACACGGCCCAACATGAGACGACAAGAATGACACCTTTCTGCAGTTTCTATAGACGTGAAGTCACCGCAATACTCGACGCAATGCTGCGACGTAAAGGTGATAAAGGCGAAACGGATGCTGGCTACATTGCCCAGTGTGCTGAAGAAGCCCGGCAACTTGCTCACGTATTCGTCGGCAGCAGGAGCAGAATTTGAGCCGCTACGATCTCTGCCACCGACTAGTGGTCTATGAACCGAGAAGGAGAGTTTGGGTCTGGACGCCTATTCAACGTCGCGGCCCCAGCGAGAAACTGTTGAAGCGGTACTTCGGGCCTTATATAGGTCATCGATGTCTCACCGATATTAATTACGAGGTTGGTCCCCAGAGACCTCACTACACAAGTCACCAAAGGTGTGCACCGGAGGTTGCTCAAGTGGTGCGGCTGAAATCCCATTTACGTCAACGACTTCGCTACTTCATCAGCGTGTATAATCGTGTTGCCGCGACTACAAGGCACGAGGCGATGCTTTTTCGGAAGGGAGGCTATGTCGCAACTGTAGTTTAGAAAAATGTAGTTGACGAAAACCCACTCAGGAGACCGAGCGATGACAACCGGTCTTTCGGAAGGATATGAAGTTGGGAGTCTGCGCTTATGGTTTTTGGAATAGAGCTTCTTGTTCCTTTTTTTGTGATATCATTGTCTTGTGTCTTGTTTGTTTCACGTTGCGACGATATGAGCCAGGTGACTGTCTTGGTTTTTCTTTGCTTTGGGCACCGGCTTCTCGATTGCCTTTGTGTCCATGGCATTAACTGTTCTTGCCACAGTTCTTGCGGTCAGTGCTTCATGTAGTGCGTACTCCCAAACCAGCAACCTAAATGAGAAGTCTTTCTGTAGCGACAGCGATAGCAAGTGTCCTATAATATACACTGCCCGCCCTACATCACGGCTTACATGAGCCTACGCTTGCGGAGATCTTGCAAATGCACTATTATGCTGTGGCTGGACACAGTAATATTCCAGTGGCTACCAAGACACCTACACGCCCTGGGAAAGGACCAAGCGGACGCGGCTGCCCCAGGCTGTTCAAGACGGCGCCCGTTGTGTCGTCATTTCTTTTTCCAGGTTCGACACCGCCAAAGAGCTTCGCGAGCTGGCGCGTCATCTAACGCTCTTCTCCATTTTTCAAGCCGAAGGCTTCATACAATTGACCCTAAACTGCGACTATGTACCCCAGCCGACTTCTCATGCCACGACTTTGTACTTCTTGTTAGTCTATGGGATGAAATGGCCTTCTCCAACGCGTATTTCTTTAGCGTTGGAATGGTTCATAGCCCGGTGCGTCATCATTGTGGGTGCCGAGAACAAGAGCCCACCTCCTCTGCAAATGCAACTGTTTCAACGTGGAAAGAGAAGTCCTTTCAGTCACACTTGTTCAGCTGGACAAGGGCCGGTTTACCGAAAACTAGGTCTTAGCACGCTGGCCTACAGTATTAAAGGCGCCTTGCTGTCGTAGCATTGCTAACATTTCTCCGAGAAACAGGGCTTGGCGACCGGTTGCAACAGTTTCTTGACAGGTGACAATGACACTGATGTGCCCCTAAAATCTCTTCTCTTTCTTCTCCATTCCACTCCCTTTTTCCTCTTCCCGTACAGGGGGGCCAACCGGAGACCTTGTCTGATTAACCTCCCCTCTTCCCGTTACCTTTCTTTCGCGCTCCTTAACATCAGGCAGAATTGTCTTGTGAACAGGCTCGTCGTCGCAGGACTAACCGCGAGGCGAAAGCCAGAGATGTCCACTTTAATCTACATGGCCGAGAGGGAGAACCCGACTTAAAACAAAAGGGTGACACTATGGGGTGTTTATGAAATTTTTACATCGTGGTGTAAAATCGGTGAAAATAAAATGGCCTCGCTTCTCGACTTTCTCCATGATGTAAAAGAGGTGGTGCTCTTGGATTGTAATGCATTTGTTCGTTTCTTCGCTTGATATAGGGCCCCAGAGAACCTGATATAAGGTGACACAATGCAACAACATAGCGATAATGTGATAGTACATGCGGAGAAAGAAGGGAATTGGAAAGAAAAAGTGTAAGAAAGAAAATCTCGGATTGCACAGAAAGTCGAACCATGCTTGTCCTCGATCACGACATCCTTCTGCGATCAGTACGCGCCTACATAATAGCGATAGTAAGAAGCAACCCCAATTGTTAAGACATCTACTGCGGTTTAACAAATCTTCCAATTAAATGTCAGTGAAGCCCCAGATTCTTGATTCAATCTTCCTGCTTCTCATCTGTACAAGGAATTTACCACCTACTGCAAAGAATATCTCTTACTCTTTTTAACCCAAGCAAAGCCTGCCATCGCGATAGTGCAGCGCCTACGGTTCTCACGAAAGAAACGACGTATGTCACCATCCATATGGAGGCCAAATGTTAATTCCCATACACGGTTGTTGCCATAAGATTTCCAACGTGGTTTGTGACTGATCCTTGAACACAATGTGCCTCTTGGCCATACGTGATTGTTTTATTGTTGATTGTTACGCAAATGACGAGTATGTCATCTGATTAGCCCTCATGTCGTACATTTGTAACATGACCTGCCAATCTGACCTGCTAACATGACCTGCCAAATGAACGAGGTTATCAGCAGGGGGTAAAGACGTGGGTCTTCATGCACACACACACACACACACACACACACACACACACACACACACACACACACACACACATATATATATATATATATATATATATATATATATATATATATATATTCAATTCAGTTTATTTCCATTTTCTTGCGATACACACACAGAAAAAATGGAGGAGGCCCGAACAAAAAATGACACGGTGTTCACTTGACGGGGATTCGGGCCCCCTTTACAAGGCATGTGGCGTAACATTGCATTAATCAAGGACAGAAATACACTCATTACATAAAATACAAATTACATTACAAAAATACGTGAAATATTCTTGTTTACAGAACGAAGGAGAGAAAAAACATCATAGAAACATAAGTAAACTGAAACATAAGACACACACAATTTTTCGCAGACGGGCACTACTGAACGGATATAAAAAATTTCTTAGTGTTTTCTTACTGGTCGATTCAATAAATATTTCATGTTCTATCTGGTAGTTTAATAGTTTTCGCAGTCTGTAAGAAAGTATCTGCTCACTTATATTTAATCGACTGTATGGAATAGTCCAGTTTTCAGGATTAAGAAAAGGATAAGGGTGAACTTTTTTATTAAGTTGAGCTAATGTACGTAGTGTTCCATCTGAAGATTGCAGGCACTGTATCTGAGGACTAAATTGTACGAGTAGAAGTTTTGAGCAGGAATAATGCACAAACGTGTAAACAGTGGTCCGGTATGTGCTCTACGGTGTTCTCCACCTATATGGCGGATCGCTTTTTTTTTTTTTTGCAGTACGTGTAGTCTGTTGATGTTTGCTTGTATCGTGGCGCCCCAAACAAGAAAAGAATAGCTCATTTGAGAGGAAAATAATGAATGATACAGCTGCAGTTTAACACTGCTCGGAAGTAAAAATAGTGATTTCGCGAGGACGCCTACGGTTTTGGAAATGTGTGCAACGACATGGTTGGTATGCGTATCCCACGACAAATTTTTATGAAAGTAAACTCCAAGAGCTTTGACAGTGTCAACAATCTTTATGGCGGAATTATCCAAAACTAGGGTGTCTGCTAGAGAGAAATTCACCCGGCGTAGTGAAAATATGATACTGTAGTGAAGAATATGGACGATATACTAGGACAGACAGGGTGCGCTACTCGCGGAGGAAGAAGACGTTTGGGCAGCCCAACGCTCGTGCTGGCTCCGCGATTGCCAAGGCTTAGTCGCAGCTGTTTTCGCTCAACCTTCACAAGCAAGCCCCTTGCCTAAACGCCCTGTTTCAATACCTTTGGTTTTGTTTACATTTATTTGTAACCAATTCAGATTGCACCACGTGCTAAGACATTTAAGAACATCATTTATACCACTAGTTATACTATGTAAATTCTGGGAACAAAATAATAGCGTCGTATCATCTGCGTACAGAACATATTTAGATGTTTTACTAATACATGTGATATATTATTTATATAGAGATTAAATAATAATGACCCTAAAATACTCCTTTGTGGAACCCCAGTAATTGCGGGTTTACATGAAGATGAGTAGCCATTTATTTATACAAGCTGCATGCGATTTCGGGGGTATGATGCTATGAGATCTAATCGGAAACCGCGAACACCGTACAACTGTAATTTCATTAATAATGTTTGGTGATTTAGTCGATCAAATGCCTTCGAGAAGTCTATGTATATACCTATTACTGATTCCTTCTGTTCCAATGCTCTGAGGATAAAGTATTTCTGAGTTAAGAGAGCAAGTTCTGTGGAACAGCCGCTTCGAAAGCCAGACTGGGCGTCATTAAGCAATCTGAATTTATCAGTGAACTTGGTTAACCTTGTCAAAATCACTTTTCCTGTGCCTTTAGAGGAAATTGGTAATATGGAAATTAGTCGATAATTGGAAAAGCTGTTTTTGTCACCTCCTTTAAATATCACAGCCACTTTTGATATCTGCATATTCTTAGGAAAGACGCCTGTACTGAGCACTAAATTATAAATATTGCGAAGATGTGGTAAAATGATGTCGATTGCATATTTAACTGGTGATATTTGCATTCCATCTATGTCACATGCTGCCCTATTTTTAAAGAAAAAAATATACCGAGCATTTCATTATCATCTGTAGGAGTGAGATATACACAGCTATCGTTTTTATTTATTGCATTTGCTGCCTCTGGGTAATGCCTACTGACCACTAGGCTAGTAAAAAATCATTAAATGACTCACTCAATTCTGTACCCTTCACGGGTGCGCCGTTTAACATTAATTCTATAACAGTTTCTGGGATATATATATAATGATTTGATTGATTTGTGGGGTTTAACGTCCCAAAACCAGTTCTGATTATGAGAGACGCCGTAGTGGAGGGCTCCGGAAATTTCGACCACCTGGGGTTCTTTAGCGTGCACTGACATCGCACAGCACACGGGCCTCAACATTTCGCCTCCATCGAAATGCAGCCGCCGCGGCCGGGATTTGATCCCGCGACCCTCGGATCAGCAGCCGAGTACCTTAGCCACTAGACCACCGTGGCGGGGCGGGGTATATATATATATATATATATATATATATATATATATCAAAAAAAGAGATTCACACGATTAACAAAAACAATATGTTTACTGACGTTGCGGCCGATGGTCCGGCCTTCATCAGAGTGAAAAGGTGTTGCAGAGCACCTTGCTTTTAAGGGTACAGGAAGGGGAGATAGTGGGCCTGTACCCGGCTAAATGCGATGTTCGTTCGTACGCGCGAAGTTTGAGAGCACTGCAATCGCGGCGCGAAAGAGCGTATGTCATGTGGTTTTTTTTTTGTATTTCGCGGGCATCTGTAGTAATCTGGAAAGCACCAATTGTGAATAGGTAGTGAGTTAGAAGCTTTTTAATTGGGCGTTTGACAGGCGAGTCTACTTCTTTTCTATAGGAATTACTTGCCTAACTTTGTTGCTTCGGAAGTAAATTAATTAATCTTCACTAATGAGGTGCATCGGAGTATTTTTATTTTTAAACCCTGTCTAAAGATAGCTGGGGCACCATATATATATATATATATATATATATATATATATATATATATATATATATATGGCCACCGACATTTGAGCCCTAGAGCATTCCACGCACAGCTTTGACGCGCTTACAGCTGTTCTTGTGGTGTACGTTAGTATTACAACTTGTTCAAACTACCGCTTGCTTACAAAGTAATCGTAATCATTGTCCGTTTGAAATTTCTCCGCGGACTTACCTACCGCCTGTTCCAGGGCAGAGCCTGTGTGAACTTCGTAGTCTTCAACATTAGCTGGCGTCGTTAAGCTTGTGTGTTATGAATGCACATTTATACATACGTCAGAAACGTCTTTCCTGAGTGGGAGTTTACATCCCCATGTTCTTACAATAAATACCTTTTAGTGTTTCGTTATTTGCGTCATGGGGTAAAATTCTCAATGTCACAACGTGTATTGAAAATTGCCATTGAACGTCAAGTTTGATGGGAACCTTACAAGTGGTTTACTGTTTACTTTGTTATCTTTTTCCCAGAATGAAGTGGAGGAATGCAAGAGTGCCTGGGATGTAAGTTCTTATGATTTTCAATGGCATTGTTAGTGTGCGCCCAATGAGTACTGCGGTAGGGGGTATCGTATACCGAACTGATGGTCCGCGGTTTCATTAGGATAAAGACGTTGTGCCCCACTGTTTTCACATATAAAACGTTACTTATCACTCAAAGAAGGCCCTGTGAACTAGAGATGGGCAAAAATACAGCGTCTGCTAGTGGTTCTACTCACTTAGAGGAATCAATTCAGTAGAACAGACCACTAATTCATTTAAATCGCTATTCTTATTAATGCATTACTTAGTCGAATGGCTCTGACAAGTGACATATGTTCGTCAGCGTCGTAACCACTCATAAGTATTAGATGAGAAGCAGCTTATGAACGAGGGCCGCCCCTTCGCAACATTGTCTGCCGTAGCCATGATAGCACTCGGAGCTGTGCCCGCGCTCGCTCCACTCCGGCGCGCGCTCTAGTTTGAGTGGAGACCACTAGCGGCGCTGCGTCGCATCGATAAAAGTAATCGCTCTTCTACAGCAGTTGTCATGGAGTGCACTTCCACATGAACGAAGATACGGAGGTTGATCGCTTCGCGGCAGCGCGGCCTCGCAAAGCGGCTGCAGCACGGCAGTATCGTCAAGCAGCACCGGAGCTGAAAGCTCGAGAAGCTGAAGCGAGACTCCAGCGCTGGCAAACAGATTCAGAAGCGGCGAGGCTCGCGAAGCTGCAGCCAAACGGGCACGTCGACAAGCCGACCCGGAGTTTCGGGCCCGCGGAGCTGCAGCAAAACGGAAGCGCCGGCAAGCGGACCCGGAGGCGACGAGTGCTCGCGAAGCTGAATCGAGAGATGTGTGCGATTTATACTTGACGGACCACAAGGCCGTTATACTCAAGAGGAAACGTTCTCGGCAGCTTAAAGTCATCTACGATGATCAATAAAGGGCAACTTTACAAAACTCCCTCGGCTGCTTCGCATGCTTCTCAGGTTTCGCTTACGTGGAGGTGTGTGTGATTCGTTTAATATCATTTCGTGAAGGTTTAATAATTTCGGTATCTAAATGTGTTATCTCAAGTTAATCAAAGAGTGCTAATACCGGAAATAGCATCGTTCTAATATTGCGCCAAAGAGATGTAAAAAGGTTTCCAGAAATCTAATGATTAGTGCCCTTATAGAAGCTTCTTTCAAAATGTGGATACTTGGTACATAACGGGAACGCTTCTAAATGTGGTGCTTGGAACCAGAGTACTGCAACGCATGGTCACTTAACTATTTTTGGGCGATTTCTGAAATGCGAACAATGTCAAGGAGCAGAAAGTCTTCTTCCGACAAAGCTGTCTCTACAGGTGCGCGCGACAAGCAGTCGGCATCATTGTGTTTCCTTCCGTACATGCATACGACAGCAATATTTTATTCTTGGAGCCTCTGGCTCAATCTTGCTAGTCGCCCTGATGGGTCGTTGTGATTCACGAGCCAGCAGAGCGAAGGCTGATCGCTGACGGCTCTAAATGGCCGCCCATAGAGGATGGGGCGAATATTGCTTATGTCCCATTTGACCGCAAGATATGCTTTCTCGGTCGAGGTCAAAGTTACTCGCATCGCTATGAACTTCGTTGTCGCCAGTCATATGAAAATGGGCAAGGATTGGAGAAGTTTGCAGGCGCTTTCTGAGCATGTCAAATACGTGTTGTTCGTTTTGTCACAGCTCAGTACTCAGTGCATTTTTCCACGAACATTCCGTAGTACGCACATAAGCCAAGCAAATGCGGCTATGACTTTTTTATGTGCGTGCTGAGAAACTTGAAACAGCTATTGTCTTTTGAGCATCTGCACGAACAACTTCAGCACACATTAGGTGTCCGAGGAATCGAGTTTCCTCGAAGCCAAACTTGTAGTATTTTCGCCAAAATTTTAAAGCCCGCTGAGCGAATAGCGGCGAACACTAATCGTAGGCACTCTAGATGTTGATCATATGCTGTTGGAAATACAACTGCGCAATCCACACGCACTAAGCACGATTGCCATTTCACTACCGCGAGCACGGTGTCCATCGTTCGTTGGAATGTCACTGTCGCTCAATAGAGGATGTAGGGAGGGGGTTTAAATTCATTCAGACCGCCAGCCGTTACGAAAGCTCTCTCTATTAACAGGTCGCAGCCGGTACAATGTATCGTTGATGCGCATAAGGGGGTACCCATATCGCTCGCTCAGATAGGCCTTTTAATTTCCAATAAACAACAAATAATCTAAATGTGTTACATCTACTTTTCATACCAAGCACACCGGGAGGGGACATGCACTGTTGGAAGCCTGGATGATGTCATCTGCAACTATCTCGTACACTTGCTCTCGGATTACCTCTGTTTCCATTGGGGGAAATCAATGCGGCTGCTGGCACATCTTCCTCGTGGCTTCTTCTGTTATTATTGCGGCGTTTTTAATATACGTACGACGCACATACAAGAATGTGGAGAAGCATTCAGGGAAATCGTTGATAACGGCATACATCTGTTCCTCTCCTATTTCTGGGAGTTTAGCTTTGAGGCGTATTGAGGCGTCGACACTGCGAGTTCCTCAATGAGCAGGTGGCTTTGTGGCTTGCATAGTGCAGTCATCACATAGAACTTGTGGTCATAAACAACAGCTGTTTTTTTGTGCAAAATGCTGGAATGTATTTTGAAAACTTGTAAGCACGCTACCTGCTCGGCCATTGTTTACGTGAAGAAGACCTCGAGCCACGCTAATCTCTTTGCTCAAAAAGAACCTCATGTTACTTTCCGCTAGCTTCGCTACTGTTAAATCTTTTATTCTCTACGCGAACCATTATACTGCAGCGTAGCGGGACAATTACACGACCTCCGATGACGCACATTGTAGTACGACGTCGCACCTCAGAATCCTCTACAGGTAGAGCTTGTTCTATTTGATGTGATACGCTCGACCAATGGATGTTGATTATGGCGACGTTGTTCACAGAAACACCATGCGTAATATGAGCTCTCTTCAAAATCCAGGCTGTGCAATGAAGTCCGGAACGTAAGTAAATCCTCGTATCGCAAACCTTGCGGTGGGTACGCCAAAGGGCGCAAAATGGTGGCCACTTGCGGTGCGTATCTGCGGCAACGTACTCTGCGTCAGAATCGTTTCAGTTTCCTCACTAAGTCCTTGCTTATTACAGAATAACCAGCGCCATTATTGATTAAAGCTTTCAACTCGAATTCGTCTCGTCTACCATTAATGACAAACAAGCCTGATGCAACCTTTTCAATACTGCCCCCGTCTATCACAAACAGTTATTGCACTGATACCGTGATAGAATATCTACGTTGCTAAGCTTATCAGCGGCCCCATATCGACAGGTCGCTTGCTTCAGTTTCCCTGCCGTGAGCTTGGTGAACGACGCCTTGGAAGTATCACGCGGCGCGTGGTCTGGGCCATCGGTAGTGCATGGTTGATGGCGACTGTGGTTGATGGTGGCGGGTACTAATGGTGCTTTGGCGCTTTGACAGCTACTCCCCAACCTCGGCTGGTCATTCGTCGTTTCAGAGGCGTGGTGCAGTCATGGGAAAAAAGCCAAATCCCGCCTGACGGTAGGAATGAAGCCACACATATGACTAGCTTCTGTAAACGAAAGAGCCTGCTCAGAGCTCACGCCACATCGCATTTCCTGTGCCTTTTCTGCACTAGACGCAGCTGTGCTGTGTACTTGAGGCTGGTAGGGAACTGTTGGTTCGCACACAAAAGGGGCGCTACGTTCTGTAAGAGGGTACGACAGTGGTAGCCACCGGTTCACTGCTCTGCACCGCAGGACGTCTGAGCACATCTGCGTACATTGGCATGCGCCGAATCGCTTGTGGCTGAGGCTCTTCATGCGGTATCACCAGCATATGTTCATCCCCAACGCCGCTGATGGAAAAGGGATGTGGGGACTCAGGTATGTGCAAATTGCTTGTGATTGACCTGATCAGCTCTCGCAATGTATCAGAGTAGATCCCTCCGCCTGCAGAAATGAATTGTTCTGGTGCAAATCTTAGCTCACGGCTGTATCGTCCAGCTCGCTGTTCCAGTGTCCGCTGTATGGCTGTATGGAAACACATGTATCAGCGCCCCTTCGCTGGCTTTATCCGAACTTGAGGTATCTTTTCTTAATTAAGTGAACCTTTTTTGAATCTTTGCTCTGTGACTTCGCGATGATTTGTGAGATCTCAGTGATTCGTCCTGGTGTTTTTTATATGCTTGCGCGAGTGTACATATTCGATGCAATTTGCAAATAAAGCTCAGTTGAAAGATAGCGCTCTGTCCTCTTGTGTCGGTCTGCTTGACCGTTTCTGTTCCACAATGCGCATACCAGTTCACGACGATCCAACTCGCCCGATCTTCAACACTTCTGATGGGTTTGTCTCGGCGATGGTTTGTTGGCAGAGATTTCGGGCAGTAAGCTCTCGAGAGCTACGGCAGGTAAATTCTTTTCCTTCTGGGCAGCATGGATACGTCATTAGACGAGTCCATTATGCAGGAGTCTAACACGTCCTGGAATTCTAGCCAATTTCGGGGGCAATAGTCTCTTAAGATACATGGGGCACGCAATGTGTCAGTTGAGGCGACAAATGACAAGACGTTTCGTGGTGTGTGCCACCCATATTGCAAGAGCGATAGCAGCTGCTACTCTGCTGCACTTAGTGAAGAAAGAATTGTGACAGAATTAAGAAGCTTAGCACTCTTGCTCACAGCGAGAACATATGCTGCCACCCATCTTGGCTGCTTTGGATAGCGACTGTAATCGCTAAAATAAAGTTTTAGTGTGTTTTTGAGGTACTGTAGTCTCCGTATTAAGGCTCTGCGTCTTTCAGCATGTTTAACAGGATGTGTGTGCGAGAGAGAAAAGCAATTTGGAGAAAGACAGGGAGCTTAGCCAGAATTAACCCATCCGGCTGACTACCCTGCATTGGGGAAGGGAGAGCGGAAATAAATAAGAAAAGAATAAACAAATAAAAAAAGAACAAAGGAAACTGAAAAGAGGGCGAGCAACAGGACGTACAGCATGTAAATTTCATGGCATGGGTTCTACCATAAGACACGAGCGAAAATTCATTGAAGTCCTGTCAGTGGCCTCCGCACAGTATCGGGGTGCGATCGAGATAGCTGATCGCTGTAAGAGGGATGTCCGTTGACGTGTACCCCACATTATTTGTGTTTATAACATTAATGTGGCTGTCGCTCGCTTTACGAATGTATTGTGTACAGTTCCTTGAAGAAGCCGCTGCGTTTTCATGCAGTTTTCTAGTTGCAGAGCTGAATTGGTGTCTGTGCACATTAGCTTGGGATTTTTCCGTTTGTGTGGCAACACAAACGTATCTTGTTTAAACTAACCCGTATAGCGATTGTTCTGATGAGCCCCTGAAACTGTGTTGACTATGGGTCGTAGTCAATTCGTAACGATCTGCGCACTTGATTTCTGTTGATGGTGCAGGCAGTCTCTTCCAAGTTTCAGCTGTTTCTAGGGTGCTTTACATTGTGGTCTGACTTTCCACATAGAAAGTTTCTCTCGTCCAAAGGCTGAACTCAGGTGCATACAAAATATAGAGAGAGTTTGGAAGCCAGTCGACATTATTATAAGTTCAAAATGAGACAGAATGTGGTGCTGAGTCGCGCCTTTGCTTGGTAGTTTCATCAACTTTGATCATATAGACCCCAAGCTCATGGTTATCGTACGGCCTTATAAGAAATTGCTAGGCTATTGGCATTGACGCTGACGCTATCGTATATCATTGAGGCGTTGCAAAACTGCTTCTCGTAACATCGTATGAAAAGTCTTATGGATGCCGAAAGCTGGGACTACGATCTCCGGACTATCGCAGTGTGGGCTCATCACTTTCACGTTCCGGAATAGAAATGTATCTTGCGTGGAAACCCCTCTGCACCATCCAAACATCACTTCTGGCATAAGGCGTTCTTTTTGAATTTGTAGTTGTAGCTTTCACATTTCGCTTCTAACTCTCCAATGAGTTCCTAAATTGTGCTGCGAAGATGTGCATAAGGTCTTATACGGAACCTCTGTTCAGATGCATGGTCACAGCTTTATGGGTGCTGTCAAGACCCGGAGCTGAATTTTGTCTGGAAACTGTGATGCATCACTGATTTTTTCTGGAGTAATCAGTGTGTCTACTTCCACACGTAGCATCTCCATATAGAGTGTCTGGAGTGCATCAATTCCCAAGTGATTTCTTTTGCGGTGTACGTACCGCGACGCTGAGCTGCAAGGTGCTCGTTTGTGCCATTGCATTCAGATGCTATCTTGGTCAGCATGTTCGTGGTTTTCGTTCTCGTAAGCGTAGGATATTTTATGGCACCTGGTGTATCCCTTGCTTTGTCGAATCCTCGTATGCCTCGTCATTAATCACAGAATGCCAGCCAATTGTTGAGAAGATTTCTGTCGGAGAGGCACTCGACTCCCTAGTTATGCGTGCGATGCGATGCTTAAGTTTAGGGTTAAGCAGCTGATGCTTCTGTGTTTTAGTTAGTCAATGCCATACTTCACACGGGTGTGACAGATGATTCTGCAAGACCGGTCTCTCTATAACATTCCGGTAAATGGTTGTGCTCAGCACAAGTCGACGTTAGATAAATACGCCATCCTAGCGGGTAGCAGACTCGTGTTTCCCGTCTCGGGTTTTGGAACTGTGATTATGGACGTCATAATATATGCCACAACTCATGAGTTCTGTGGAGGGAAGCGGCTGTCAGAGGTAAGCTGAATGACACTGGATGACATAGAAGTCATTACCAAGAGTGTTTGTTACCAGTTGTATCCTGCAGTTGTCTGCTGCGATTAGTGAATACTAAGGCATGAGTGCTGCCTCCAGTTACGCTCTTACCTGTATGAGCTGGCACTTCTGGGAAGGAAAGTGATTCGAAATAATGCTTATCCATTTCAGGCGCTAATTGCGATTGTCTATGAAAGCACCACATCTTCACACACAATTTCCGCAGCACTGCATATTCAAGCACGAAATAAAACTCGGTTATATGTGGAAGTGTTTGTTGTGCAGTAAATATTACAATTAAAGAACTATTCAGTGTAAATTTATTGTAAAGGCAGTCATCCTTTATTTTGTCAGAAATGAATCAGAAGTTAGACTAGAAACGAGGGTGAAGATTGTCATTAGCTCAGTTCATCATGAGCCAACAAAGATTATCTTTTGATGTTGCCTGAATGTCCAACGTCAACCCACTCGTGAAATGTGGCAATGTCTTCACGAACTTAATTGTCGGCAGGAGTACGCAGCGCGCTGTTGCAAACTGATGACACACAGAATACGTCAATTCTTCCAAAACTTGTTTCTTGCACTTTCGCAACTGCTTGTCCACCTAAGTGCACAAAAAGAAGTTGCAGAAAACAAGTACGGAATTGTGTACGCCGCCGTTAACGGCGTTACGCGTTGCCTCGAGCAAGGGCACGCGTTCGCAGCGGCCGCTACTAAGCAAGGTGACGCCTTCACTGGGATATAAGTTACTAATTCGTGGACGAAGAATAGGCGGCCGTGGCAGATAATTTGCTAGACAGAGTGCTGTCTGCAGTTACACTCTTACCTGCGTACGAGTGGGCCCAAATCTCGGTTGCGTAGTACGTATTTGGGGCTGTTCACGTGATGGATTAGTGCTTTAGGTTTTAGCCTTTTTGAACCCCAGATAGCGAATGCATGCAAAATTGCTTCGGGAGTTCATGCACTTTCCAAAGTAAGTGACAAGTTTGTTCACTACCATTGCTACTATAAGGCCATTTAAATTTATTACAAACTACTAGCGGGATGGGGGTCTGGATTTCCTACCCGCTTCCTGTAGGCATACCGAATCTAGAGGGCCCACTACTATCTACACGTAATGTGACAATAAACGGTGTTTCTTTTAAAAGAAAGGGGAGTTTCAAGCCATGAACACTGGACTCTTTGATCTTTATTTGTTAGTCATGAATCGATAACTTGCCTTTTTAAAGTTCCATTAATGTGTGATGGCACAATGAGTTTGCATCTGAAGATTGGCGTTAAAACGTGCAGGTATCGTCCTCTTTATGGCGTTTTCTAAGGCTCGAAACATTACGTATGACTTCTGGAAATATTTTTACAAAAAGATCCAGCTGCAGGTTTGTGTATTTTTAAATACGGAGCTCTTCCTGCTGGATTACTGAATCTTCAAATTGCTGCTTTTATCGACTGCTCACATTGGCTGGACACCCTTTACCGGTAATAAGAGTTGCTTGGCGAATGGATTGTGAATTGCTGAGCTCCTAGCAGCCAGATGCTGCGCATACAGTTCAGTAGGATGTATCAGCTATGTAGCGCATTCGGCGCCTTTCCCTGCGTTTCAACGCAGCATCTCAACCTTGTTTGCAATTACAGTTGCTTTGTGTAGTTGTTGCTTATCTGTGCCTTGAATTAGTCTTTTTTACTCATAATATATTGCGCTCTGTATGATGGATGTGGCCGTGCCGAACGCGACTCCCGCTCAAGTTTTCTGCTTCTTTGATGTATTCTTCAGGTGCCTTACTGCGATGTTTTGTCTCCCTGGTATTTGTTGTCCATTAAGGGGCCGGGAGCGTGAGAGACGCCAAGATTGCATGTGGTGAGGCCACAAGTTCAGCTTAGTGGTTACCGCTTCCCCTTCCTATGCAAGCCAGCTTCGTGCTATTCAGAATGTATGCGAAGAAGCATGCTGTACATTATTCCGCGTATTCTGTATGCGCCTTACCTTTCGCGAGTATAACTGCACTTCGAATCAATTATTCTGGTTTTTGACACCCGTATATCTTTTTCAGTCGACTATCTGCAGAATAGAATGCATTAGTAATCTTCAAAAATTAACTCTTCATTGGGGCAGCTCGAATCGTGAGTTTGCTGATTCCTAGCTTTCTTACGGCCGCCATTTGCTACACGCGCAAGACTGCATGGTGATACAACGCAGCACATAGAATTCCCTGCATTTATGTCCTCATCTACAACTGAAAATAAGTTCGCGTATTCAGTGTATGGGAATAAAAAAGGTAAAGGCCATGCTCGCGAGAGGTGGTGAAGAAAGGGATTAATGGACGAACAATCATATATCCATGAATCATAGTTCATGTAGGTACTTATTTCCTTATTTTGACACCATTAGAAAGCTTAATTGTTTCCGTTTTTCCATCTGAAAACACTGAAAATTTATACGCGGCTTGCACTTAGAAATCTATCTGCTTCATTCTTTATGTTTGCCCTAAAACACACTAAGCTATGCTCTTCAGAACAAGCAAACAAAAAGATATTTTCTCGCTTTCGCTCATTCAACGTTTTCTTCGAAATTATTGATTACATTTATGTGCTGTGCTAAATTACTACCAACATGTTATATTTTTGGTTATTGTAGGAAGGTAGAGTACAGCGCAATCGATAGTGCTTAAGCGTCACAAACGTAAAAGTGACACAAAACTTCTGTTCTTGATTGGAAGTAAGAGCAAAAAGAAAGTCAAATAAACCGTGATTCATTCCATGAGAACTTCGAACATTGGAGGCTGGAAGGCTTCTTAGAAACGAAACTATATTAATATTACCAAATTGCCGCGCGATCAATAGGAACAAGATAGAAAACCACAATAACCTTGACACATCTCTAAGCAAGCGCTATATAAGCCAGTTATCAATGATAGTCCTATTAGGTGCGCTGACAGTGTTTGTAGACACAGTCAGCATCTTTGATTTTCGTCAAATGGTGTCAATAAAAAGCAACACGCATTTCACCGTCTTCATTCCCACTCGTGCATGCGGATAATGCAGTGGTACCTATTTAAACAAATAAATAAAAATATAACCGATAACAGCAGGATTGCGCGTCTTCGTAAAACGTGATTTCGATTTCTCAGCAGCGCAAATATACGAGGGGAAAGAGAAGTCGTCACAGGACGGAGCTCTCTGCGCCTTCTTTTCGTTTGTCTCGCGCTTTCATATGCGCTTCTTTACTCGATTCTTCCAGTAAATGACGCGCTGCGCAAAACTGTGTACCTATTGATGCCTGTATATAGCCACCTTCGTTATGAGTGCTGCTGAGCCTGCGTTATTTTAGTAAAATATACAACTACTTTTATTTGAAGTAACGTAACTGTCATATCCTTGCAGTTCATATCAGGAAATGGTGAGAATATGTACGTCAAGTACAGGAACTATAATAGCAGTAAGTCGTCGTGCATGATGGCTTCACGCATCGCACAAGACAACGATAGTCAGAGAGCCGAGTACAGAACAAGATGGTACAACCTGACAGCAGGGCAACCGTAAGTTGGCTGGTTTCCGAGATGTCACTTTTCGATTGAGTATCTTTTCCGGCAGTACCACAGGACCACGGCAATGGAAGTCGGAGGGGGATCTGAGTGGACATACGCGGTAATTAACAGGGGATGTCTTTTCAATGACCACGCAAGGTCCAGAAAAATGACTGCACAATCGGGAAACGCGCACAGGAGTCTATAGAAGAACTTCATCTCCAGGGGAAAAAGACAAAGGACGGTGAGTCGAGTCGTACCGCTCCTTCCGAACTTCCTCAGAGATGCTGGTGTTGATGCGAGCGCGATGACAGCAATCCACGAGAGGAGGCAAACACGGTTCTGAGAAAAGCCGCCCCTCAGAGTTCAGGAGCTGCTGTAAGTAGCGACACATCCAGTGGGAGACTTTGGGAGGGGCCATACACGAGGAAAATTAAGAAAAGCCAATAGTACGCTCTACATCCGTATTGTAAGCGAATGTGACAAACGGTAGGATTTTATACCAGTTGGTGTGGTCGGGGCGGATGTGCACGGCAATTATGTCTGGGAGAGTACGATCAAAACGATCTGTCAAGCCTCTGGTCTGCGGATGGTAGCTCGAGGCGGTATTGTGGACCGTGTTGGTGGCAGGGAGAACTCCAATAAGAAGAGACGGTAGGAAGGCCTTGCCATGTTCACGGAGGAGAACGCGCGGGGCTCCGTGACGTAGAACGATCGAAACTCAGCAGCTCCTGCAGAAGACGCCGGGTGTATACATACCATTCAAATGCGCGTGAATTCGATCAAAGCGTCAATGGGTGATCATTGTGAATATAATTTACAGCTTCGATATCCATCTTCATTCAGAGCGTGGATTGGAGTTAAGTAGTTCAGAAAGGCTTCATTACATTATAGGGATTAACCCACTGCTAAACACTGGGGCAGTGGGTTAATCCCATTGTTCACTTTGCTCACGAAGTGCTTCAGTCGCCTTTAAACATATTTTCACTGCTCAAACGTTTCATATCATATAGAAGGTGTTCCCCAGTCACTTGTGCCTCAGCTGCATATCTTCATATCTTTAATGAATTAGTGTCATGGCCACAGAGTTCTTAAGCACCCGCTCGAAATAGCCGAAAGGCTCACAAATCAAGACCATGCGACAAAGATGCTTCGATGAAAAGCGAGAAAAATACGTTGTTTACTAACCAGCGAAAACAACAAGGGAAATAATTAGGAAAATGGAATATTTCTGTTACTCTATGGCACATATATGAACATTTCACATACCATCTTCAATAGATGCTGCGAATATAACAGTGTGTTTGCGGTGATTCGATTAAGAAAATGCGTTGTAGATTTGAAGTAGAGAATGTGACTGTAACGTAATGCGCTAAATGTTTTGGCGCAAATTCGACCAGGAAAACTCTGAACCTCATTTATTCTATTAATGCAGAATAGAAAATAACAGAAATCAGTAATTTGCTTTTTCGAAAAAGAGTTTAGTACTCCTAACCGTTGATGTGTTTCAGTGTACCATCGATTAATGATACGTTCTCGGCGCGGATTTCATAAGAGCGGCCACTTGAAATAACGGCTGTGGCAAATCACGCAGCCCTGCCCCTTGTATAACTAAAGGCTGCATGAAGCAGGCGCGGATAGGGCCCGGGCCCCAAAATCAGGCCAATGCAGTGCTCCAAGACGAAGCTACAGTTAAGTAGTCAACCTAGAGTGAGGTTCAGCGCTAATGTCTGAGACTTATTAGTTGCTTCCGTTCGGTGTTCGCCATTTGATAGATAGCAACATATGAAGCGCGATAGGAAGTCAGCAAAGTTGTCTCGTGACCAATCTCATTTGGAATTCCGATCAACTGACCGGGGCAACGTTGACCAGGGCAGGAATACGGAATATCAAAAGTGGTCGTACATCGCTTCACGATATATCGTATTGCTGAGTGGAAAATGCGTGAATTTCATAGAGAAACAACTCCAGGTGGTCCGGCAAAGGTGTACGTACGCACGACAGACAAGCTTCTATAGAAAGTCTTGTTTTCAGAAGAAAACGGCTTGTGTTGAGCTCAACCGTCATCCGTTGAGGATGGTGAATATCTGCCAGAAGCAGAAATATTGAGTTGGAGGCAATGTCTGGTAAAGAAAAGTGACATCAAAATTTTTATCAGTGACGCAACTTTGTTGTCGCAGGTTTACGATTAGGGCGGTGTGTTTAATGCCTCATGTTTCTACACGAGTCTCCTGTGGGTTTATGCGCGTTGCACTTTACCAGATCGCACGCGGTAAATGCTCACGAATATGGCTCTCTGGATTTAAGTTCCACCAAAAGTGCAGCGGATGCTCCAGATTTCCATATATTCTGGAAAACTTGAAAACTATAAATGTCATTTATGTCAGAAATGATCATTCTTGACATCGCACCAGAGAAGCAAAATGATACAGAGACTATGCAGCTGGCTCAACTTCTGGTCTAGAAAACGAGAAACTTAAGACGCATCAGAAGCACCATGTGCACACAAAAATCCTCACTCTAACAATCCCAAATGAGATTATGCACTGGGACACGATACTGGGGGAGCATGAGAGCGCACTGTCCTCCACTGCAACAACCGTAATACCCGTAACTTAGATAGAGCACTTGACGGAAGTTGATACGTCGACGACTCTTACGCACATATGACTGCCTGAATTGTTGATATTTTATGGGCAGCCGCAGGAAATGATGCATAAATATGATAATGTTTTGTGTGGATTCTGGTAAGTACTGGAAGTTTTAAGCATTGAGAATTAAGCTATATGCATTGTTCAAGCAGGAGAGAAACATGATACATGATAACATCCTATGCATTTAATCATACCAGGCAAGAGGCATGCGCGGAAACTTTGTCGCCAACAGTAATGAATGGTTCCTGCAGATCCTGCGAGAGGAGACCTTACGCAGGAAATTTGAATTTAATTCAGCAAAACCAGAATTGCGTCCATTAGAGGAGGAGAGATGGGGTAGGGGCAATAGAGAGGGTGTTAACTATCAGGTGTGGCAGGAGACTATCGTCTTTCTACGTGACTTGCAACGGAGCCGGGAGTATGCGGCCATTTTCTCGATTAACATTATTCGATAAGATATTAAAAATTTTCAAATCTCTTCAAACACAAAGTTCAACTGGTCAACGCCGCTCCTCCTCCCCCCCCCCCCCCCCCCCCTTCATTAGGTAAAAAAAAATGTCAGACAGTAACCCGCACTGTAGGGTGGAGATCAGCGTTTCAGCTCCTACATGATAGTTAGGAAATCATGACCTCGATGACCAAAAAGCGCCCGGGCAGTTCAGTGGTATCATTAGCGGATACTTATGGCGTAATGGAACATTGTTCATACATGTGCCAAGCAGTGCAGCAAGCCAGGCATGCAAGGTGGTGTTCTTGACTACACAAACGTGAGCGAAGAGTCCGCGTTGTTACAGTAGGACCAGACGAATCACGAGTAGTAATGATCGTAATGTATTCCGATACCATACGGATCCGCGCTATTCCATTGAAAGTAACGAGCTTAATTTTATTTATTTACGCAATACTCCCAGCGCCATAAGAGGCATTAGAGTGAGGGCAACACAATATAAGCGGGTTTACACATCACATGTAAACAGTAGAGATCAAAAAGTAGGCAAAATAATAAATATTTTACATACACAGCCAGTATGCAAAGAAACACATAACGGGAAGTCATAAAGCTATAACAAGGCATAAATGGTATCATTTGATATTTCATTAACTACCGCAGCAGGTAATCTATTCCATTCCCAAATTGTTCTTGGAAAGAACCATATTCTGAAGGATTCTATGTTGGAAAACATTTGACGTACCTTATGTGAATGATCGCCCCGTGTGGATACATGATAAGGTTGTATTATATACTGGTGCCGATCAATGCCAACTTTTGAGAGTATAATGTTATGGAAAAGTTTTAAAAGAAGTTTCTTCCTGCAGTTTTCTAGTGACTCCCATTTCAGATCCGCCTTCGCTTGGGTAGACTAAAAGTAAGTGTGAAGTTTTGAGTCACGAACCATGCAGCTAAATTTTGTATTTTTTTTATGCATCCCTTGTCAGCTGCCATCGGTGGGTTCCACATCTCGCAGGCATATTCTAAAATCGATCGAACAAACGTCTTGAACAGCAGTTCTTTTGTAGCCATATTGAAAGATTTTGCATTACGCCAAAAAAACCCAATGACTTGCCTGCGCTGGCGACTGTGACCAACATGACGATGCCATTTTAAGTCATGAGTAAAATATACTCGGAGACACTTGTATTCTTACACTTGGAATAAAGGAACAATATCTAAAGTATACCGACATAAACGTGCATTCTTTTTCTTGGTAAATGACATGAAAACTGTCTTATCTAGGATTAAAGTCATATTCCACTTGCGCCACCACTGACTGATGTGGTATAGGTCACATTGTAAAACGCGACAATCGTCTTCACTCGTGATGGGCCTATATAAATTACAATCATCAGCGTACACTCATACGGGATATGACTCTTTCCCCGATGTCGTTTATAAATAAAAGAAACAAAAGTGGTCCCAAAACTGAGCCCTCAGGGACACAAGAAGTCACGTCACTTTTTGATGACTGAAGACCGTTCATAACAATGTATTGTTTGTGCATTTTAAGGTATTACCACTGTGCAATTTTCACGTTACATATTCAGCACGTTTCGATTGCCCGGGCTATTCTTTCTTAGAAATGGCTGTAGTTCGGGCTGTGCTTACTGCTGAGGAGGCGCTGTGAAAACACGAGCGTGGTACACTGTAGTCTCCGCCAGTTTCGTAGCCAGAAATTTTTTTCGTGAGGGGCTAATGCATATATGTATAGCAACACGTTCCAAGGATGTTCACAGGTGACGGGCCAGCAAGGTAGCGGGGCGCATCCTGGGAAAATTTCCGGGTGTGCTTCAGCCCGGCAAGCCCTTCCCTGCCTATGCCACTGGTCTCCGCACCCGATGGTTACTGCGTTATCGGCGCGCTAAACTGCTTAACGGAAAGACACCAGGGTTCATGCTTCTTAGTTTTGAACGTGCTTCATAATTGTACAATGTAGTAACGAACGTTTTCTGCAGGAGAAGGATACATTCCGCCATTCGCACAGATAACACCCATAGTGAAAGAATAATGGCGGAGGACGGAACAGACCTCGAGCATTAGAGTACCGGGGCACTTTCATGTGTAATTCCATTACAGAAGATACGGGACTATGGGAGGGTCGTGAACATTATCCAAGGTTCTGCATGGTTGTTCAGTCACCAACACTGGCGAAAGAGCAAGGGGCTGATATAAATGCTTTCATCCCGAAAAGTGAAGAGGGAGCCGCTCCACAGGGCTTTTCCGGCGCGCAGTCAGTGGCATCGGTCAGAAAAAATTACGAAGAAGAGCTCTGAGCTATGCAGTACCCGAGGAGCATACCATGCGCACCGCCAATGCTGCACCTCTCGCAGACTCTCTTCTCTGATGAATTCGGCAACGCCAAGGCGCAGCCCTTTTCTCCCCTTGAGGGTAAATTCACTGGACAGAGCTAAACAGGAAACAGGAGTTTTTGTATCGGATAGCGTATGAAGCCGCGCATGCAGCTTAGAAATGTGCCGGCATTGCCTTGTCTGGCCTCGTCCGCTCGCGGTGCAGATGAATACTGCTGGCTCTTATTTTCACCCGTCCGTTCGACGGTCGTCTATCCTCATTCTAGCCGAGGCATCGCGGAATCAGTCAACAATGATCGAATTGGCGTGCCTGGCTGAGGCATGTTGTTGGCTTGTGAGGGCGTGTGCTTTGGTGCGAAACCGGGAAAAGGGAGTCATGGTTGAGCTAGCGTTCACAGCTTTATTGAAACCGCACCAACTGTGTGACGCTAACATGAGCGCGGTGCACAGTAAAACATCGAGGCAACTTCACTTTGATTGCCCTTAGGAAAAGCATTGCGTGGGTGTGGACAATGTACAGTAATCCGCGAGTGCACCGCGGCTGTGTGTATGCGACGAAACGCGCCTGGGCTATATCCAGGTTAGCTTACCACGGTGCGGTGCAGTGCGTTCAGAAACAGGATGCAGAAACAGACGCCGCTTCACTGTCACACATCAGTACGCATAACCTGTCATCGTTTCCGGCTTCCTAGCTTTCAATATGTCCGTGATGGGCTTCTTGAAGTTTGAGAAAGAAAATCTGACACAGGTGGGATACTCTCGATTCCTGTAATAGCGGCAATATATAACTCCGACCTCCTAACGCGTTTTAAACTGTCATTTATTGAAATAGTCTGGCAATAAACGAGTTTTGTAATTTTTGTATTGCTTGCAGTGAGAGTGAAGTTGCCACTAGCAAATAAGCTAGCATTAATGTAGAAGCGGCCTGTCTAGGCCATGGGATTTTTAGTGTTACATCATCTTAGTCTAAAAATATCTGCTATATAGAAGCACCTTGAAACAAATAAAATATCCGATGAATGTTTTAAACACGAACCCTTTTGCACAATTTTTCCTGCACTAGGAAAACTAATTCTCAAATAGCAGCTCGAATACACACAATCATCACGTGCACAACAACGGCAAGAGGGTTCGTCAACTTCTGCGGTTTACCCTTTAGCTTCAAGCCTAAAAAGGGTTTGTGTAATTTCACTTGCAGACTACAGGTCACGTCTCTGTACAATGTCAGCGGCCAGCTTATCAGTGCAACGCACTGCTTACCACGTGGTGGTATGTATGTTGTTCCCTTGATTTCACTGATAGCCTATGCCTGTATTTAGCAACATGTCAAATTTCTTAGCCCGCATTCGTGCTTTAAGATTGGTCATAGAGATTTACACACATGCCTTACTTAAGTACAATATAGCATCACCAGTAATGCTTATATTAGTTAAGTTTTAAGCAGACATGAAAAGTGTGGAGTTGAATATGAAATAACAAATATGTTTTTACAGTCCACAGGCCTGCGTGTGGACCTTGTTCGGTAACATGCGTTTTTATAGCGTGTCCTGATGCCTCATTCTTAATGTTTTGAAAGGTCAATGTCGATAATTCGTGAGGCGAGAAGTGTCACCGCAAAGCCGTCATAGTAAAACAATGTAGAAGTAGTGCGAATTGAATATAAAAAAATTCCAATACGCTATAGCCTGACTAATTTCTGAGCGCGTACATTTGTGATGAGAAATAAACATGATCTAATAATACACGGACGAATGCAGTAATATAACACCAGCGAGTTAACATAAGCGCAGAGAAGAACACTTGTTGCTACCCTATGCAAAGTGTTTTTAGATGTTTGATTCAGTAAATGCATGAAAGACTAACTTCAAGCACTCGCATCAATGGCTCGATAACTTAACCGAATGTTTACATTTTCCTTAATGACGGGAAATTGAAGATTAATGTGTTTTTCATATTTATGCAGCATATTCCAGCGTGATGTGAGTGTAATGTAAGTTATTTTTTATTAGTTATTTTTATGGTATCTGATGGTTTAAGCGAAAAAACATTGTTCGGACGAATTCTCGGTTGATGCGCCACGAAAATACCACCTCTTTTAAAGCGTTACTGCACCTTGACGCTTGTAGTTTAGTTATCTAGGCCTGGTTATGTCACAGTCGAAGACTTCGTTTCAACGTACTCATATAAACGACACCTTGTAATTTCATTGCAGCAGATACTATGGTCGGGCGAGACGGGGATGCTCCGCGGGAGTAGCGTCTAGTTCTAGCCTGACCATGCAGTGATATCTGGAGAATTATGTGATTCTACTCCCCTGAAACGTGAAAGCACAATGTTCATGCCCTGTTTATACAAATGATAGCCTCTAATTTTCCAAGGAGTGCGAATGGAAAGCCAAAAATGAAAGAAAGAGAAAAGGGGAAAGAAGTTTCGGCTTCCGTGACGTGAGCGTTCTTCAGAACCACTCAGCAAGCCTGCCATCACAGAGGCCGTAACGCCTTGGCGTTTCTCATTTTTGCCATGGTCGCTGTCCGTGCATATTTTCACTATGGTACATATTATGTGCGTATTTTAAACAAACATTGTGCAATATTCCGCCGTTTTTTTTTGACAAAACTAAAGCTTTGCAAATGGTGCATTTGTATTTGCAGGCAGCTTGACAAACAACTACACCATAGCACACACCGATGGCATTTGCGCAGTTGCTATTGTTCACCATGAAAATAAGGGTACGTGTTACAAGAATCCACTTTTCCTCGAAAATGATAACCGGGATAAAATTACCGTGATGCATCTGATAAAATTCGAATTACACTTAACTTTCTTTTTTCCGCTCCAAAACTTATTCATTCGCATCATTTTCTTTTTGAATGTTTACTCCGCATCATGGGAAGTGGTTAGGACTGCATTTTTAATAAACGCACACTTCTAAACTGCGCAGGTCGCAGTTTAGAAGTGCGAGAGAGACCTGCTTAACTGATATCGTGGCGATAGTGTCTGACACAGTAACCCTGTGCATCAGCCGCATGCCAATAGTTATTGGACTGATAATGTAGTCACCACCTGGAGCAAGAGGGCTCGAGAAGAAGCGCGCGCGTGTGACAGCACGGAGTGGCAGGTGAACGAAGGAGGTGGGGATTCAGCGGCCGACGGGCGGGTCACGAGGATGTGATAGCAGCAACGGACTGAGGGACAATGTGCCTAAAGAATAATCAATTAAAGTTAAGTGCGCTGAAACGATGATTGATTGATTTGTGGGGTTTAACGTCCCAAAACCAGTTCTGATTATGAGAGACGCCGTAGTGGGGGGCTCCGGAAATTTCGACCACCTGGGGTTCTTTAACGTGCACTGACATCGCACAGCACACGGGCCTCAACATTTCGCCTCCATCGAAATGCAGCCGCCGCGGCCGGGATTCGATCCCGCGACCCTCGGATCTGCAGCCGAGTACCTTAGCCACTAGACCACCGTGGCGGGGCAAAAGTGCGCTGAAACGATGGCAAGACCAAGTATTAGGTCATCATATGGCGAGCGAGTGAACACGGCAAAAAGGCAACCCTGTGACGACCGGCTATCCTGATACTCTCATAGCGCGTGCCTATCACTTGTACAGCACCACCATCGCAAAAGATATTGCCTGCATCAATGGCGGCGTCATGATCTTCTACAAGCGGGAGCCTACAGGGACGCTCATAATAGACAGATGTGTACCAGTGTCAATAAGGTCTGCTGCAGGAACATTGCCGACTTCAAGTAGGCCAAGGAATGGAGAGAGCATCAGTTAAGAATTTCCAGGCGACGATCTCAATGGCAGTGCCTCCTATATTGAATGCGAAGCATTTCTTAGCGAACTTCGGCGACTTTGAGCGTATCTATCTATCTATCTATCTATCTATCTATCTATCTATCTATCTATCTATCTATCTATCTATCTATCTATCTATCTATCTATCTATCTATCTATCTATCTATCTATCTATCTAGCCGCCTACGACTCTGCTCTCCTGGCCCTTTCGTTAATGGGGCGTATACGAAAATTGGTATGCCACAACATGAATACATGGCGAACATAAATGGAAGTTCATAACATGAAAATCATAATCATAATCATAAGCATAATCAATAAGCGAGATACATTATCGGCTGTCATTGACTCGTGCTGCGCTGACGTCGTGGCGCTCACCGAAACATGGCTCTCCCCCGATGTAGCCAGTAGTGAACTATTTGACTGCGACAAAAAGTACACCATCTATCGCTGTGATCGTAGTAGCGGAAAAGGCGGAGGTGTGCTTATAGCGGTAGCCGATAACCTAGAGTCGCACATCATACCGGTGAATTCTTCCTTAGAACTTGTTTGTGCAAATATCCCTTTACGCCATCAGAGTGCTCTATTTTGTGTGTGCTATAGGCCGCCCAACGCGGCGCCTGACTTTTGTATCGAATTGCATGACGTCTTGAATTCACTAGTTGTACAATTTCCGCATTCTCATCTGTTCCTTTTGGGAGACTTTAACTTTCCCAAAATTGATTGGTCAGGTACCAGTCCTACTATCACAGAGGCGACAGCGGAGAATAAATCATTTGTTAATTTATGTTTAGATTTCAATTTAACTCAAATGGTCACCGAACCAACAAGAAGAGCCGTTACGTCTGCTAATGTACTGGATTTAATCCTGACTACGACACCAAACTTACTGAACTCACTGACTTGTTTTCCTGGAGTTAGCGACCACTGCTGCCTGCAATTCACTTTAAATGCTGACATTTCACCCCGAACTAATGTTACCAAGACCATAAGAAACTACAAAAGAGGGGACTATGCCGCAATTAATACAGAACTTGAACAGTTTATTGATAGCTATATGCCTGGTTTTTTTGACCGATCAGTCAAGCAGAATTGGCGTAGCTTTCGAGACAAAATTGCTTCATTGGTCGACAGGCATGTGCCGCTTCAAGTTATATCAAAAAAGCAGCGCTCGCCATGGTTCACAGCAAACCTGAAAAGGCTTCTTAGTAGGAAAAAACGCCTCTTCCGCTCGGCTAAGCTCGAAAGCAGTGTTTTTCGTTGGCAGGCTTATCGCGAAGCTCTTTCCGCGTATCGCTTTTCCATCAGAAATGCCAGGCGTGACTATTTCAACACTACGCTTCCCTCGTTGTTGTCCACTAACCCGTCGAAATTTTGGAAAACTGCCAACCCAATAAAACAAACCACCATATCGCTTACTGATTCCAATGGCCGCGCAATGCGCAACGAAGAATGCTGTTCTGTTCTTAACAGCGTCTTTTCGCAATGTGTTTCAGATTCATGTGCAGTTGCAGTGCCGCAGGTATATCACAGCGGGTTCTTTCCAATGGATTACATAACTATAGAATTTGAAGGAATTATTACCGCTAATAATTCCTCCTCAAATCCCTGTGCAGTTAGATCTGGCGTACCGCAAGGTTCCGTTTTAGGTCCTTTACTCTTCTTAGTATACATCAATGATCTAGCAAGTAACATTAAGTCATCCATAAAACTGTTTGCAGACGACTGCGTTTTGTACCGCAGAATAACTAACGAGGACGACAACTTACTTCTTCAAGGTGATCTTAGTCGCGTCTCTGAATGGTGCAATACCTGGCTAATGTACCTTAACGTTGCTAAGTGTAAAAGCATGACAATCACACGTTCTTCTATCACTCCCAAACTTTTCAACTACACATTAAATGGAACTGGATTAGAGCAGGTTAGTAGCTACAAATACCTTGGAGTTTACATAACAAATGATCTATAGTGGCACTCTCACATTACCTGCATTATTAACAACGCAAACCGTTCTCTTGGTTACCTCCGCAGAAACTTTCGCCAAGCACCAACACACCTCAAATTACAGCTTTACCAAACAATAGTCCGACCAAAACTCGAATACGCGGCTGCCATATGGGACCCAAGCCAATCAACATTAATTGAAGCCTTAGAAGCCGTCCAAAACAGATCAGCCCGCTTCATTCATAACAACTATCTTCGTACTGCCAGTGTGACCTTAATGAAATCTACTCTTCAACTTCCAGATCTGGTCACTAGAAGAACAATCTTCCGTCTGTCGCTCTTTCATAAATTTTTTTTTCATAATCAACTACTTAGGGAGGAATTAATCTCAGGACCTGCTTATATCTCATCACGTGTTGACCACCCGAATAGAGTAGCCATTCCTTTCTGCCGCACCAACCACTTTCTGCAATCTTTTCTTCCGAAGACAATCAGGGACTGGAACCGCCATCCCCCCTCCATTGCTGCCACTAAGGACCAAGAACTGTTTAAGTCCGCAGTGTCGAAACACATATTGGTATAACTGCACACTATTGTTTTTCGTTTTCTTTTCTTGATTTCTTTTCCTTTTAACTATTGTTATTTGTTGTATTTCCTTCACTGTTACTATTATGACTTGCCATGTTGATATTGTACCCACCCCCTCTGTAACACCCACTGGGTCCTGAGGGTATACAAATAAATAAATAAATAAATAAGCGGCATGATTTACATGCCACGGTCTTGGTGCTCTCCTGGCCGCTTCATTAACTTCGTGTATACGAAAATTGGTATGCGACAACATTACTGCACGACGAAATTAAATGACAGGTCATAACATGAACATCATGACATGCATGTCCTGAGTGGCATGATTTACATGCCACGGCTTGGTGCTCTCCGGCCGTTTCGGTAATGAAATGTATACGAAAATTGGTATGCCACAACATGACTGCATAACGAACATAAATAACAGGTCATAACATGAAAATCATGGAATGCACGCTATTATCGGTATTATTTGCATGCCACGATCTTGGTGCTCTTGCGGCCGTTTTGTGAACTTCATATATACCAAAATTGGTATGGCGAGACAACAGTGTATGACGACCATGGGTGGGAAGTGCTAACATCATGAAAATCGTGACATGCATGTCATGAGCGGCACGATTTCCATGCCACGCGTTTCGGTAATGGGATGTAAACCAAAATTGCTGTGGCATAGCACGACTGCATGACGAACTTAAATGTTAGGTCGTAACATTAGAATCATGACATGTGTGTCGTGAACGCCATTACATGCCCCTGTCTCGGTGCTCTCGCGGCTGTTTCGTTAAGTTCATATGTACCAAAATCGCTAGAGCGAGATAGCAATGGAGATACAGTTGACGTTCCTGATGCGTGCTTCGCATTTTCTTGGTTCCCACGGCACATCGGATCTGCCAATTTGCATATATGCTGGTGCAACTGCTCCCTCCTCAGAGTAGAAAAAAGTCGGCGGAGAGGTTGGTGAACGGCCGGATCTGACGCATCTGACCGGTATGGCAAAACCTAGAGGAGGCAGTGTCACTGGGCTTCGCCTCCATATGCTGCACTGTCTAGTTTTCTGGCTGCGAGAGTCCAAAAGATGTCGGGGAGGAAAAGCTGCAAGTCTGAGGATAGCTGGTTCGACGGCATTGAGCTGATGGGGAACGGGAATAGCAGCGAACACAAGTATCGTAGAGCTTCGTGGGAGGAATGCGCATAGTAATTAGGGGGAGCAACGGCTTCAACCTCCACTGTGCATTATCTGTAGAGCAGAGCATTCTATTTTAGTGGACACGTATGCTGCTGTGCAGCGACCTTCGGTATTTATTCCTCAAGTGAACCAATACGTAGCATTCTTCCAGCACCCATTCAAAAGGGCGCTGTGTTGAAATAGCCCTCCTTAACAAGGGTGTAACCGCTACACCCTTTAAAATTGTTTGCTGTGCACCCTTCGTCATGAGTGCTGACCTCTCCGCCATTGCACCCTTTGAAATCACCCAATATGTTCCAAAGGGCGTCGCTCTGGAGACAAGTTCATTTACACCCTTATGGGTGAAAAATAGATCCCAGTTCCAGTGGTCTGGCGCAAGACACATAGAAAGCCATTTGTCTATGAATGTGTGTGGTCAAGGTGCGGTGAATGATTTCGTAGTTAGAGAGGAGTGACTGGAGAAAATCCGTGAGGGATGCGCGACCTCCATCGCTTAGCAGCTCACGAGGTGCGCCGTGGCGGATAATAAAGCGGTGTAGTCTTGTATGTACTACGGTTCTAACCTTCGAAATGTGAGATAAAAACGTTTTCCGCTTATTATGTTGTTTTCTATACATTTCAGCTGCTATCAACAGTACAAACGCTTGCGATATGTGGGTAAGACAGGACAGTGCGGACAGCTTGAACAGCGTGGACAGCTGCGCCGCCGTTTATAAAGAAGAGTGTGGAGATGTACAAACAACTGTTTACGACCAAACCAGCTGCAAAGCCATACTTGAATTCTTTGTTAACACAACAAAGACGGAGCATCCAGCAATTAAATGTTAGTTTGTTTACAGCACCTGAAAAAAAAAGCAGTCGAAGCGTGCTTCGCCGGTGGTAAATAGTCGGGGGGATGTGTAAATCAGCTTGACTGATGCGCACACAAGAGGACTGCGTGGAAGAGTAAAGGTTGGTAGCGAGAAACAAACTATTCGTTTTGCCTACTGACACATATTGCTGTAAGATGAACCAACTCTGCCTAGACGACCCACGCATACATCGCGCTACATGCAAGCATTGTCCGCCTCTATTGGAGCCAGCTTGAGATTCCAGCTTCTTCCGAGCTTCATAAGCAACGCAGAAATACTTCTACGCTCGCGTCGAAAACTTTGCGTCATGTCATGATGGAAGCCTAACAGAATACAAGGACCACATTCCCAGTAAAGAAAATGGGAGAAAGTGAAGATTGGCATGTGCATGTCTGATAGTGTACCTTACTTATTTATTTATTTATTTATTTACAGCCGTTTATTGGTCTTTCCTTGCTGATGTTTTTTTTTCATTTTTCTCATTCGCTCTTTTCTCGGAGTTTTGCTGCTCTTCGAAACACTTAAGCACTGTTGTGGAAAATGCGCGGTAGTGTAGCGCCGCATAGTTCAAGAACCACCAGTACCCAATAAAGCATTTTTATTTAACAATTACCAAGCCAACTTATGAAATCCCTCGCTGCAGGTTCCCTACATTGATTGTTATGTCACAGCCCAAGCGAGCCATAGCATATTTGTATTTCTCGTCACCTATCGTGCACTCGCAACTATTTGAGCACCGCGCTAGATTTTAAAAAGCCGGCACGCTCTCCTGAGCAATGACACGTTAATTCTATTCGTGGTTGGTAGGAGCGAAAGAACCAGCAAAAACAAGGAGTAAAGAGTTAAATAAACGCACCATTTAGTACAATCGTCGTGCTTCAATATAACACCCGAATTTCACAACAGTTTCGGTGCACAAGTTATCCTGGTCTGTCAGAACATTTTCTAAAATTTGTCTATCAGTACTTGCTCACGTGCATCTCCAAATTGCAATTAGGTGTGAACATTTTGACGCACACCTATGGGTCTGAATTCGAGCAAGTGTTTTCACTGTAAGATGTTGAAGACCTCTGATTTTAGCCGTAAGTATACGTCTGCGCCAGCACTTGCTTGAGCGTGAACGAGAATTAGCTGGTGCAAGCTGTATCAAGGAGGCTTCCAGCCAAATATGCGATCCTCAATACCAGTCGCACACTCTTGCCGTCTGTATTGACCAAGGCATTATTCTACACATCTTGATGCGATGAGAACCCATATTGAGCAAATGGTGAAAAGGATGTTTTCCGCTTATATATATATATATATATATATATATATATATATATATATATATATATATTGATGCGTGCATTGTCTAGACAATGACGACGATGACAATATGCATGCCTATGAACTCCGGGCAGTGGGTCAAGGGGGAACTCGAAAACGACGAAGATGAACACCCCTTTTTCTGATCTGGTGGCTTCAACACGCTGTTTTCTTTTCTTGCTGAACGTGTTGTCTCTGTTCGTGTTGTACCGCAACACTGGTGGAGGTGCTGGGTATCCACCCTGCCTGATGCTCCGCACTCCTTCTGGGCGCTGTTCATCGACCCCATCTCCTGTTACAACTCCTGTACATCGCTACAGGCGGGGCCTGCTAGGCCTCGCTCCGGAGCTCACACCTCATCAGGAAAGTTTGTCCAGACACTGCCTACCTCTGCCAATCGTGAGTGCTGGAACTTGAGATTCCTCAAGTTCCACCAGCCAGCTCTACCGAGAGTTTGTCCCTGGTAACCCTTCATCAACCACTGGTTCCCGACCGCTTTCATGGTGGCGCACATGAGGACGTTGAAGACTGGCTCGATCAGTACGAACGTGTTGACAGGGTCAGTGGCTAGATTGAACAAAAAGAGCTCGCACACGTGTATTTAGCCCTTGACGGCAGTGCTCGCACGTGGTTTGAGAATCGCGAAGGTGGCGTCAACACATGGAATGATTTCCAACGTCACCTCATTGGGACATTTGCGAGTGTCGATCGGCGGGACCGTGCTCAGCAACTACTTGATATGAGGGTGCAGAAACCCAACGAAACTGTAGCCATGTTCGCTGAAGACATGGCCCGCCTCTGTCATCGAGCTGAGCGTAACATGACCGAGGACAAAAAGTTGCGCTCCCTTATGCATGGCGTAAACGAACAGCTATTCGCCTGGCTTTGCGCAATCCCCCTCCTAGAGTAACTGATTTCATTAAAACTAGAAGAGAAGCTCAGGGGAAGATGGATGCTTGAATCGATGAAAAAATCGCAAAATACGATTTAGAACAGGGAATGTCGCAGGAGCCAACGTTTCGACAAGCGGACTTGTGTTCGTCAGGGTGGCAACTGCCTTCTCTCCAGCGTTCGTTTATATACGCCTTTGCACACTCTCCCCCGTCCTCAGAAAGAGAGGAGAAGACGAGCAGCACATGCGAACAATAAAAAAGGGGGGGGTTGGGTGCAGAGTAGTTGGGTGACAGGTGTTAGCGTGACTAATATAAATGACAAGAGCGAAAGCTTCCAAAGAATCCGCTCCTCGTACATATCTTGTAAATGCATTGTGTGCGCAGAGCTAGAAACAGGACGAAAAAAGGAACACACACTCGGAATAGAAGTTGCTCCTGTGGCATGTGTCCCCCCCCTCCACCCCACACCACCTGCGCCGCACCAACAACGCATTTCACCGAAAGCTTGTGGCTAAAAATATAGCTACACTCTTTAACGCCGTTGTTCTCGTCGAACTCGATGGGGGCTCCGCACCTGAAAGTAGACTTCCTGGGAGAAACATTGTTAGATTTCATTAAGGAAGCCACTGGCATTGAACGAGCACTACATCCTAGGTACTGGAAATACGATAGCTTGTCCACGGGCGTCCCTGTCAGCGCTTCTACGATGACTGGGGACAATCAGATCTCGCTGCGAGATTTAATTAGGGAGACTGTCCGTGAAGAAATTAGGAAGCTTTGATCATCGGAAGTGAGCACACCTGTGGCGTCAGTAGCAGAAATCATGTGCGATGAAATTAGGCACGTGTTTCCTGCAGGCGATGCCGGTCAAGAGCAGCATACCATGATCTACGCCGACGCTATCCGACGTCCACTAGCAGTTGCGCCCATACCAACGTTCCGCCAGGCGCCGAGAGCAAAGCCTTGGTAGTCGCTGCAGGAAGCTATCAGGCATCAGCCCATTGAGCGGATGCCGCCCTACCACCAGTCGCCGTCAACCGCGCTTTGGTCACCGCCGCAAGAGGAAGCCTAGAGGCATCCGCGATACGAGAGAACGGACACATGGCGCACTGTGGATAGGCGGCCCGTATGTTTTAACTGCGGAGGGGCCGGTCTTATTGCTCGCTATTGTTGGTATCGAGAAGCGACATTTCGCCTCTTCGGTCATAGCATGACAGCCGACGTACCAGTGACGATTACATGCCACGCCGCGACGACGCTGAGTTTTCAAGACCAGCTGTGACGCGCACTCAGAACAACACTTTGCCGAACCACCTGCCCGAGTTTGGTCGCGCTCTCCGTCTCCCGCCCAACCCTCACCACCGAATGGACGTACTTCCGCTGACCTCCGAGGAAGAGGGTCGACCAGCCCACGTGGGGGAAACTAACGGCGGTGATCTCTCGAGGTAAGGTTGCAAGCCGGCAACCAGACGACGAAAAGCCCCCTATGAACCCGCTGCCGAAAGCCATGGAGCCGAATAACCCTGATACCGATGACATTGTGAGCGCGGATCTTATTGTTTTCGTTGACGGACAGCAAGTGACCGCCTTAGTCGACACTGGAGCCGATTATTCGATAATGGGTCAAGGACTAGCCAATCCCCTTAAGAAAGTTGAAACGCCGTCGACAGCACCGCATATCAGGACGGCAGGTGGCGGATTGCTCATGCCTGCCGGAAGGTGTACCGCGAGAGTCAACATTGGTGATTCTTCCTTCTTGGGAACCTTCGTGATTCTCTCAATGTGCTGGAGAGATTTATTCATGGGCATGAATTTTATGAGGGAAGATGGAGCCATAATCAGCATTCCTGATCGCTTGGTCACGTTTCAGAATAGCCCTGATTTAACTGACTGCTTATCGCCATAACGCAACTCGTTTCGGGTAATCGAAAACGACATAGTCGTTCCGCCTCGGTCATGTATGCCTGTTTCTGTGGGATGCGACGCACCGTCTAATTGCGGAGGTATTGCAGAACAAGCCACTTCGTTATTATTTACACACGGTATCTCAGTAGCACGAAGGATTGTAAATGTCAGCGACAGACGCACGAACTTAATATTAACAAACTTTAGCAACGAGCGACGGCACTTAACAAAGGGAACTGCTTTGGCCTATTATGACGATGTCGTCGATGTTCGTGGCTGCTTTTCGTTTGTTGAAGAAGCGAAGCCTCTGCACAAGACCCAGCCACCTGTGCTTGACATGAGCCCTACTTTACCGCAACATGAGCGAGAACTGCTGCTTGGGCTATTAGCCGATTTCCGAGACTGCTTTGCGTCGACGTCAAGTTTTGGTCGGACATCTCTTACGAAGCACAAGATAATCACAGAGGGCACGGCGAGACCAATACACCAAATCCTTATCGTGTTGCCTTAAAGAACGCGAGGCAATACAGCAGCAGGCAGCCAAAAAGCTTGATGACGGCGTAATCCAGCCTTTCAAGCGCCCCTCGGCATCTCCTGTAGTTTTAGTCCAGAAGAAGGATGGCTGCCTGCGGTTCTGTGTGGATTATCGAAAGTTAAATCAGCTGACAAAGAAAGAAGTATACCCACTCCCCCGCATAGACGATTCACTCGACAGGCTTTAAAACACTAGTTACTTTTATTCAATGGACTTGAGGAGTAGGTATTGGCAAGTTGAGGTAGACCTAAGACACCGCGAGAAAACCGCCTTTGTCATGTAGATGGATTGTACGAATTTAAGGTCTTGCACTTCGGCTTATGCTCCGTACTCACTACTTTTTAACTGCTTATGCACACCGTACTATCTGGGCTGCAGTGGAAAACCTTCTTAGTCTATCTCTACGATGTTATAGTGTTTTCCTCAACGTTTGAAGAGCACATTGAACGGATTGAAGCGGTTCTGCAGTCAATACGGTCTGCCAGCCTCACCTTGAAACTGGATAAATGCCACTTCTGCTTTGAGGAGCTACAGTTTCTCGGTCACGTCGTCAGTCATGCGGGGGTCCGCTCGGATCCTGGAAAAATCGCCGCTGTCGTGCAGTTTCCAATACCATCAGATAAGAAGGCCGTCAGGTGCTTTCTGGGCCTCCGTGCGTATTATCGGCGATTTATTGCAGATTTCGCTTGCATTGAGTCGTTTTTAACTCGCCTCACGAGAGATGATGTCGCTGTTGTATGAGGAGGCGAAGAGCAAGCTGCATTTAATGACTTACGAAACCGTTTACAAACGCCCCTCTCCTTGCCCACTTTGACGAGACAGCTCCTACGGTGCTTCACACTGATGCAAGCAATGTCGGTCTCGGAGCTGTGCTTGTGCAGTGGCAAGACGGCACAGAAAGAGTAATTGCTTATGCAAACAGAACGCTCTCTCGAATTGAAGCCAATTACTCCACTACCGAAAAAGAATGCCTAGCTGTTGTATGCGCTGTTACGAAATTTCGTCCCTATTTGTACGGCCGTCCCTTCATGGTCATCAGCGACCCCCATTAACTATGTTGGCTCGCAAGTCTTAAAGATCCGTCCGGACGGTCAGCACGTCGCAGCCTTCGACTGCAAGAGTTTGACGACGATGATGCACAAGTTGGGTAAAAGGCACACCGACGCTCACTGCCTGTCTCGGTCACCCATAGTCAGCTTCCTCTGATAAAGAGCAAACAGCATTCCTTCGTCCTCTTGACAGGTCTACCATAGCCGAACAACGTGACAACCCGGACTTACTTGGCCTAATAAATTTTTTGGACGGACGAACTCGGACTGCACCTAAAGCTTTCGCAAGAGGACAATCTTCGTTTTGCTTAAGGAACAGATTTCTACGCAAAATGAATCTCTCATCGAGTGGATTTAGCTATCTCGTCGTCGTTCCGACTGCCCTTCGTGGTGAAGTACTACAAGCATGCCATAACGAGGCCACTTCTGGGCACTTAGGATACACGCGAACACTGAACAGAGTGCGACAAAAAAACCACTGGCCGGAACTCACCGTTGCTGTGAAACAACGTTCGTACTTGCCTGGTTTGTCAGCGACGCACGTCTCCTGCAACAAAAAAGGCTGGTTTGCTACAGCCCGTCCAAGTTTCGCCTATTCCGTTTCATCAGAGCGGAATGGACCTTTGGGCCCATTTCCTGCTTCTGGTTCCGGTAACCGCTGGGCCATTGTAGCGACGCACTATCTTGATCAATGATACAGAGACTATGCAGCTGGCACAAGTTCTGGCATAGAAAACAAGAAACTTAAGACGCATCAGAAGCACCACATGCACACAAATCCTCACTCTAACAATCCCAAATGAGATCAACATATTATGCACTGGGACACGATACTGGGGGCGCAAGAGAGCGCACTGTCCTCCACTGCAACACCCGTAATACCCGTAACATAGGTAGAGCACTTGACAGAAGTTGATACGTCGACGACTCTTACGCACATATGACTGCCTGAATTGTTGATATTTTATGGGCAGCCGCAGGAAATGATGCATATATATGATAATGTTCTGTGTGGATTCTGCTAAGTACTGGAAGTTTTAAGCATTGAGAATTAAGCTATATGCATTGTTCAAGCAGGAGAGAAACATGATACGTGATAACATCCTATGCATTTAATCATACCAGGCAAGAGGCATGCGTGTAAACTTCGTCGCCAACAGTAATAAATGGTTCCTGCAGATCCCGCGAGAGCAGACCTTACGGAGGAAATTTGAATTTAATTCAGCAAAACCAGAATTACGTCCATTACAGAAGGAGAGATGGGGTAGGGGCAATAGAGAGGGTGTTAACTATCAGATCTGGCAGCACTACTATCGTCTTTCTACGTGACTTGCAACGGAGTCGGGAGTATGCGGCCATTTTCTCGATGAATATTATTCGATAAGATATTGAAAATTTTGAAACCTCTTCAAACACAAAGTTCAACTGGTGAACGCCGCTCCTTCCCCCCCTCCCGTTCATTAGGTAAAAGAATGTCAGACAGTAATCCGCACTGTAGGGTGGAGTTAAATCATGACCTCGATGACCAAAAAGGCGCCCGGGCAGTTCAGTGGTATCATTAGCGGATAATCATGGGGTAATAGAACATTGTTCATACATGTGCCAAGCAGTTGAAGCAAGCCGGGCATGCAGAGTGGTTTTCTTGACTAGACACACGTGAGCGAAGAGCCCGTGTTGTGTGTTGTTATAGTAGGACCAGACGAGTCACGAGTAGTAATGATCGTAACGTATTCCGATACCATACGGATCCGCGCTGTTCCATTTTGAAAGTAACGAGCTTAATCTTATTTATTTACGCAATACTCCCAGCGCCATCAGTGGCGTTACAGTGAGGGGCAACACAATACAAGCGGGCTTACACATCACATATAAACAGTAGAGATCAAAAAGTAGGCAAAATAATAAATATGTTACATACACAGCCAGTATGCAAAGAAACACATAATGAGAAGTCATAAAGCACAAAGTTAACAAGGCATAAATGGTATCATTTGATATTTCATTAACTACCGCAGCAGGTAATCTATTCCATTCTCATATTGTTCTTGCAAAGAACCACATTCTGAAGGCTTCTATGTTGGAAAGCATTTCGCGTACCTTATTTGAATGATCACCCGTGTGGATACATGATTACGTTGTATTATGTACTGGTGCCGATCAATGCCAACTTTTGAGAGTATAACGTTATGAAAAAGTTTTAAGAGAAGTTTGTTCCTGGGGTTTTCTAGTGACTCTCATTTCAGATCTGCCTTCGCTTGGGTAGACTAAATGTAAGTGTGAAGTTTTGAGTCACGACCCATGCAGCTAAATTTTGTATTTTTTCTATGCATCACTTGTCACCTGCCATCGGTGGGTTCCACATCTCGCAGGCATATTCTAAAATTGATCCAACAAACGTCTTGAACAGTAGTTCTTTTGTAGCCATATTGAAAGATCTTGCATTACGCCAAAAAAAAAAAAAAACCCAATGACTTGCCTGCGCTGGTGACTGTGATCAACATGACGATGACATTTTAAGTCATGAGTAAAATATACTCGGAGATGCTTGCATTCTTACACTTGGAATAAAGGAACATTATCTAAAGTATACCGACATACACGTGCATTCTTTTTCTTGGTAAATGACATGAAAACAGTCTTATCTACGATTAAAGTCATATTCCACTTGCGGCACCACTGACTGATGTGGTATAGGTCACATTGTAAAAAGCGACAATCGTTCTTCACTTGTGATGGGCCTATATAAATTACAATCATCAGCATACACTCATACGTGATATGACTCTTTCTCCGATGTCGCTTATAAATAAAAGAAACAAAAGTGGTCCCAAAACTGAGCCCTGAGGGACACAAGAAGTGACGTCGCTGTTTGATGACTGAAGGCCGTTCGTAACAACGTATTGTTTGTGCATTTTAAGGTATTACCACTGTGGAATTTTCACGGGTTATTTTCGGCACGTTTTGGTTGCCGCGCGCTATTCTTTCTTAGAAATGGTTCTAGTTCGGGCTGCGCTTACTGCTGAGGAGGCGCTGTGAAAACACGAGTGTGGTACACTGTAGTCTCCGCCAGTTTCGTAGCCAGAAATTTTTTTCGTGAGGGGCTAATGCACATATGTATAGCCACACGTTCCAAGGATGTTCACAGGTGACGGGCCAGCAAGGTAGCGGGGCGCATCGTCGGAAAATTTCAGGGTGTGCTTCAGCCCGTCTAGCCCTTGCCTGCCTACGCGACTGGTCTCCGCACCCGATGGTTACTGCATTATCGGCGCACTAAACTGCTTAACAGAAAGACACCAGGTTTCATGCTTCTTAGTTTTGAACGTGCTTCATAATTGTACAATGCGGTAACGAACGTCTTCTACAGGAGCAGAATGCACTCCGCCATTCGCATAGATAACACCTACAGCGAAAGAATAATGGTGGAGGACGGAACAGACCTCCAGCTTTAGAGTACCGGGGCACTTTCATGTGTAATTCCATTAAGGAGGATACGGGACTATGGGAGGGTCGTGAACATTATCCAAGGTTCTGCAGGTTGTTCAGTCACCAACATTGGCGAAAGAGCAAGGGGCTGATGTAAATACTTTCATCCCGAAAAGTGGAGAGGGAGCCGCTCCACAGGTCTTTTCCGGCGCGCAGTCAGTGGAATCGGTCAGAAAAAATTACAAAGAAGAGCTCTGAGCTACGCAGTACCAGAGGAGCATACCATGCGCACCGCCAATGCTGCACCTCTCGCAGACCCTCTTCTCTGATGAATTCGGCAACGCCAAGGCGCAGCCCTTTTGTCCCCTTGAGGGTAAATTATTGGACAGAGCTAAACAGGAGTTTTTATATCGGACAGCGTATGAAGTCGCGCATGCAGCTTTGAAATGTGCCGGCATCGCCTTGTCTGGCCTCGTCCGCTCGCGGTGGAGATGAAGACTGCTCGCTGTTATTTTCACCCGTCCGTTCGACGGTCGTCTATCTTCATTCTAGCCGAGGCATCGCGGAATCAGTCAACAATGATCGAATTGGCGTGCCTGGCTGAGGCATGTTGTTGGCTTGTGAGGGCGTGTGCTTTGGTGCGAAACCGGGAAAAGGGAGTCATGGTTGAGCTAGCGTTCACAGCTTTATTGAAACCGCACCAACTGTGTGACGCTAACATGAGCGCGGTGCACAGTAAAACATCGAGGCAACTTCACTTTGATTGCCCTTAGGAAAAGCATTGCGTGGGTGTGGACAATGTACAGTAATCCGCGAGTGCACCGCGGCTGTGTGCATGCGACGAAACGCGCCTGCGCTGTATCCAAGTTTGCTTACCACGGTGAGGTGTAGTGCGTTCAGAAACAGGATGCAGAAACAGAAGCCGCTTCACTGACACACATCAGTACGGATAACCTGTCATCGTTTCCGGCTTCCTAGCTTTCAATATGTCCAGGAGGGACTTCTTGAAGTTTGAGAAAGAAAATCTGACACAGGTGGGATACTCTCGATTCCTGAAATAGCGGCAATATATAACTCCGACCTCCTAACGCGTTTTAAACTGTCATTTATTGAAATAGTCTGGCAATAAACGAGTTGTATAATTTTTTGTATTGCTTGCAGTGAGAGTGAGGTTGCCACTAGCAAATAAGCTAGCATTGATATAGAAGCGGCCTGTTGAAGGCGATGGGATTTTTAGTGTTATATCATCTTAGTCTAAAAATATCTGCTATATGGAAGCACCTTGAAACAAATAAAATATCTGATGAATGTTTTAAACATGAACCCCTGCGGACAATTTTTCCTGCACTAAGAAAACTAATTTTCAAATAGCAGCTCGAATACACACGATGGTCACATGCACAACAACAGCAAGAGGGTTCGTCAACTTGCGCGGTTTACACTTTAGCTTCAAGCCTAAAAAGGTTTTGTGTAATTTCACTTGCAGACTACAGGTCACATCTCTGTACAATGTCAGCGGCCAGCTTATCACTGCAACGCACTGCTTACCACGTGGTGGTATGTATGTTGTTCCCGTGATTTCACTCATAGCCTATACTTGTCAATATGTCAAATTTCTTTGCCCATATTCGTGCTTTAAGCTTGCTCATAGGGATTTACACACATGCCTTATTCAAGTACAATATATCATCACCAGTAATTCTTATTAGTTAAGTTTTAAGCAGACTTGAAAAGTGCGGAGTTGATTATAAAATAACAAATAGGCTTTTACAGTCCACAGGGCTGCGTGTGGACCTTGTTCCGTTACATACGTTTTTATAGCGTGTCCTGATTCCTCGTTCATAATGCTTTGAAAGGTCAATGTAGATAATTCGTGAGGCGAGAAGTGTCACCGCAAAGCCGTCATAGTAAAACAATGTAGAAGTAGTGCGAATTGAATATAAAAAAAATTCCAATACGCTAATAGCCTGACTATTTTCTGAGCGCGTACATTTCTGATGAGAAATAAACATGATATAATATTACACCGACGAATACAGTAATATTACACCAGCGATTTAACGTAAGCGCAGAGAACACTTGTTGCTACCCTATGCAAAATATTTGTAGATGTTTGATTCAGTAAATGCATGAAAGACTAACTTCAAGCACTCGCATGAATGGCTCGATAACTTAGCCGAATGTTTACATTTTCCTTAATGACGGAAAATTGAAGATTAATGTTTTTCCATATTTATCCAGCATATTCGAAAATGATGTGAGTGTACATTATTTTTTATGAGTTATTTTTATTGTATCCGATGGTTTAAGTGAAAAAACATTGTCCGGACGAATTGTCGGTAGACGCGCTGATGCTCCACGAAAATACCACCTCTTTTAAAGAGTTCCTGAACCTTGACGCTTGTAGTTTAGTTATCTAGGACTGATTGTGTCACAGCCCAAGACTTCGTTTCAATGTATTCATATAAACGACACGTTGTAATTTCAGTGCAGCAAATACTATGGTCGGGCAATACCGAGACGCTCCGCGTGCGTAGCGCCTAGTTCTAGCCTGACCACGCAGTCACATCTCGCGACTCATGTGACTTCCACTCCGCTTAAACACGAAATCAGAATGTTCATGCCTTGTTTATACAAATGATAGTCTCTAGTTTTCGAGGGAGGCCGAATGGAAAATAAAAACATGAAAGAAAGAGAAAAGGGGAAAGACGTTTCGGCTTCCCTGACGTGAGCGTTCTTCACAACCACACTCTTAGCAAGCCTGCCATCAGAGGGGCCGTAGCCCCTTCTCGTTTCTCATATCTGCCATATTCGCTGTCCGTGCATCTTTTCACCAAGCTACATATTATGGGCGTGTTTTAAACAGACATTGTGCAATATTACGCTGTTTTATTGATAAAAATAAAGCTTTGGAAATGATGCCTTTGCATTTGCAGGCAACTTGACAAACAAATACACCATAGCACACACCGATGGCATTTGCGCAGTTGCGATTGTTCACCATGAAAAGCAAGGTACGTGTTACAAGAATTCACTTTTCCTCGAAAACGAAAACTGGGAAATGAATTACCGTGATGCACCTGATAGAATGCGAATTAAATTTAACTTTCTTTTTTTCCGCTCCAAAGATGATTAATCATCATCATTTGCCGCTTCAATTCTTACTCCGCATCATGGGAATTCGTTAAGAGCGCATTTTTAGTACACGCACACTAGGTCAAGTGGGGCTTACATTAGGAGATGCGGGTACAGTGAGACAGGCATGCAATAGTGAAAAGAATATCGTAAAACATTTAGCGACAACAATAACGTACGAAATGCGTTTGCGGGAGGAATGCGCATAGTAATTTGGGGGAGCAGCGGCTATATCCTGCACTTTGCGTTCTCTGTAGCGCAGAGCATTCTATTTCAGTGGACACGTATGCTGCTTTGCGGCGACCTTCGGCGTTTATTTCTCATGTGAACCAATGCGCAGCATTCTTCCAGCACCCACTCGAAAGGCTGCTGTGATGAAATAGCACTCCTTAGCAAGGGTGTAACCACTACACCCTCTAAAATATTTTGCTATGCTCCCTTCGTTATGGGTGCTGACCTCCGCGTCCTTTTCATGCGCCCTGTATCGAGCAATGCTTGTAAGCCATGTGGGCGCATGCGCCACTGCCAGTGAAACGAACTATAGATAATGACCACGCGTTGTTATCATACAGCTTATATATATATATGCATTCGTCGTCTGAATAAACGCTCTCTTTGTTAGGCTTAGTTGTCTGTTTGCTCATTAAGTTATTTCTAATTACTGAAAGTGAGCATCTTAAATGGGCCAAAAATAAGAGTTCTCATTTTTTTCAAATCCACAAGTAACGCTCAATACAAATTTTAGTCATTTATTTGATTTGATTGTCATGTGAATAATTATAGCTTTTTTTCTCTCGCTATTACGTCACGATCCTCAGTACTCATTTACATCTCCTTTATTCCCTCTACTCTTTGCTGATTACCGCATTCCCTTATTTTAAATTTGTTTAGCACCTAATTCTTGGCCAATTCCCCATAGTGAGCGTGAGCCACAAATTTTCAGGTGAACAATAACAAAAACATGAAAGTATCACTTCTTACCTTCTCTATATCGAAAATGTCCCTACTCTTGCATTTCTTTCATTCCATCTCAGTTGGCTCACTACTGGACCGTTCAGTTTGTTTGTTTTTTTCTCGTTTTTTCTCAGCCCTCTTTAATCAATCTTATATTGACGGTCACTACTGCCGCCCCATTCTTGACCTATCCCCTCAGTGGTTGAGCACCATAAAGTAGGTTCATCATCGTGATAATCATCACATTATTGCCGTCGGTGCACATTTCCCAGAGCTATGCGCTTGTCCCTAGCTTTGCACCAGGAAAGCGTGCGTGCTCTGGTGGCACGAAGCTGTGCAAATACGCATAGCGTAGTGTAGCTAAACGAGTGGGACGGCGTGAGGCCGAGGCCACGCGTGCCGAGTCTGCCACTGTCTGTGGTTGGAAGCGGACGTCTTTACGATGAGCTTGGTGCAAAACTTTGATCACCGTTTGCTGGCACGCGCAGTGCTTTGCGAGGCGTTTCCCGAAGACTCGAATCTCGACAAATGCGGGTGTGCCGGAGACAAACCCGAACCAGCTATGTGCCCATTAGCTTTGTTAAACTTGTGCTACTACTTCAAGTTTCACTACTTTTTGAAAGATGATAGTCTTTGTTGGGCTAATTAAAAGCGAAAATCTTGGCCCGTCGGTGTGTCTGTGTGTAGGTAGCTCTGGGTTCAACTGCCCGGCCAAAACCGACTCAACAGTGCATTTAAAACAATCCGAACAACTAGCACTGGTGGCATGTGGCCCCACATCGACTTTGTACAGGGCAAAGAAAACTCAGGCAGACTTGATGCAATAAATATGCATACAACCATCATCCGGAGCGTTCGTTTAATATAAAATACACAGGAGACTATTCGCTACTTTGGAAACTTAAGCATCGATGAGTTTGAAATGGTGTTGAGGAAACGGCTAAGTAATAGAATTCGCCAACACATGGCGCGGGAGCGGGGCGAACGCGGGAAATTTTAATTGAATTCAGGAAAGCCCACATTGCATTCTCTATATAAGAAGTCAGAGGGGAGGAGGAGAGCATGAAGGTTGGTGTGAGGGAAGAGATTGTGGTACGTATCAGGGGCGGCAGACGACTGTCTTCTATCGATGATTACTGCCGCGAAGCAAGCAGATGTGCTGCCAATTTTGGGCTCGTTTTTTTTACTTCATTTGCTGAACGTCCCCTATAAGCTCGTACCAATGAATGAATAGTAGAATGATACGCCGTTTTCCGTGTTCTGTGATAGAAACGCCGCAGGTCTAGCTCTATTGCGCTACTTTATGTTGTAAGTATTCTTGCATGTTCTGTTCTAGCGTTTGAAATGTGATATAAAACATGTTTTGCATTTATCATGCTCATTTCTATTTATTCCAGCTGCTATCAGCTCTGAAAATGCTTGCGATATGTGGGTAAGAGAGGGCAGCGTGGACAGGTGGAATCAGGAATGCGACGAAGTATATAAAAAGATTGTGGAAATACAAACATAACTGTTTACGACGAAAACTACTGTAGGGTCATACTTCAATTCTTTGCAAACACAACAAAGAAGAAGGATCATCCAAGCAATAAATGTTAGTTTATTTACTTACAGAAATTGTCTTACATCAGTCAATGCGTGCTTCGTCGGTGGGAAAGGGTCAGTGCTATATGACAGTTCGCTTTGTTGAAGCGTATGCAAGTGCACGGCGTGGAAGAGCGAAGGTTGGGATTATGAGAGAGAGACAGAACTTTATTAAAACAAGCAAACACCCGTCCGGGTCCACTACTACAAAAAAACGCCTAGGCCTCAGACAGGCCTAGAAGTTTCAAATCTCTGAGTAGTGCCTTCATGATGTCTGGGGAGGAGTCCGCCAGCCACTCCTCCGGGGTCGCAGGACTTAGTTTGGTAGGTATCTATTTGAGGCTCTCGCCCATAGCTGCACGACCACCCAGACAAATCCAGAGAACGTGGGCGTTATCGGGGAATCCACCGCATACGACACAGGAAGGAGACACGTCCTTGCTTTGTACGTACTGCCCAATGTGATGTGGCATCAAAGAGTGAGTTTGGGCACGCCTCACCAGGGCTTCCTCGCGTCTCGTCATGGAATGAGGTGGAACGGGACAAACCCTGCGGTTGTGACGCATCGTGTAATCGTGAGCGCCTATCTAAACGCGCCAGAGGAAGTAGTTCGGTTCGCCTCAGTGAATCCGGCCACCACAGGGGAGGGCCCGGGAGACTTACACGGGACATGACGTGTGCCACTTCATTCGCTCTTATCCCTGAGTGACCAGGTATCCACTGTATTCGAACACGTAGCGAAGGGTGGGCATCTAAGTGCTTTGTTAGTGTGCTGTAAAGCGTGTCTGGAAGGTCACCTGTCGCGAAGGCTCGACAGGCTGCTTGGCTGTCTGTTCCTATCAGTAGACAACGGACATTTGTGCTGGGCATGGTAATTGCCTCTGCTATGGCTGCGATTTCGGCCATGCATTGTGCACTGCAATGGAAGCCCCATGAAAGTGGTAGCCTATCGGAAGCTATTCCCGTTCGAAAGCCCTCGCCGGTCTGAGACCGAGATGCGTCCGTGTACAGGATCCACTCTCCTGCGGTTTCTTGTAGATGTTGGGCTCGTGCTTCACGTCGTCCTGCTTGGGTATCTCGATCCATGTGCCGCGGCACAGGATCGACGTTGATCTGGTCGAGCGTCGCCCATGGGGGCCGGGTTGGTTCAAGTGCGACAGCAGGACATATATCGTCACCGAATTCACGAAGCAGAGCATATCCTTATTCGCATAGCTTGAGGCGCGTGAATTGTGCTTCCCGGCCAATTTGAGCCAACTCGTCGAGGTTTGGAAGGATAGCCGTTCCTTGAACCCTATCAGACTTGGCGTATTAAGGGGTACCCAATAGAGTGCGAGAAATCTGACGAAGTAGGGTCTCGAGCTTAGATTTCTGGGTTTTCGTAATTTCAATATATGGATATTCATACATGACGCGGGGAATTGCTAGGGCCAGGGTCATACGCCTGAGTTGGTCTTCTTTGATGCCTCTTAGCTTGTGCGTTGTGCGTTTTAAGAGACGGTGGGCTTGCTGTAACTGTTTGGTTGTATGTCGAAGCCACTCCTTTGACTTGCCGTCGTCTTGCAACCAGAAGCCTAAATATTTTATGCAGGGCTTCCTCGGAATGGGTTCATTCTTTATGGAGAGTGTAACAAGTTGCCTGTCTTCCTGAGAGTTTGGAAGTTTCCTGTTTGTGACGACGATATACTCGGATTTGGCACCGGATAGAGTGAGCCCTCTCTCTTCAAGGTATCGAGCACTAGTGTCAATGGCCGAACGTAGCGTGTATTGTATATTTGATGGGGAACCCTCTGTGGCCCAGAGGGAGATGTCATCCGCATATATGGTAAAATGAATGCCTGGTACAGATTTTCGACTGTGCGTCAGACCATTGAGAGCGAGGGAAAAGAGTGTCGGTGACAGAATTGACCCTTGCGGCACGCCTCGTTGGAGGTACCGCGTGCGTGTTTGCACTTCATTTACCTGTACAGCAACCGTGTGGTCAATAAGAAAATTCTTGAGAAATTTCTGCCCCGGTCGGATTGCCCTGAGGCCCTCAAGAACCGCCGCGTGGGCTACGTGGTCAAAGGCACCCTTGATATCAAGGCCAACAATGGTGCGCACTTGAGAGGTGCTGTAGTCAGTGCACACATCCTGCAAAGCAAGCATCGCATCTTGCGTAGACATGTGTTTTCGGAAATCGATGACGCGTGGGTCAACCGGACGCGGGGATTGCTTGATGAAATGTAAGAGGGAGCTACGTTTGCGGCGAATATCTCAACAGTTCCACTGCCACACGATAATCCCCGCAGTGGGCTGTGACGAAACGGGCTGAAAATTACTCGACGTTGCCATTATTAGTATTGACATGCTTATACGGGTGTGCATCGTCACGTGCTGTACCACGTCTGCACATAGTTGCTGCGTTTCTGAGGAGCTCAAGAGATTGCGCGAGTGCTGCTAGTTGCTTGAGGATCTCTACTTGTTGTGCCTGTATCTCGTCTTGCTGCTTCTGCAGAAGGTTAACTTGTTTTGCTATTGTTTCTAACCGCGTATCGGTCTCGGCCTTATATGCGAGAAAATAATGTGGTGGTGCTGATAATTGTGGACCAGCGTAAGATGCAGTCGAGGCGGAGGAATGTGTAGGGGTATTACGTTGTTCGTTGGCACTGCGACCCAGTGGAGTGAAGGACGGACTCACCTTGCCTAATGGACACTGTCTCGGCTGCTTGTGCGGGGGTTCTTCGGAAGACACAGGCGGCTTCTGGGAGAGGAGGGCCCGAATATAACTTGGGGTTTTCGGCTTGGGTGGCGGTGGCGCTGGCTGTTTCGTAGTGTAGCCTGGCAGACTTCCAGACCTGGGCAGGGGTTCCGGTTGTGGGTCCGGTGTGGTATCTTGTAAAGCTGAAAACCGGTTCTGAAGTGGCAGTGAGGGAAAGTTTTCATCGTTCTTCTTGGTTGGTTTGGTCGTTCGACTCTGACTTGTTTGGCTCTTCTGAGGCACAGGGGAATCTTCTGGTGTGCTCTTCAGTCGTCTTTTTTCGGAGGCGATGCGGGCGAGCTTCTCAGCCTGCTGTTTCTTCGGACACTGTGGGTCGCGAGCCCCGTATGGTCACTCGCCGTTGAAGCTCTTAAGCTCACATTCGTGAGCCGTACGTCCGGGTAATTAGCCGGCAGGGAACTGTTGACTACATGTCTCGCAAAGAGTAAATTCATGCGCCGAGGGGCATACATCGGCGTGGTGGCCTATGGTTAAACAAATAGTGCACTGTACCGCGCGAGGGCGAAAAGGTTGCGTTTTTGTGAGCCACAGGCCCAGCTTGACTTCCTTGTCAATCGTGGCACCCTTCACTGTGAGGGGTATAGACTCTGACTGGCCTATTCGACGTTCTGCCAGAATCAGCCGGTCTGCGATGCTAATGATGCTTAGAAGCTGGTCGTCAGGTATATCCTTGGGAAGGCCATGAACAACGAAGCGTGCGTGGTGTGCTTCGGCTGGCACATAGGCAGTCACATTGTGGCGTTCTCCGGTAAGTGTCAGTGAGCGCAAACCAGCGCAAACCACCAAGTTTCTGCGTCGCCGATTCTCGCCCGCTTGTCGCCGCGACAAGGTTCTGTAGCGTTCTTGTATGTTCACGTCGCGCACCTCAGACACTGTGAGTCCAGCAGTGACGCCGATGGCGTTGGTGACCTGGTAGGCCGGATACTTTGCAAGGTTGAGTTTTGTGCCCAGTCTCTAGGTGACGGTCTGTGGACTAACGTGGTGTCTCACAACATGCACCGGAGTGGGTTGATGATCCATGGTTGTTTCGTCGTCCATCACGCCGGAACGCAGGGTCGCGTTTCCCCCTGCTGCCGGTGAGGCTCCGGCGGTAAGGGTTAGCGTGGTTGCCGTGTCGCAGGTGCGGGAATCAGCATCCAAAACATGAGTACACTGTTCCAACATACCCTACATGATGTCAATGTGGTGCCGGAACACTGGTCTTATCCTTGATAAAGGTAGAGCGTCGTAAATCCAGTGAATGCGGTATTTCGGACGAAAATCGCGGAGCCGAAGCGAGGTGCGCCTTGTCGCCTCGAGCCCCCTGTTGGAGAATCGGGATTATGAAACGTAACATATTCCGTCGACTGACAGATATTGTTGTGAGAACAACCAACTCTGCCGTGGCCACTGAGCCCAACTCGAGATTCTGGCTTGTTGCCAGCTTCAAAGGCATCGCGGAAAACCTTCTACATTGGATGGATGGATGCTATGAGCGTCACCTTTGTAACGGGGCGGTGACATGTGCGCCACCAGGCTCGTAAAAAATTTAAGAACTTTCCTTTTCTTTCCTCTCTCTTTACCTTCTCCTCATGCTTTTTAACTCTACTTCAATTAAATCGATCATACTATAGCTAAAACGCAAATTCATAGCCCAGTTCTCTGCCACTTATGGCAGAAAGTCCTTACTTTTCCCTATAATTATTTTCGTCCGTTCTCTCTGGTTTTCTGCCAGCAGTATTCTAACCGTCTCTTACTTATTTCAATCGCGGGTATGTTCAGCTTTCCATCGCCCTCCCTAAAAACCATACACATGGGTGGATATTTCAACATTCAATCAGAACATGCTCCGTCGTATCCGTCTTCCTCACAGCATGTGCATTTTCTTCTTTACTGAATTTCGCTTTATAACTACGCGTTCTAACGCAGCCCGATCTCGCTTCGAACAGTAAAGCACTTCCTCTTGAATTATCATGAAATGCCTCCCTCTTTATTTTGTTTTTGCCCTTTCGGTAGTTATTCAGAGTCGCTTTTTTTTCATTGCTGCCATCCAGTAAATCTCCGCCTCTCTGACTTTTCGCTTTACGCTCTTTGTTGTCAGTTCTCTTAGAGCCGTATACTTACTGGCGAGCCTCCGGCCGAAACGTTGAAAGTAAAAAGTTCTTGCACGTTCTTCCGTTTCTTCACTGCTCATGTTCGTCTGGATCCGCAGACACATTTACTGGATTATATATATATATATATATATATATATATATATATATATATATATATATATATATATATAGTCTCGGACGTTTTTTGTCAGCACATGTTATCCGTAACTAAATAGTTTTCATAGAGACCGGCGTTACATTTTCTGGTGATAATATCGATTAACGACAATGCTGCGCGTGGACGCACTGTGTCCAATTTTCTGACATCTTATAGCCACTATGTGTATCGTATCCCTGACCCAACTTCACATAATTCTCCTGTAGTTGACTGTCAAAGTGCGCCAACTTAAATACACGTGTAATGCATGTCAAGTACAGCGAGCACAATCATAGCTTAAAGCCCAAAGGGACTTTCTCGCAAGTAGCACAAACTACTCTTGCACAAATGACACGAATTAAGGTCTTGTGGCATTTCACTTGCTTGTACAGAGTAAATGCCACGAAATCCTCTTTGATACAACGGTATCTGTGCATGGAGAAAACCTCTATGTGTTCATGACAAGTAAAAAACTGCTGTAGTTGCTTCCGTGAACGACAATGCACGTTTCAAACATGTTGAGCAAAAGTCAGGTGCATAAAGAGCGTTTGATAGCTGATTCACCCAACAGAGTGTTATCTTTTTTTCAGTGTGAGGATGCCCGCCCGTGTGTGTGTATTGCAACCCTGGTTTATACCCTTAATGTTATTGCGTTATTGAGCTGATCCATGAAAACAGTTAGGAGGTCCGAGTAACTTGGTATTGGCTGCCGAAGTGCAGCATGTGTACAAGAAGGCAGGCACATGAACTCTCCTTGTGAGAGTGCTCCGTCATAACAAAAACAGATATGTAATGCAACAAAAAGCATTGATGCTTCGATGGCTTGCGATACTGCTGGATTGGTTCGTTCATGAAATCATATTCATAAAGCTCATGGGAATGCAGGACCATTGACTGCAAGTGTATTTTACCTCAATTTATCAATACCGTCAAAGTATTTTCTTCTACGAACTTACGTTGGAATTTCAGGTGGATGAAAGAGCGCACCTGAAACCCGACGAAGACGTATGTGACTCTTTTCCTTTTATATTTGTAGTGGCACTTATTTAGCAAAGGAGAAAATATTGCTGGCCATTTGCGACCATGTGCACAACCTTCCACGACGCTCTAAGCTCCTGCTTTTAGTTGGAGCTGCACTTTCGTGGGCCTATTAATTACCACCACATTGAAGACGTCAGAGTGGATTCTTTTATGCCACCACTACCGTTTCTAGGCAGTATCTCTTTGCTGTTTCGCACCCCCATACGAGACCTATGAACAATGCAAGTTCTAAGCGCTGGGCCCAACAGAGTTTCCTCTTACCCGCTAAAGGCTGTCACCTCTGCTCACACAGTAGAATGCAACCAAATTGCTTCAAATTAGTTAATGAATGTGAATGCAAATTTCAGGGAGTGTGAATAATTTTAAGGCATGCTGTTGTGGTTACGAAGTTTACGTGTCCAAACGAATTTCAGCAAATTGTCGTGTAGTGCTACATGAACAGTTAACTGCGCGAAGTCTATTTTCTGCCCTGAGATATGAAGGTAAGCAATGATGGACAGCGCACGTATAAATAAAAGAGGAATGCGCCTTCTGCAACAGAGCTTCGCGGAATAGCGGGGTGGTGTTTTGCATTCCTCGAAATGCCTTCTCTAGCAAAAGCTCAAAATGGGGTTTGATATTAGAATACAGAATGCAGGACGAGAATGAAAATACAGGATAGATATTGTAATTATTGTTAATATACGATGCCGAAAGATAGAGCCCTACGGCAGCGATGGATGTATGCAACAAACGGTAATAAAACGGTGGCACAGCCTTTAGATATATTTATTTTTGTTATCACAGTTATTGTTGGCCTGCAGATAAGAACAAAGGAAAAACTCCTACTTAAAGAGCAGAAGTTCCTGCGGCATGGGTATTAATTAGAAGGCGCATTTCGCTGCGGCATATGGAAACGCTCCAAACACTGGTCGCCACTACGATACTACTACAGAGACGGCCACTTGAAGCATAAGACACTAGAGGCAAGTATACTGCACATTAAGGGTATAAGAGGCTGCTCACGTGGCCACTCCGGTTAAATGGGTCCAGTAAATTTGTTGGTATTAATCGGGAGTTAAAAAGCCTGGCTGAGATCTTTAAGTCGGTTAGGAGAGATTGCAGAGCTTTCAACCACATGAAGTTGCTACCAATTGAAGTGCATCTACCTAGAGAATATTGTAATGGAGACTTCTTAATCTTCTTTAGGTACATATGCTTCAATTGGTTGTTAAAATTCTGCATTGGACAACCTTCAGTGCAAAAAGACATGCCCTGGCGTTCCAGACGTCATCCGGAAGAGAGCAGCGTACTGACATCCAAAGAGATGCACCAGAAAGCATCATTTAGACTAGGAGTATATTACAGTGTAGAGGTGCGATGGCGATCCCAGACGACTCGGGGCTCGCTCTTCAGTATGCAATGCTGATGGCATCCAAAATGCATTCTCCCGAAACACTGCATATGTGTGTGTGTGTGTTTCAAAATTAAAATTGTGTGACGAAGCAGCAACGTATCATGGACTAGCTGTAATAATTGACGAATATCCTAAATATCTTCAACTAATCTGTGGAGCTCCTCAAAATGTTTTACTGGTGCTCATGTCAGTGATATCTATGCACTCCAAACTGGTGCTCGCCAAATAGCAGCTGCTTCTTGCGAAGTTTTTTGCTATCCGGCAGTTTCGCATTAGCGCACGTGCATATCATCACAGGCGTCTTTAACCTGAAATATTTTCCATGTTATCTTGAACATAGGCCTAAAGGAGCTGGAGTTTTTTCCTGTGTGTTGTTGACCGGAGACACAATGGCACCACCGCGAACTCTTGATCTTATGTTTGGTATGTGCATTCAAGGAGTCAATGAACAGGCTAGTGCGGCGCAGCAGCACCAACTGTTTAACTTCGTGGTGATTTGAATAGAGGGCAAGCAACTCATTCATGCTTTGCTGCTGTATAAATAGAGGCCTAGAGGAGCATGACGTTGGTGTGACAAGAATTCCAATAAGAAACAATAATTAAAATAAATGCGGTGTTCTAGGAATCTGAAGAACGCAGATGTTGAGCGGAACAAGGCTTGAAGTGCGTGAAACAATTAGATGAAGATAAAAAAAACGCCGCTTCTTCCAACGTTTACACCGTTTAACAGCGTTTCTAGGAAAACTTTGAGCCAGTGCTAGAAATCAGACGAAGATCTACATCACCCAAAGAGATCTCCATTTCTCTCGTATTTATAGCATGACACATTTATTCTTTCACTGAATCGTTACGCCCCAGCATGTTCTGGGCCATCTCAAGTTTGTAGACTTTCTTTGCTGACCTCCCCACGATGTTAGCGTCTTGAGCCCTGGATTCACAGCGTCGTACTACGCTGTCTTGACCTGGAAAACTACCGCAACTGAACGGGGTCGTACGCGCCTCCCCGTTTATCCCCTAAAGGGGGAGGCCTAAAGCGGGATGCCATCCCCCTTTAGGCCTTTGCTAATACCCGATGGAAAGTAGTGAAGTGCATGTAACCCTCGAAGCTAATCGTTTTCTCGATTGCACCCACGGGTGCTATAGTAGTTTATGAAGTAGTTTGTACCTTAACATCATGGTGAGATCGCCTGTTGCTTTCGTGTACTGAGCTTCATACTCTGTGCTATGTTGTCCTGATGAAGCAATCAGTGAGCGCCCGACCAGAAAACTGGCTGTCTGTATTACTTAAGGTAATGATCTGTAAGTATACGGAGAGGTGAAGGGTCTCGTGTTGATCATTGCTCCCACTTCAAGTAGTCCTGTCTCCGCCTCTTCGCTGTTGCGGTAGCTGTTCCCAATAAATTTGAGCAGGGAACAATGGATTGAGCGGATCGACCTCTCCCGCACACCTCCACAGCAGGTCGCTCCTGGCACGATGAACTTTCACTGTGTGCGATATGCGGTGAGCAATGCTGCAGAACGAGAGCATTTCGTATTTGCCATATGCCTCTTAAGATCCGTGAAGCCTTCTTAAGGTGACCGCGTTATCCGAATGCAGCGTGATCCGCCCTCCGCCTTGAGCTAGAAATATACGGAACGTGAGAAAGAAGTTGCCTGTCGACAGTCCGTTCATGAGCTCCAGGTGCACTGCTCGGGTGGTGAGCCATGGGACAACATACAGATCATTCGCAGTCAGTGTCAGCAGGATCACATTGCTTCATATGAAGGGGCCCTACAATTTCAATCTCAATTACTCTGAATGGCCTTGAAGAGATCAGTCGACCGATTATGGGACAGCCGGCTTTAACGCAGCTTACAATCCCATGTTCTCACATTTAAATAGACGATTGGCATGGAAGCGAAGTGCACTTTCCTGGATTAGTGCACCAGCTCTTACGCAGGAAACAGGCGTTAATTACTTGTTAATGTCTTATCGATCCCGGAGCATCGAGAAGGGTTGGCGAAGTGGTACCGTGGTGGTCACCACACATCTATGCAGTGCTCTCAGGTGCGCCTCCATGGTTGCCGTCTTCAAATGGTTCCGTTTTGGTGAAAGAATAGAATGCTTCTCTACGTATCTAGTTTCCATTCTCATCGATGAAGGAGTGATGATCTTTGGGATTGCACCAGAAAGCATCATTTAGACTAGCAGTATATTACAGTGTCGAGGTGCGATGGCGATCCCAGACGACTCGGGGCTCGCTCTTCAGTATGCAATGCTGATGGCATCCAAAATGCATTCTCCCGAAACATTGCATATGTGTGTGTGTGTGTTTCAAAATTAAAATTCTGTGTGACAAAGCAGCAACATATCATGGACTAGCTGTAATAATTGACGAATATCCTAAATATCTTCAACTAATCTGTGGAGCTCCTCAAAATGTTTTACTGGTGCTCATGTCAGTGATATCTATGCACTCCAAACTGGTGCTCGCCAAATAGCAGCTGCTTCTTGCGAAGTTTTTTGCTATCCTGCAGTTTCGCATTAGCGCACGTGCATATCATCACAGGCGTCTTTAACCTGAAATATTTTCCATGTTATCTAGAACATAGGCCTAAAGGAGCTGGAGTTTTTTCCTGTGTGTTGTTGACCGGAGACACAATGGCACCACCGCGAACTCTTGATCTTATGTTTGGTATGTGCATTCAAGGAGTCAATGAACAGGCTAGTGCGGCGCAGCAGCACCAACTGTTTAACTTCGTGGTGATTTGAATAGAGGGCAAGCAACTCATTCATGCTTTGCTGCTGTATAAATAGAGGCCTAGAGGAGCATGACGTTGGTGTGAAAGAATTCCAATAAGAAATAATAATTAAACTAAATGCGGTGTTCTAGGAATCTGAAGAACGCAGATGTTGAGCGGAACAAGGCTTGAAGTGCGTGAAACAATTAGATGAAGATAAAAATAACGCCGCTTATTCCAACGTTTACACCGTTTAACAGCGTTTCTAGGAAAACTTTGAGCCAGCGCTAGAAATCAGACGAAGAGCTACATCACCCAAAGAGATCTCCATTTCTCTCGTATTTATAGCATGAAACATTTATTCTTTCACTGAATCGTCACGCCCCAGCATGTTCTGGGCCATCTCAAGTTTGTAGACTTTCTTTGCTGACCTCCCCACGATGTTAGCGTCTTGAGCCCTGGATTCACAGCCTCGTACTACGCTGTCTTGACCTGGAAAACTACCGCAACTGAACGGGGTCGTACGCGCCTCCCCTTTTATCCCGTAAAGGGGGAGGCCTAAAGCGGGATGCCATCCCCCTTTAGGCCTTTGCTAATACCAGATGGAAAGTAGTGAAGTGCATGTAACCCTCGAAGCTAATCGTTTTCTCGATTGCACCCACGGGTGCTATAGTAGTTTATGAAGTAGTTTGTACCTTAACATCATGGTGAGATCGCCGGTTGCTTGCGTGTACTGAGCTTCATACTCTGCGCTATGTAGTCCTGATGAAGCAATCAGTGAGCGCCCGACCAGAAAACTGGCTGTCTGTATTGCTTAAGGTAATGATCTGTAAGTATACGGAGAGGTGAAGGGTCTCGTGTTGTTCATTGCTCCCACTTCAAGTAGTCCTGTCTCCGCCTCTTCGCTGTTGCGGTAGCTGTTCCCAATAAATTTGAGCAGAGAACAATGGATTGAGCGGATCGACCTCTCCCGCACACCTCCACAGCAGGTCGCTCCTGGCACGATGAACTTACACTGTGTGCGATATGCGGTGAGCAATGCTGCAGAACGAGAGCATTTCGTATTTGCCATATGCCTCTTAAGATCCGTGAAGCCTTCTTAAGGTGACCGCGTTATCCAAATGCAGCGTGATCCGCCCTCCGCTTTGAGCTAGAAATATACGGAACGTGAGAAAGAAGTTGCCTGTCGACAGTCCGTTCATGAGCTCCAGGTGCACTGCTCGGGTGGTGAGCCTTGGAACAACATACAGATCATTCTCAGTCAGTGTCAGCAGGATCACATTGCTTCATATGAAGGGGCCCTACAATTTCAATCTGAATTACTCTGAATGGCCTTGAAGAGATTAGTCGATCGATTATGGGACAGCCGGCTTTAACGCAGCCTACAATCCCATGTTCTCACATTTAAATAAACGATTGGCATGGCAGCATAGTGCACTTTCCTGGATTAGTGCACTAGCTCTTACGCAGGAAACAGGCGTTAATTACTTGTTAATGTCTTATCGATCCCGGAGCATCGAGAAGGGTTGGCGAAGTGGTACCGTGGTGGTCACCACACATCTATGCAGTGCTCTCAGGTGCGCCTCCATGGTTGCCGTCTTCAAATGGTTCCGTTTTGGTGAAAGAATAGGATGCTTCTCTACGTATCTAGTTTCCATTCTCATCGATGAAGGAGTGATGATCTTTGGGAACGGAATGTTTATGACCAGCGTTCGCACTCAAAATCCGCTGCATGTCCGTGTGCAGTGTCTCTGGTTGGGCACGACAAAGGAAAAAGGTTTCAGAGTTGTTGATTTCTTCAGCTGCTGTTGTGCCAGAAGTTACTATTCGTAATTTTCGTAGTGTCAACCGGCGTTTCCTATTGTTGTTGTGCCTGCAGAACGCTTCGTGGTTCCCACATAAGCTTGAAATCATTGCCAGAGCTAGAAAATGCTTCTGGTTTTATAGGCCGTACTGATTTTGCCTTATTTAACCATTTGGTATCTTTCCACCAGCTCTTGCTCCCCCGCAAAGTCTGAGCTGATATTCCCCGTGTTGCCAAGTGGCGGGATTATGTTCGCCTGGACAGTAATGCCACACCACTGGGGCAATGGTGGCTATAATTTACTACAAGTCCATTTCTGACGAATTGGCCTACCTTATCCTGCTACCCTAGCATCCAGGTAAGCAAGATCGTGGAATCGCACCGCATTGTGCGATGCGCGAACCTCTTATTCCTCGATGACGATGATTTCTGGGGTGTTACGTACAAAACCAGCTAAGATTATGAGAGACACCGTAGTGGAGGGCTCCGAGAATTTTGACCACCCTGGGGTTCTTTTAACATCCACTCACGTACACAGCACATGGGCCTCAACCTTTCGCCTCCGCCGAAGTGCAGCCGCCGCGGCCGGGATATTCCACGACGACAGGATATACTTAATTAGCCTCCTTTCTCCGACCACTGACATGAGTTCTATACTTAGTAAAGTATGCATTTGGTGGCACTCTTCGTATCTTGGCTACTACTAGCGACGTAACTACTCTGCCAGCTATGTCCACTATTCTTAGATGAGTGCAAGCTCTGTAAGCCGTCGCGCCGGCGTCAGAGAAGAGGTGAAAACACCCCAACGCAGTCTCTGCACTCAGGCCAGGTTTGGAACATCGCGGAATTTTCACAGATCCCTTCGGGCAGACCTTCCCATGGAACCTTCAAAAACAATTAGTGTTCAATCAACTGCTTAGCCTCATACGAGTCACCATGAACGGTGAGAACACACCAAATGGATGAAAGAGTCTAGAAGCAGTTCAGAGTGGGATGCATTTCGGGTCACCTTTGGCTGAAGTCAAGTGCCGTAAACATGAACTTGTGACTGCGCCCGCTGTGTCCCCGTGCATGTATAAGTCAGATCTTTGCGGTGACCCTTCTAGGGGCTCTTCGTTTCGATTGAAGACTTCCTGGAGCCGTTCGAAATTTGCTTTTGAATTAGGCAGGTTCACGCCTGCGCTTTCGTGATTTTTAGCCCCAAAGTGTTTTATGGACGGGTCCACCATGACATCATACATCCCTACTGTAACGGATATGATGCAGTAAAAGAAACACGGAAGAACAAGAAAGAAAAAAAAGCACCCAGAAAAGCTTCTCTTCATGCACTAGGAATCAAACTAATCGACCGGTGCTCTAACGCTGCGCTAACACCTGTCCGGGGCGCTCGCCCCGGACAGCCGCTGGTTCCTGGTTCGAACCCCGGACCAGGACGAATTTTTCGGCAACTAAGAAGCTTTCATTTTTCAGAAATCCGGTTCGATTTCCTTGTAGCCTTGTGCTAGAAAACGGGTGGATGTCAATTTTCTCTTTCCTACACGCCACTTTGTAGTTAAAGGTTCCTTTGCGTGTACAGGCCAAGGATATTGCCGTACAACCATGCAATACCACTGAAGCTGTTCGTTGCTTAGCTGTAGTCTTCCCACTAGTTTACAAGGTCGAATAAGAGCTGTATTACCGTTGTCTCCAGGGAAATGTTTAGGCTGTTCTTTCCATGGCAGTGTAACCGTGTTCATCGATTCGACTTAGTGATCGTCTCACGTAATCGGAGTCGCTCTGGTCAGTAATGCACGTCGCATTCAGCTGCAAAATAGACTGTGAGATCTGCGATATGGCTTCAACATCTCTAGAACTGTCTACTCGCTGTGTGCAGACCATCAGAGATTTTTATTTACAGAGAAACCGGACTCGTACTCTAAGACGGGCATGAGAAACGGGGAAGAAATATAGCGATGAATGGTGATGGTGAGATAAGGAGCTGCACATTTAAAGGATCACGTGATGAGACGGAGCCACTCTAGTCCTGCATCAAGTCCTTTGGCACGAAGGAAGGCTACTGTCACTCCATAGACCACGGATGCGCTGCTGGCGTCAGGCCTAGAGGATAACACAAGCTCGGCGGACAGTCTTTTTGTCAATTCACGTGGCTGATGAAATCAGGCTCTATTGTTTCTGACCGCATGCATGGGCATGCGTACAATATGTGTTCGAGGGTTTCTGGCACTTCAAAGTGCTCAAAGTTGGGGCCAGTGTCGCTGCAATCGATTGGGTGTGTATAGCGTCTCGTCAAAAGAACTCCACTTCGATTCTTATGAATCGTACGGGTATTTGTGCCTTCAGTTTATACGGCATGTGGAATGCCATTTCAGGGTTTCCTTTGTGCAATCTCTTGTGTCATCGATTTTTTATGATCCAGTGCTTAAATCCGACACACCCACACGCACAAGTATATATATATATATATATATATATATTGTGAGACAACGTTCAGACCGCAAGCCTCTTCCTCCTTATTGTCGAGACCGAGCCCCGCTGCCCCAGCCTAAGCCGTGATGATGAATATTTACAGGTGAGAAGATGAAGCAGATGAACAATGCTCACACATTTTCCCCGCGGGCCAAAGCGGCCAGCCTGGCCGTGCCTTAGACTGGGGAGATACGCCGAACGAATGGCTTGAGACGCGAAACATGGACAATCTCTGAGCCACGGCAGCGACGGTCTGGAGAACCCTCAAGGGGAGTGATAAGATAATTAACAGGGGATGTTTGCCGAATAATTATGTAGGGTCCGAGGAATCGCGACAGGAACTTTTCGCACAATCCGGGAACACGAGTGGGCGTCCATAGGAGCACTTCGTCTCCGGGACGGAAAGAGACGTCACGCTGAGTGCTGTCATAGCGCTCCTTGCGATCATGTTGACTGGCTTCTGTCCTGAGTCGAGCAAGTTGGCGACAGTTTTCAAGGCGGGAGACAAATTGTTCAGGTATAGTTGATGAACTGACACTTGGAGTGTTGAAGAATGAAGCGTCGATCGTAAATGTCGGCGAACGGCCGTAAACGAGGTAAAAAGGCGAATATCCTGTAGTGCGTTGAGAAGCGGTATTATGGGCAAAGGTCACAAATGGTAAGATTGTGTCCCAGTTGTCGTGGTTTCGTCCGATGTACATTGAGATCATATCGATTAGGGTGCGATGGAATCGCTCTGTCATACCATTGGTTTGAGGGTGGTATGGTGATGTCGTCTTGTGAACTGTGCCGCAAGTTTTAAGAACTTCTTCGATTAGTGAGGACAGAAAAGTCTTGCCACGATCGCTTAGGAGGACGCGTGGCGCACCGTGACGCAGGACAATGGCCTCGAGAAAGAAGGTGGCCACGTCAGAGGCAGAACTAGAGCGGAGGGGAGCGGTTTCTGCATACCGCGTCAGGTGGTCAACCGCTGTAACGATCCATCGATACCCTGCGGGAGTGACGGGAAGAGGACCAACCAGGTCTATACCAACAATGGCAAAAGGTGCAGCGGGACATGGGATGGGTTGCAACAAGCCTGCAGGAGGCAAAGTTGGTTGCTTGCGTCGTTGACACAGTGCGCAAGAGGAGACGTACTTGGCAATAGAAGTGGAGAGGCCGGGCCAGAAGAAACGACTCCTAATGCGGTTGTGCGTTTTGTAGAATCTCAAGTGACCAGCAGATGGGTCATCGTGGAAGGCGTCAAGGACCTGCATACGAAGAGAGCGTGGGATAACGGGCACCCACTGGTGTCCATCATTAGGATTATAAGCATATCGATGCAGGATGTTGTTGTCGAGCTTAAATTGCCTGAGTTGCCGGCGTGTTCTGGCATTTGGTGGTGGAGACTCTCCGCAAAGGCGTTGAATAATGCGGTGGCAATATGGATCATCCCGTTGACAGGAGGCCAAGTGAGTGTAGTGATTGGGGGACAGCGTGCCAACAACAGCTACTTCTGGTGACGTTAAAGGACTCGTAGCCTCCACATCGGGGACCGAGTGATGGAGAGGGTTGCTCTGAGTAGGTGGGAGTGGCAGGGGGCAACGAGAGAGAGCGTCGGCATCTTGATGTTTTTTTCCAGATTTGTACACAACGTCAAAAGTGTACTCCTGCAGCCGTAGCACCCACCGGCCGAGGCGTCCGGACAAATTCTTTAAGGACGACAGCCAGCATAAGGCGTGGTGGTCTGTAATCACGGTAAAATAGCGTCCGTAAAGATATGGGCGGAATTTTTGTACAGCCCAAATTACAGCCAAACATTCTTGCTCTGTTATTGAGTAGTTCTGTTCAGCAGTCGTGAGAGCTCGGCTGGCGTAAGCGACGACTCTCTCCCGACCACTGTTGTCATGCTGTAGAAGGACGGCACCGATGCCATGGCCGCTTGCGTCGGTGTGCAGACTAGCAGGAGAATTCTCGTCGAAGTGGCACAGGACAGGGTCGGATGTCAGCGCTTTCTTGAGTGTTTCAAAAGCGATGTCGCAGTCGTTCGTCCAAGCGAAGGCAGTACCCGACATAAGTAGCTTGTGCAGCGGCGACGCAATGAAGGCGAAATCGCGGATGAAGCGGCGAAAATAAGATGCGAGGCCCAGAAAACTTCGTAGTTGCTTTTGGTTCTCCGGCCGAGGGAAGCGTGTCACAGCAGCCACCTTCTCAGGATCCGGTCGAACACCATCTTTACTAACAAGGTGGCCGAGCACGATGATGTTCTTTCTGGCGAAGTGGCATTTTTTTGTGTTCAGTTCAAGACCGGCGGTAGAAATGCATGTCAGGACTTCGTCCAGCCGCTCTAGATGCTGACGAAAAGTAGAAGAGAATATAACTATGTCATCGAGATAACATAGGCAAGTCTTCCACTTGAGGCCACGTAGAACTGTATCTATCATACGGTCAAACGTTGCGGGAGCGTTACATAAACCAAATGGCATCACATTGAACTCATAGAGGCCATCGGGTGTTGCAAAGGCCGTCTTGTCCTTGTCCGCTTCGTGCATAGGTATTTGCCAATACCCTGAGCGGAGATCGAGACTTGAGAAATATTCCGCGCCCTGAAGAGAGTCAAGGGCGTCGTCAATTCGCGGCATCGGATATACGTCTTTTCGCGTGATCTTATTGAGTGCTCTATAATCAACGCAAAACCGTACCGAGCCGTCCTTCTTCCGGACCAAGACAACAGGCGACGACCAAGAACTAGACGATGGCCTAATGATATCGCGTTTGAGCATGTCACTGACGTTGTCCTCGATGATTTTACGCTCTGCGGAAGACACGCGGTAAGGGCGTCGGCGGACAATTGAACCGCCCTCGGTTTCGATGCGATGCACAGCGACGGAAGTGCGTCCCAGAAGCTTCGAGTGGACGTCAAATGAAGTGCGGTGTTTTCGAAGTAGAGCTAACAGGTCTTGCTTTTGCTCCGCAGTGAGGTCGGGGTTTATGGTGGCAGTTAACGCTACGGTCGTCGCGTGGTCATCAGTAGAAGTAGGCAGCGGTGGTGTACCTGTGTTAAGCGGCATCAGGGCAAGAGGTTCGGTGTCAGCAAAGCAGTTCACAACCGTACCTTGGGGTAGAACAAGAGGCCACGTAGTGGGGTTGCGTGCTGTGACCAACGCTCTGCTGTCGTGAAACCGGACGAGGCTAGGTGCAATTACAAGCCCACCAGAGATCCAGCGATCACACGGAGCAAGGAACACGTCACCGTTAACGGTGGTATCGGACGTCAGCGTTATAACATTCTCTTCGCCCGGAGGTACAGAACAATCGGCCGCCGTGACAAAACGCAGACTGGGAGCATTACCACGAGATGAAAATTCCGTGTCCTTCATGTGAACGACTCGCTGACGACAAGCTATCACTGCTGAAGCTGAAGAGAGGAAGTCCCATCCTAGAATAAGTGCGTGAGTACATGAAGACAGGACAATAAACTGGATGTGGTGAAGTATGCCATCGATGAAAACTCGCGCTGTGCACACACCGACGGGCCGGATAAGAACTTCGTTAGCACATCGAAGAGGAGGTCCAGTATACGGCATCTTCACTTTTCTCAAACGCGAACATAGTTCAATACTAATGACGGAAAGCGCTGCACCTGTGTCTACCAATGCTTCAGCCCATACACCTTCAACACACACCAACAGTACATTTGAGGGCCGCTGCGGAGGAGTTTGACTGAGTCCGAAAGATGCAGCTTTCCCTCCCGAAGCTGCACTGCTTAGTTTTCCGGTCGGTGGTCCGAGGACGAAGTAGCTGGTCAAAGAGCAGAAGTGGAACGCCGCATCGGTGATGGAGAGCGACGACGTGAAAAATGGGAAGGGCCGGCTCCGTTGAAGCCCGGAGGAGATGGTGAGCGACGCTCGTAACGTTGGTAGGGGCGACCATGTTGCGGAGGCGGAGGAGCAAACTCGTCCCTTTCATAATAGTCCTAACCCCGTCTTTCGTCCTGTTGACGGCGCCGGCAAAACCTCGAGATGTGGCCACGGATCCCGCAGTAATAGCATACAGGTCGAGGTGGACGCCATACGTTTGGAGCTGGAAGTGGTGTTCGTGGTGAGAGAATGTTCACAGAACCGTGCATTGTGGGCGTGTGGACGAGTGGCTGTGGGGGAGGCGCGAGGGCTGTAACCTGAGCATAAGTTGGCGTCGGTAGGGGGTTGCACCAACTAAGCATCGGTTTTAGCCTCCGCGAGCACTATGCACTATAGTGTCCCAGATGTGGCTTTTGAAGAGTACTTGGGAGACATTCAAAACTATGGGCCTGACTGTACACATCGCCTCGCTGTTCTTGATATGGTAGCCCTATTATTGTGTTGAGTGGCTTCCAACAAAATAGTGATGGCATCCATGTGACTTATTATACGCCACTATGTATCACTTGTAGCACGATGTAGACGTTTCAGTTATTAGTGTCTAAGGCCTGCAGTGAAATGTTTTAGCGAAAGGTACATAGATAATGCCAAAGCACAAACCGCTGTCAAAAACATAATGACTGCACCACTTACACCATGTACGTGGTGCAGTCGTTTAGTGTTTGCACGTCTCGGTTAGTGTTTCATGCATCGTTTCTCGAAAAGGTTCACCAGTCATTTAACTGATGGTGATGCGGTAATATCAAGGTGAACACGTCTGTATAATAAACGTACGCAGGACTACTTATTATTATTGTACTTCAAGGTACATAAAAAAGCAAAACTTGCAGGGTAAAAAAATTTGCAGGCATGGTGTCCATTTTTCTTTTGCAGAAGTATTTCTTTTTCATTAATAATTGTTTGCTGAACATGCACAAATATGCACATACGCTTCGAAGTTACATTGACTTGGTACCATGTTTTTGAAGTTGCCCTTTATAATAAGAGCGCCTTGTTGTCTACTATTTCAAAGTCGTGATCGCTTTTTTTCGCGCCCGTTACCCGCCCTGAACACGCTATTGGCACCTCGGGACTTGGATATGTAAACGCCACATGACAATTGCCAGTGCTTGTCAGCCACATGGATATTATCAGTCAATATTATCAGCTTAGCAGGAATTCCTGCGTATCTGTTACACAGCGATATATATCTGCGTACGGTTACGAAATGCGCCAAGCAAAGCGAAATCATTTCTTCGTTCATGATGGCAAACTGGACAAAGCAAAAACGTGTGCCACTACTGGTCAAAGCGCAGAAGCAAACAAGTGGAATACTTCGCGCACGGGCCAATTTGGTACTCCAACTCTCCATGATCCTGCTGCCGTCGCGAAGTTTGCGAAAGTGCGAGAAATGCCAGGAGACAACAATGATTTATTTCTTTGTTAACCTGACATTTGTTCGGAAGCCTTTCGACGACACGTGTGAGAAGATAAGAAAACACCAGTTGTTCGTTTTTCACACATCTGTCCCGTTGTAAACCCAGGCGAGAAGTGAAAAGGAACCTCACTTACTACGTGGAAACACAGTTTTCTTTTTCATGTGGAAGCATCACTCTTAGCCTTTTTGCCGTGCTATATTGCCGAACGATCATGAGCTTTGCTCATAGTTATAATGTTGTAGCGTTTTTCACATTTGTATTCTTATTCCTAAGGAGTTTCGCAGTAGTAGGCCAAATATCGACTTCACTCGAGCAGGTAAGATTTCACATATTTCTTGAACGCGATTTGGGCTTTCTTTGGCGTGATGTGACCAAGCGTGATGTGACCAAATGTGACACTTCTCTAGAGTAGTCATCGTATCAACGAAAGGTAACTCGAAAAAACAAGGATAGCCTTATATGAAAATATTTGTGCTTTCTTAACAGGGACATAGACATATACATACCAAATACGAATAAACATACCTCGTAAAGGAAGGCTTTTTTTCCCTTTGATTCGTCATGTGTATCTGATAAAGTGCAGGAGCCCCTGCTCGACACACCGCCCGCTCCATAGCTGGCAGCCATGTTCGCTCAGAAGGCGGCTCTAAAGGAACAGACAACCACCGAAAACTTGTATTGATATGACCCCACTGGCAGAAACATTGTGTGTTGCGGTGGATCAAACGTCCACACATTTCCGCCTTAAACATTGGTTTATGTTGTTATGCCCTTGTCGAAAGTCGCGAAAACTGACGTTTGGTAACTCAAGAAGAAATCATACTAACTAGAGTTATAGTGCGTTAAGGTGGGCCTCCACGAATTTACGCAGTTTTTTTATCTGTTTGTTAGTATTTAACCGCATAAACCTTTGAATATTATAAGCTTTTCTTAGAATTGGCATATAATCCCTTGTTGGTAGTGCGCATTGCTACTGCGCGCTTGTGCCGTCACGTGCGAAAGCGGGGTTTCGGATTTAGCTGACCTGGTTTGCTTGGCTATTGCCAGAATGACGACGCCAGAGCCCAGCCATTTATGACGTAGATATGCAAATAAATCTAGTTGTAAGTCGGCGCTCGTCTGTGTAATTCATGTGTCTCCTGTCTTCGTCTTGGTCGCGCTGCAATTTGAAGAGTAGATATGGGCATGCGGAAGAACGCCTTGCCAGTACAAGAAAGACCTGGCCAACAATGCCACCTCTTGGCACTCTCTTTTTATTACAAAAAGCAGTCCAGAAGGTCAAAATGTACGTACGTAGTCAAACACCACTGCTACGCTCACTCCTGCGAGAGCAGGACGAGGTTCGGAAGCGAGGCGGATTATCGGCATTGCAATCACTTTTCGACGTTGCTAGAGTGCGCACTCTGCCTTTTTTAGAGGCTCCTCATACCGAAAAATTCGGCCTGGGAATTATACACCCGCTTTTGGAAATAACCGCTGCAGGGGAAAATAATACAGGGGGCACGCTTTTCATTGCACCGTAAAAACGGCTTTTCCTTGCGCAATAATGAATTAAAGTTGTTATTATATAGGTAAATTACCTTGCTACATTGCCAAGAACACAATTCTCGCGAGAAGAAGACGTTTTGTAAGCTAGAAAAAGCGCCGAAAAGAAAATGCAAGTGGTCACGCCTGGTCTGAGGTTTCCGCGCTACTACGTGTGAGAAGGGACTCGCCTATGCGCCCATACTAGGCGCTGGTAGTCCGAGGTCTTTCGCAATGTCGACTCTTTTCTGCGGTGGCTACTTCTCGGCTGCGTTTTTACGTCCAGCTTTTCCTCGAGAGAAAGCGCTTACCACTTCCCTTCAGTCATAATATCTCAATTCATAAATTAGGCCATATTTTCGCCTAATACACTCAGGGTGACCCCTACATGCGCTATATAGCTTTGCACTAACACGGCATGCCACTCATAGTCCACTGTGTCACCCTTCCAAACCTAAGGGTGAGAAGGGCCAGGAGCAAGGCGCCCTTATTTGAAACCAGAGGAACGCGCGTTTCTTCATTTGCTTGGAGGCAACGATGGAGGTCGGACTCAGGTCCGACGCAGGCTCATCTGGCTGGGTCATTAGGCGTAGTAGTACAGCCTGACACTGCTATGTCGTTAAGAATTTTCAAGCACTGCGGACTACCACGGCTACGTCTATTCCGATAATTCCCCAATATGTGGAAGAGTTGTGACGCGGGCGCCCAGCACATCTCCTAGTGGAATACTCTTCTGCAGGCTGCAGTGCCAAAGCTGCGATGCAGGACGCCATTCAAGTATTAATATGCACCATGCTAAAAGCTTGCCTAATTTTCAGTGTATTTATTCAGAATAAGTCAATTTTTCACCATTTGTTGCTACGAGAGCGTGCCTTCGGAAAATATTGAAACATTTTCTCGTATTGGCTGTGCTGCACAGTATTTCTGCCCCGTATCTTATAGTGGAGAGCCCGCAGTATCTATTCGCTGCTGCTCTCAAGGTGGACAATACTATGAAGCTTTTTTAAAAATAATTCTTGCCCGACTAATCGCAATGATGGTCTGTTTGTAAATGTATTGTGTGCTTACGGGCGCATTGTTTCAATGTAGAGCCTGTGCAAATTTTTGCGGTTCTCAGCATTAAGCGGTGTCCTTGTAAAGTGCACATTACCATCGCTGATCGCTAAGAAAATTTTTTTCACCGAAGGTGACTATACGATGCCATGCTTCCCTACGTTAATTTTTTTCTTCTTCTGAATATTTCCCAATGTCGCAAAGGCTCTGAATTAATGCAATCTATTCATAAATATTTCCTTTATATGATCACTTGGATGCAACAGTAAAGAAGTTCTTTCCTTAATGTTTGCAGGGAGATTTGGAGGAATCACAAAGTGCCTGGGATGTAAGCCCTTGTTGAATTTTCAATGTGATTTGTAGTCTGAGCACCATATAACTGTGCTTGCTATATCTATCTTGCTCTGAATTCTAGCATTTCTAGCATGGTGACGTCCGCAAAAGGATTAAGTCCGTGTGCGCTGAAATCAAATGAGGCTTCACGTTATGGACAAAGGGGTTTATTCAAAAAAATTGCAGATCGCACGTGCAGTGGGAATCAAGGAAATGCGAAGCAAGCAACATGACCGTAAAATGGATCTGCATTGTTGTCGCGCTATGCCGATTTTGGTGCATGTGAAGTTAACGAAACGGCCGCAAGAGCACCAAGACTGTGGCATGTAAAGCATGCCACTAATGACACGCATGCCACGATTTTCATCTTAGAACATACCATCCATGGTCGTCAGACATTGTTGTCACACCATACTATTTTGATATATATCAAGTTACAAAACGGCCGCAAGAGCACCAAGACCGTAGCACGTACATCATAGCGCTCATGACGTGCATGTCATGATTTTTGTGTTATGACGTGTCGTTTATGTGCGTCAGGCAGTCATGCTGTGCGATAACAATTTTAGGGTACATCCCATTAAGAAAAAAATTGGCAGATCCCACGTGCAGTGGCAATCAAGGAAATGCGAAGCACGCATCAGGAACGTAAAATGTATTTGCATTGTTGTCCCGCTATAGGCTCCGTGCAGTCGACTTTTACAGCGAAAGCTGTTTATCGCGAGGAGAAACGAAAAACCGCTCGTCCGTGGACCGCGCGCGGTCTCCATTGCTGCGCCTTCCAGTGACGTCATTCTTTGCGCCGTACCAAAGCGCGCGTGCCATTGGCTGGCGTGAGTGACGTCGTCCATCCCGTCGCAGCCGTGGCGCCGAGCACGCGCGCATCAGCTTCGACTGAGAGCTTCCACGTGGGTAAGCCACGGATGTTAGCTCGCGATGCCAAACGCTTGCGACGACGGCGCGCCGAAGAAGCAGCGTTGCGGGCAGAACAGCGTCGACGTGATGATTGCGGGAGCGCGTTCGCGGGGCGAACGCCCGCTTTCAGCGAGAGTTTCTCCAGCGGCACTTTGGCTTCGGCTGCGACGTCTGTGTCGGGTTGAACCCACTGCTAAACACCGGGGCCGCACATTTCAGCTTTGCTGGTTAACCATTTGTACGGAGTGCTAGGGCTGTAATTTTTTCATGTGTGACATCAGCGCCAGAATACACAGCCTGGCGAACAGAAGAAGAAAATTGGGCAGACTGTGGCCGGACAATGAGCAAACGCGACGTACGCGTCTCCAACTCTGTGGCAGTAGTTCTACACCGCGTGTCCCACTTTCTCTTTTGTTTCCTTTGAGACGCGCTCTCCAAACCTGCAGCAAACTGTTCCAGAGGGTCGCGACGCGAGCGTGCGTATTTTCTTCCTAGCACGCCCGAAAAGCAGCGAAGAAACGCGCGCGTCGCTGTCGCCTAGGCTTCCACCATGCGCGCGCTATGGGCGAACGCGGGCGCGTCTCATCGCGTCTCATAAGTGCACCCCAAGCGGCCAACGTCAGCGACACTGAGGCGTCCGACGAGAGCTACGTAGTTCCCTCTGGGCAGTGAACGGAGGCCATACCGAGTTTGGTACATATGAAGTTAACGAAACGGCCGCAGGAGCACCAAGACTGTGGCACGCATGTCACGCATGTCATGGCACGCATGTCATTATTCTAATGTTATGGCCTGTCATTTATGTTCGTCATGCAGTCGTGTTGTGGCATACCACTTTTGCTATACATCCCACTAACGAAACGGCCAGGAGGGCACCAAGGCCATGGCATGTAAATCATGCCGCTCATGAAATGTATGTTATGATTTTCATGTTACGACCTCTCACTTACGTTCGTCATGCAGTCATATTGTGGCATGCCAATTTTCGTATACATTCCATTGACGAAACGGCCAGGAGAGCACAAAGTCGTAGGCGTATATGCCACTCATGACATGCATGTCACGCTTTTCGTGCTATGATCTGTCATTTATTTTCGTCATGAAGTCATGTTGTGGTAAATCAATTTTCGTATGCATCCCATTAAAGAAAAGGCCAGGAGAGCACTAAGACCGTGGCATGTAAATTATGCCGCTCATGACATGCATGTCATGATTTTCATATTATGACCTGCCATTTATGTTCGTCAGGCAGTCATGTTGTGCCATACCAATTCTCGCATACATGCCATTAGCGAAACGGCCAGGACAGCATCAATACCGTGGCATGTAAATCATGCCGCTCATGACATGAATGACATGATTCTCATGCTATGACCTGTCATTCATGTTCGTAATGCACTCATGTTGTGGCGTACCAATTTTCGTAAACATGCCATTATCGAAACGGCCAGGAGAGCACAAAATCGTAGGCGGCTAGATAGATAGATAGATAGATAGATAGATAGATAGATAGATAGATAGATAGATAGATAGATAGATAGATAGATAGATAGATAGATAGATAGATAGATACGCTCAAACTCGCCGAAGAACGCTAAGAAAGGCTTCGCATTTAAAAACGCCAGGAGAACCGCGGCATGTAAATCACGTCGCTCATGACATGCATGTCATGATATTCGTGTTATCACCTGTCATTTATGATCGCCAGGCAGTCTCGTTGTTCCCTACCAATTTTTCTATCCAACCCATTATCAAAACAGCAAGGAGACCACCAAGACTGTGGCATGTAAATCATGCCGCTCATGACATGATTTTCATGCTATGACCTGCCATTTATATTCGTCATGCAGTCATGTTGTGGCATTCCAATTTTTGTTTACATCCCATTAACGAAACGGCCAGCGGAGCACCAAGACCGTGACATGTAAATCATGCCGCTTATGACATACATGTCATGATTTTCACGTTGCAGCCTGTCAATTATGTTCGCCAGGTAGTCATGTGCCATACCAATTTTCGTATACGTCCCATTAATGAAACGGCCAGGAGAGCACCAAGACCTTACCATGTATATCATACCGCTCATGACTTGAATATCATGATTTTCATGTTATCATCTGTCTTTTATGATCGCCAGGGAGTGATGTTGTTCCATACAAATTTTTGCTATACATCCCGTTAACGAAACGGCAAGGAGAGCACCAAGACCGTGGCATGTAAATCATTCCGCTCATATCATGCATATCATGATTTTCATACTGTGGCCCGTCACTTACATTCGTCATGCAGTCACGTTGTGCCATACCACGTTTTGTATGACATCCCATTAACGAAACGGCCAGCAGAGCACCAAAACCGTGGCATGTAAATCATGCCGCTTATGACATACATGTCATGATTTTCACGTGGCAACCTGCCATTTATGTTCGCCAGGTAGTCATGTGCCATACCAATTTTCGTATACGTCCCATTAATGAAACGGCCAGGAGAGCACCAAGACCGTACCATGTAAATCATACCGCTCACGACTTGAATATCATGGTTTTCATTTTATCATCTGTCATTTATGATCGCCAGGGAGTGATGTTGTTCCATTAAATTTTTTTCTATACATCCCGTTAACGAAGCGGCAAGGAGAGCACCAAGACCGTGGCATCTAAATCATTCCGCTCATAACATGCATGTCATGATTTTCATACTGTGGCCTGTCACTTATGTTCGTCATGCAGTCATGTTGTGGCATACCAATTTTCGCATACCTCCCGTTAACGAAACGGCCAGGAGAGCACAAAGTCGTAGGCGTATAGATTAGATAGATAGATAGATAGATAGATAGATAGATAGATAGATAGATAGATAGATAGATAGATAGATAGATAGATAGATAGATACGCTCAAAGTCGCCGAATTTTGCTAAGAAATGCTTCGCATTTAAAAAGTTCTTACAATGGGAAGATAGACGAAGAGTAAAATTTAATATAACAGAGCAGCAGTTGGAGGTAAGCGTGCGGAGCACTTCTTCCAGGCTACCGCTGGCCACAGAAGATCGCTGGCCCTTACCAAATTTTGCCATTTGGCATTCCGAGATCATATCAGCAACTCGCGCTTCCAACGAAGATGCGCATATTTGCCGTGCTTGCCCCGATTCCACAGAGACTAGTTAGTCTCTTCTGGCAAATGTGTGCGATGTACAGCTGATGGGTTTCTTAGAAATAAAGAGGTACAACGTACGTACTGTCTAATAAAAGCAACGTTCTAGATTTACAGCGAGGTTGCCTTCTGCGAAAACTTTTTAGCGTTATACAAACACCAAAGCTCTAAACAGCCTCACCTAGGCTGATCGACAGATCCGAACGAAGGCTACACAGGTGAAGACGTGGGCAAGGGACTGTTGCGGTAGCTCGTCGGAAATTGGTGCTGCGTCAAAATTGATGCTTGTCAGGGGCCTAGACAGTGTGAGCGGATGTCACAGAGAGCATTATGCTCTCAGTTGCTTTGCAGACTGACTTCGTGACTTATTCGCGGCTAAAGGAAGCAGGGTAGCCCTCGGGAGAACGCCGAACAGTGCTGCTGGTACCGGTAGTCTTCGGTGACCTTCAGTAAAAACAATGAGGCCACACGTAGTTCCTGGCACACGTATCGAAGCTATCGCCCGGAAAGACAACACTCTGACCCACAAACGCCCCTGCTATCGGTGGCTGCGGTGCTTTGCTGGGCGTCTCGTGGACATCGCGACTCTTGACGCACGCAATTTTGGCGTGGGGCTTAGTCACAAGGTCTACACTGCGTGAACACTGCTGTTGCTACCACGTGGCGCCTCACGTGCACACTGCTCATGCACCCGCCCTTGGTTTTGTCTGGCAGCCACGTGTCTGGGTCTCTCATCGTCTTCCTCTTTGCTAATGTGCTCAACCCGCGCTTCTGCGTAGCGGCTTCGGGAGCACCAAGCACGACGCTTGCACTTTATGCCATTGCAAAGTGACTTCGCACTACAAATTATATTGCGCGTACGTAGTGTCGAACCACTCACGAATGTTCTTCAAGTTAGGCTAGAGCGCGTCTAAGGAAGGTGCAAGATTCGTCAGGGATATCTACCACTACAAGATAGACTTTCGCAAATCAGAAGAAAATCTGGGGTGGAAGTGACCATCTCTCCGCAGCAAAACATTCATACAAAATCTATTACAGAATATTTACAACGTTAAGGGGGGTGATAACGGCATATACTGAAAGCAACCGCATTACCAGTCTAAAAGACACAATTACAAAGAGGAACCATACCTATGCCCTTTTAACGTATTTATTCTCATTACTTCACCACAGACAGCCCTTCTTTTCATCTATCATAGAGAGCTTATTCGCTTGCTTACCGATACCATGAGGCAGGAAGGCATCGAACACCACAGGTAGTCAACTTTCCTTTTTTTGCCATTTCCTTCACACGCCAGATTTTGGATAACAGAGCGCCCCTGCGCGTGTTTTTGGTGCATTTCTTGCGTCACCGCGGACTAGAAATAGCTTCGCTTTTATCCATATTTAAACTTTTTTAGCGCGCACGAAAGACACAGGCACAGAAAAGAAGGACACACGAGCGCTAACTCTCAACTGTTTATTTTTTGGAAGAAGCAAACATATAAATACTGAACAACTGGCGCAGAGCCAACTAGCCCAGCTGCAATTCGCGTTTATGTACTGGAAATAGAAGTGGTAAATCGCATGCTCGCGAGGGTTCGTGAATAGAAGGACTAAATGGCTAAACAAAGAGGCCCGCATGGACCATAGTTGCTTGAAATATAGACATCCTTCTTGTGATGTCGTGATTTTACCTGGGCAATGTGCATCTTTACTGGCGCCTTGTGTTTCGTAATATACCCTCTTTTTTCACACTGCCCTACGGGGCACTAAATTATTCTCTGCAAGACAAGCAAACAAAACGTTGATTCCTCGCTTTGGCACACTTACCAGTTTCCTAGAAATCATTCAATTCAGTGTTCAGCGCTAGACTCACATTAACATATCACACGCATCTTTGTCTCATTTTAGCAAGGTGGGTTGTAGAGCGAGCGACGAGTGTATGATTGACGCAACAATTTAACTTCATCTGCCACAAGACATGCAGAGAAGCAGCAAACTAGCTGATAATTTGGCGGCTGGAATCCTTCTTAGACAGAAAGTTAAATTAAAATGACTAGTCGGCCTCAAGAGCAATGTGACAAGGCAAGAAAACCAGTGAAGCCGTGCTACGTTTTTGATATATGCTACAGAAGCAGGTTTTCAAATATAGCCCTAGCAGATGCACTGTCACTGTTGACGGGCACCAATCCATCTCTGTCATCACTGTCAAATGGTTCCCATAAAAGGCCACATATACTTAGCTTTCCATATATTCGCACTCCTGCTTAGTCAAAACGCCTTCATAGGCATTTCAACGAAACAATGAAAAGAGCACTGATAACTGCTTTATTGGGCGTGCTGGAATAACTTATACGATTTCTTAAAAGCCCAACAAACATGATGGGAAGGAACAGACGAAAGAGAAGGCAGCGCTTTGTGAACTCTTTTTTTTTTTCCTTCGTATCTCTAACCCTCTTAAGAAACCGTAGAAAGGAAACTATTAGATGGAACGCTGTGCGAAATTGCGCAGCTATTGAGGCCTAAATTATAACCACATCGGTTACCAGTAGTGTTCAGCTTGCTTAAATTCAGTGAAATATGCAAGAAATAATTGCTTCAAATAAGCTCCTTCTGATGGTACTGCAGTTCGTTTCAGGACGTGGTGACAATATGTACGTCCGGTACAGGAACTTCAACAGCAGTAACTCGTCCTGTATAATGGCTTCAGTGATCGCACTTGACAATACAACTCATGAAGCCGAGTACAGAACACGGTGGTACAACCTGACAGCAGGGCAACCGTAAGTTCGCACCTCCTACACATTTGAATTTTGCATTGATAGGAGTAAGTACTTTCCTGAACTATCTTAAGAGATAGGCAGGTATGGTGCATTTCAGCGAACGTTCAACAAGGTTCCGCGTAGCGTGTGTATAAGTGCGGTAACGGACGTTTTTAAAAAGCTAAGACTTCACGTTCATCGTAATTTAGCGCAAAGGTAACACACACAGTAAAGAAGGACCACAAACAACAATAGCGCCTTTGTTGTTTGTGGTCCTTCTTCACTGTGTGTGTAACCTTTGCGCTCAATTACGATGAACGTGAAGTCTGAACACCAACTAGCCCAACTTTTACCTATTTTAAAGAGCTAAACTAATTAAAACGGCGCGTTCTGGTCGTTAGGCCGCGCCGGATGCCGGAACTGTGTGCTAAACTGAACCGACGGTGTATGTTGCTAAATAGAAACGAAAGCGGTGCAAGGTGCCATTGCTTTTCTTTTGAACAAAACCGAACATTCTTTTTTGCGGGAATAAAACTCGATAAAAATAGTCACCTTTTGCACCTTTTCGTGCTTGTAAACTTCAGGAATATCTCAGGCGCATTAAAAAGCATATTTTCTCTCTATAATACAGAGTACGCATTTCTTATGATGAGTTTTCATGTGCGGCATACACAACATTGCTATTATATAACACGTTACGACCTGGACATTTCAGAATACGATTAGCTGGTGTGGTACAGACGGACTGCATCAATTTCTATATTTCCAACTTCAACAAGGTTCTGCTAAGTCCTACTTGACCTTGGTAGCTTTTGCAATGTCTGACTTGGCAACCAATTTAATGTAAGCTCCAGTTAGCCTTGTCACAATTATTCTTCGCTTAATTAGGCTTGTCATGACTAGTAGTGCCTTATTTACGCTTCTCACGAGATCATAGATAATTAGGCCTGGCTCCATTATTGTTTGTTTATCAATGCGTGGGTACTTAGGATTACTTTGAACAAACCCGACTTGCTTAATTAGTATTGCTCTAACGTAATTACCCCTTACTTAATTGTTACTATTTTCCTAGGTTGGCTTAATTAGGACTAGGTTCATTAGGCTTGTTTCAGTCGGTGATAGCTTAACTTGGCTTCCATTAATTAATGCTGACTTCTTTAGCTTCTTGCATGCTTAGTCCTTGCCTAATTAAACTCAATTAGACCTAACATTATTAAGCTTGTTTTAGCTTAAGTAGCTTCAACTATATTTAGCTTACTCGGCTTACTTAGCTGGGCGTGTTTCGTACGGCAAGGCGTGGTTCGGCGAGTTTTCTCAGACGAAGACCGGCGCAATGAAAAGCTTACAACGCTTCGCTTTTAAAATGTGTGCTATGTTCCGTCACACTAAGCACGCCACAGCAAGGCTCCAATTATATTAAACGCCGGGGTGCCACGTCATGCATGATACTGTGTAATGCACTATTCATTCCTTATTGGTGAACAGTTCATGTGCCCAAGTCTCAGTGCTCACTTGTGAGGCGGATACATTGTCCGTTTTTGCACCAATACTGTAGAATGTGAAAACGTATTAAGCACAATGAAGGCTCAACAGGGAACCAAGAATTGACAACCAAGCTATTAAATACCAATGAGCATGTACTTCGCAACATGAATGCATTGTCAGATTATAATTTTCGTCTTCCACTGAGAGATGTTTGTGTCCGCTTATATCATTTGTGTTGCCGCTTAAGAACCGCATATCGCAAGGCAAAATCACCACCGCCCTCCATTCACGTGCTGATGCTTCCCGCGTAATTTGTTCAGAAAAATGGCAACACCACTTTGTCGTATGCTTGAAAGATACGGCAGCAGCTAAACTGAAAAAACTGTGCCACACCTGGCGTGTGATGATGATGTGGCATGCTCTGGACCCTCGTTCTGAGCGAAATTACGAATACAGAAGAGTATAGCGCAAGGACAAATACTTTTGTGTACTTGGCTAAAAATACATGCCATCATCTAACGTTGCTCAGCACGTTGAACAAGCATCCTTGAGCCAAGAGGTACGCGCGCATGTAAATGCGCAGTGCCTAGCAGACGACGCAAGGAGCACGGAAGATTCGAACACTAGGATGCTTCGTCCGTCCGCTGCTAGGTCGCGGCGCTGTTCGATCCGTGGCGAGTAGGTGTGGCTGCAGTTGTCTCGATTATATACCTTGCAAATCAATAGAAAGCGGTCGGAAGAGGGCGGAGTAGCTATGTGGTGGTCAACGGCTACTTTGATCGTGAAATGCAGGGGATCTGCCGTAGCATACGTTTTATCGGCCAATGAATTAGGTGGATCACAGCTTACACGGGCGGGGAGGCCATTGGGGCCACAATGCGGTGCTGCTATTTCGCCCAACATGATTTCGTCCACGCAGTTCCTTTTCATGCTTGATGGATTTGCCACAGGACGCCTAGACATCCTACGTTAATTTTCTGGCCTCTGCTATATGCACATATAGCATGAGAGTGTCTGTGTATTCGTAAGTTCCCCGTACCCTCATCAGTCATGATAGCGGATACCTGCGATTCGTCTTTCATTGGACGAATGTGGTGACTGCGATGCTGCTTTCGTCTACGTTGGCGACGCGCTTTTTAATCGATTACTCAAAACTTGCGCAGTGCTTGGGTGTGCGTCAGTAAAAAAAATGCACAGCATATCCACGGAGTGAATGATGATGAGTGGGCGAAGCTCGGGAGGTTCATCGTAGATTGTGCCGAGTTCCGGATTAATTTAGTTAACGCGCACGCTACGAATCCTTATGGTTCAACTACGCACAAGTGAAGTCTCCCACAGGCACTTCATTGCAAGTCAAGATCCAGTGCTTAGAAATATATATATATATATATATATGGCTGGCCGGTGAACGGTTCTCCAGCGGGAGCACTCGGTATTCCTCAATCAAGAAACTCGCTAGAAGACGCTGCCTGCGCCAACGTTGTCTCTCGCGGGTGAGGGCCCCTTCTCCTTCTTTGCGAGCTGGTAGAGCGTTCATCTAAGAAAGAGCGTTTCCGCGCGCCTTTCGCTCTCTCTCTCTCACAAGACAGCAGATGGAAGAGTAAGAGAGCACGCTCGCCGGGAGGCACGCGCCGAGGGCGAGCACGCCTCCCGGCGTTGCATGTCGTTGCATGGTATTGTGAGTGGTGTAGGTTACACGATACGACGCGTGACAACCCACCCACAGGTTAAGGAGCTTCGGCCCTAAAACGTGCAGGACACGTTACGAAGGTGCTGCATTCCAAGCATAGTTCACTAGATTTCTGACGATGTCTATCGTGGCATAGTATCAGCGATAAGGCGTTATCGCGTTTTGGCCTTCTTAATGACCATTCGAACTTCAATATTTTAGTAATATGCCACACGCCAAGCCTATATTCTGCGGGAATTCGAGCGTTATAGATGTGTTTTCGATGCCCCATGTCCGCGCTGTACGAATCGACCTTCTATTTATTAAACTTCACTTCTCATCTGACGGCGTGACAGTATTGCGGAGAAACGGTGTTCTTAGTGAATTGTGCCTCAACAGCGTATCGCTATATCTCAGCTGATTTCCCGAGCTACGGAGGATCTAAGTACATGCTCGAGGTGTCCGAAACATCCTTTGATCTTTACCGCGTGACGACCGTGTGACGACATACCCGTATTGTTGTGCTACCGGCCTGCGTGTGTGCGCGCCTGCTTATTTATTGGACGCATGTTGTAAAAGATCCCAAAGGTCACGCGCGGCGAAAGGCTACCAGAGCCTCAGAAAACAGCCTTTCCGACGCATGTGCACGTAAAGGATGATCGAATCAAAGAAGACACTCGAATGTTTCGCATTTGTGCAGATACTGCTGCTGGCTGGCAGCATGCATGGCCAAAGACCAAAAGTGCACGACGCTCAGCCCAATGCGTTCACACCTGTCGTCTATCTCGTGTTGTGGGTTTGCGCTAAAAAGGCATTATAAACGTGCTGTCAGCCTGCTTCCGCCAAATCTTACGGCTTCAGAAGAGTGGATTCTCATAACCTTGAATAAACCAGGCCACAAATGTGCATCAAATGCACGTATACTCCTGCCTTCCTTTAATACGTATTGGCTGGCTCGCCGCTTTTATCGAAAGTGGCATCCAGCAGCCTTTTGCTAAGATCGATATGCGTGCATTAGTCCTCGTTAATTCACTAACAAACCATTTCTTCTCAAAGATATCAGACTTAGCTCATAGTAATGGTCAGTGATTCCGGCTTATTTGATATAAAATCTTGCACGCCCTAATGTTACACCTCTGCTCCGGATGCGCTTGTAGTGGCGTCTGTCACCGCCGAACGCACGCAGCAGAAATTATGTAAACACGTGTAAACACGCTTAAACTGTGTAAACCTTTGTGTAAACACGCTTAAACCGGAACCGCGCGGCTTCAGTCACCCCATTGTGTAAACCCTCTTGGTGACCTTCCCTCTGGCGTGGCTTCACCGCGTCTCGCCTTCCGCGGTTTGCTCGTCGAGAAAATAAAAGCCAGCGCACAGCAAAGGTGGTCGTTTTGGGTTCCTTCTGGACTGGTTCTACAAATTGGTGACCCGGTTAGGCACGCACAACGCTGCAAGGAACTCCCATGCCACCACACCAACCAGACCCGCTGAACATCAGGCACAATTCACGTACTGCGGAAGCGACTGGTGACGCAGTTTCTGCAATATCCCTACGTCTGTCACAGTGCTTGGAGCGCAACCGAAACGTCTGGTTCCTGCAAGTGGAATCGCAGTTCCACATCTGCCGAGTGACGTCGTAGCTTCAGAAATTCCACCATGTCGTCAATGCGCTGCCACGTCAGTGCGCTGACGCAGAAGTTGCCGACATCCTGCTTTCATTAAGCAAGAACCTTCCGACAGTTCCCTACGACGAACTAAACGCAGCGCTGCTCGACAGAACAGCTGCATCGGAACGAAAGCGGCTCCAACAGTGTGTCATAGAAGTGGCAACATAGTACTTGCAAGTCGCTGCCGTCAGCGCCCCTCCCACACCGTTCCCGTCGTCGTGCGCTACGTCTAGCCCGACTACTACCACTAGGACCACCACTTCTCACGTTCATCATCGCTGCCACCGATTAGAAGAAATACTGGTGGCAGCCATGCGGCAAGCCAATCGTCCACACCGTTCACGACAGCGTGGGCGATCCTCAACACTCCTACGGCGCGGACAGCGTGATCGGAGTGAGTCCACCAGCCCACATTTGTGCTATTACCGTCGTCGTTTCGGCACCGCGGCTCGCCACTGTCTGTTGCCATGCGCTTGGACGGGAAACCCGCCGGCCGACCACTGGTGGCGACGAGTGGTCAGTGCTTCGAATAATGTCGCTTTTTGCACGTCACCGACCTCATCACCGGACGAAAATTTCTCATCGACAGCGGAGCCCAGGTCAGCGTCCTCCCAGCCACAAAATCAGATGCAATTCCCCTGTCATTTTGTACCTCCAAGCCGTAAATGACACCCGCATTCCTCTGTACTCCCAACTTTCCGTCACACTGAATCTGGGCCTTTGAAGGCTTTTCCGATGGGTCTTTTTAGTCGCCTCCGTCGGGTCTGCAATTATAGTGGCCGATTTTCTTGCTAAGCAGGGGCTACTTGTTGACCTCACGCGCAAACGTCTTCTCAACTCATTAACGAGCTTGTCTATTCAAGACATAGCTGCGGTCGCAACTGCAGTTGTGGCGCCTTTCTGCGCTGCAGTTGCCACAGAACCGTTCGCAGCCTTGGTAAATGAGTTTCAATCCCGGAGAGGTCCACCAGACTGGACTCAACCTGTTGCCCACGCTGTTCAACACCACATTATAACATCCGGCCGACCTGTTCTCTGTCGTCCACGGCGCCTGGCTCCCGACAAGGTCAAAGTGGCCCGCGCATAGTTCGAGCACATGTTGGAGCTTGGAATAATTAGGCCGTCATCCAGCGGTGTGGCGTCACCTCTCCATCTCTCCCTAAAAAGTCAAGTGACTGGAGGCTATGCGGAGAATACAGGCTCCTCAACGCTAAGACCATCCCTGACCAGTACCCACTACCCAACATCCAGGACCGCCTCTGCTCTCCACGGTTGTACATTTTTGAAAATTGACCCTGTTCGCGCATACCACCAAGTCCCAGTGGCTGAAGAAGACATCCCGAAAACGGCCATAACCACACCATTTGGGCTTTTCGAATTCTTGGGAATCTTGCGGGACATCAAGGAATAGAACGCGCAACAGACCATGTCCTAGTTCTATTGGCATCGGGTGCAGTCAGACATCACACGATTTTTGAAATCTTGCGACACGTGTCAGAAGACTTTCCCCAAACACTTAGTCGGTCGAGTACCGCTGGGAAAAACGCCCCTCATTGATATTCAGTTTAAGAAAGTTGCCGCTGACATTGTGGGCCCGATGACCTCTAGGTCAGAAAAACTGAATAGATACGCTCTGACAGTGGTTGACATGGCAACCCGGTATCCTGATGCGGTGGCACTGCCTAGCATTGAAACGGAAAGAATCGCCGAAGTACTACTGGAGATGTTTTCGCGAGTGGGGGTCCCTCAGGAAATAATCAGTGAGAGAGGCGCGTCCTCTTCGTCCCACCTGATGCGTGAGCTAAGCCGGCTCCTTTCCTTCACGCAGTCGCTAACTGCACCGTATCATCCTATGGCAAAAGGCCTTGTCGAGAGGTTCAATGGCACGCGAAAAGAAATGATAAAACGGATGTCTCTAGAACGTCCGAAAAGTTGGGACCAGTACTTAGCACCCTTACTTTTAAATGCGAAGCATTTCTTAGCGAACTTCGGCGACTCTGAGCGTGTCTATCTATCTATCTATCTATCTATCTATCTATCTATCTATCTATCTATCTATCTATCTATCTATCTATCTATCTATCTATCTAGACGCCTACGATTTTGTGCTCTCCTGGCCGTTTCGCTAACGGGATGTTTACGAAACTTCGTGTGCCACTACGTTACTGCATGAAGAATATAAATGACAGGTTATAACATGAAAATCATGATATGCATGTCATTGCGGCATGATTTACATGCCACGGTCCTGGCACTCTCCTGGCCGTTTCGCTGATGGGATGTGTGCGAAAATCGGCATGGCGCAACAAGACTGCATGATGAACACAAATAACAGGTCAAAACATGAAAATCTTGATATGCATGTCATGAGCGGCATGATTTACATGCCACACGTTTCGTTAATGGGGTGTATACGAAAATTGGCCTGCTACTACATGACTGCATGACGAACATAAGTGACAGGTCATAACATGAAAATCATGATATGCATGTCATTAGCGGCATGATTTACATGCCACGGGCTTGGTGCTCTCCTGGCCGTTTCGTTCATGGGATGTATACGAAAATTGGTATGCCACAACATGACTGAATGACGAACATAAATGACACGGCATTACATGAGAATCTTGACATGCAGGTCATGAGGGGCATGATTTACCTTCCACGGTCTTGGTGCTCTCCTGGCCGTTTCGTTAATGGGATATATACGAAAATTGGTATGGCGCAACAAGACTGCATGAAGAACACAAATAACAGGTCAAAACATGAAAATCTTGATATGCATGTCATGAGCGGCATGATTTACATGCCACACGTTTCGTTAATGGGATGTATACGAAAATTGGCATGCCACATGACTGAATGACGAACATAAATGACAGGTCATACATGATTTACATGTCGCGGTCTTGGTGCACTCCTGGCCGTTTCGTTAATGGGATGTATACGAAAATTGGTTTGGCTTAACATGACTGCATGACGATCACAAATGACAGGTCATATCACGAAAATCGTGACATGCATGTCATGAGCGGGATGATCTACATGCTACGCGTTTCGTTAATGGGGATGTATACCAAAATGGATATGTCACAACACGACTGCATGACAAGCTTAAATGACAGGTCATAACGTTAGAATCATGACATGCGTGTATGAGCGGCATGGTTTACATGACGCAGTCTTCGGGCTCTTGCGGCGCTTTTGTTAACTTCATATGTACCAAACTTGGTATAGCGAGACAACAATGCAAATCCATTTTACGGTCCTGATGCGTGCTTCGCATTTCCTTGATTCCCACTGCATGTGGGATCTGCCAATTTTTTTGCCTATAGACAAGCGCCCCACAGTCGAGCTTGGGTTTCGCACCAGTTCACTTACTGTATGGCCGTTGCGTCAGGGATCTCATGGCAATATTGAAAAAATTGTGGACTGGCAATGATGTCGATGCTGACACGAAGACTTCATATGGCTATGTAGTTGACTTGCGGAGACGCCTAGAAGACGCTTGCCGTCTAGCCAAGGTGGAACTTCAAAAAGCCAAACTTGTGCAGAAGAAGCACTACGTCAAAAAAACTAAACCGCGTCATGTGGCTATGGGATACAAGGTGCTGCTGCTACTTCTCACGGACAACGACAAATTGATTCCGACGTGGAAGGCACTTTCAGCGTTCTGGAGAGGGGGAATGACGTAGATTACGCTTGTGACTTGGGAACAGGAACCTCGCTGTTCCATTTAAACCTCTTCAAAAAGTATGAAGAACGGCGATTCATGCCACCATCAGCGCAGGAAGCGGCAGCTGCTCTTACTTCGCACCGACGCGTCATCGACAAGCGCAGGTGTCATACTTATGCAGCATCATGGAGGTATGCTACACCCAGTGTCGTATGCAACCGAGAGAAGTTGCCTATTCGACAATTTAGCGAGAAGCCCTGGCACTCACGTGGGCCGTTCAAAACTTTCACATTTACTTGTTTGGACACACTTTCATATTACAAAGCGACCATAAGCATCTCGTTTATTTCAAGACCGCCAAGCGCAGCAACAGCCGTGTTCTCCCTTGGAGCCTCATACTATGGAGTATGACTTCTCCGTTGAATATATAAAAGGCAGTAAGAACGTAGGAGCGGACTATATGAGCCGCTTGCCAAGTTCATGAACATCGTATCTACTCGACTTGATGCTTTGAACCTGTTCAGTCTTGTAGATAAAATTTGCTTTTATGACACTTTACTTGCCAAGTTCATGAACATCGTATCTACTCGACTTGATGCTTTGAACCTGTTCAGTCTTGTAGATAAAATTTGCTTTTATGACACTTACTTAGAGCTGAGGTTAAACTTCTGACTTGTGGTGGGATTATTCTCACAAGTGCCGAGTGTGTGGTACCCGGAACTTCCGTGACAGTTTTTGTTTCCTCATGTGTGCCGAGTGTACAGTGCTCGGAAGTGCGTTACAGTGATAGTGCCGCGAGTGCGTGTGTGCTACGGTGCCCGAAGCTTTCAAGCAACAGCGGCAAGTTCTTCAGGAGGAAGAATTTTCTTAAGTGGGGGGGGGGGGGGGCAATTGTGAAGAAACACGTAAAGGCGAGCCAGTGAGAGCAGACGACGGAGCGGCCGATCGCTGGAAGCAGGGGAAGAAGAAACAGCTCGTGCTTCAAAAAAAAAAGGGGGGCTCGCGCAGGCGAGTCAGTGCTGGAAGGCGGTCAGAACGGGCCGGAGGTCTACCGAACCGGCATCAACGCGCTGGGGCGCCTGTCTTCGGGACAACGAGCGCCTCGCCTTCTCCACCTTGTAAGATCTGTTCGTGGCCTGCTGCTGCCGGGGAACCCGCATCTACGCGCGTGGTTCATTCTACTTGGCGGCGTTCCATCGTCAGGACAGCGAGCGTCGCAAGATCTTCGCCTGGCGCTAAAGAGACCAGGGGTGCTACCTACAATGGCGGCTATTGTCTGCCGAGTGGTGGTTCGCCCACTCGCCCCATGATCCCTGCTGCTGCGGCTTCACTACTACGCCGGACACCTGACCACGGCTACGTCACCGCTGAGACCCTACCAGCCCACTACTTCCCCGACTCGAGCACCGTCATGTGGGACGATCGACTCTAGTTTGCGTTCTCGCCTTATGTACTTCGTGTGTGTGTACCGTCCAAATATAATTGTCGTGCGATTTTCACAGCCACCGTTTCCCCCATCTGCAACGCGTCACACGCTCTGCGGCGTGACGATCCTAAAAAATACATCATCACACATCTAAATCCGGACGGCTCCCTGGCACTCTTGACCGACTCAACAAGCTCTGCGGTGGCTGCTGTTCTCCAACAGCAACTTGATGGCGAATGGCAACCTCTTGCCTTCTTCTAAACGCATGAACCCCGCCCAAACCCGCTATAGTTTGTTCGGCCGTGAACTCGTGACGTGAAGTGAAGTGAAGTGAAGTGAACTTTATTGCCACATAGATACAAAACATGTTTAAACAGCAAAGGATGGTGGGATAAAAGCTGCATATAGGCAGCTTGACTGGTCCCACCTCCCCGAACAATAACAGCAGCAGCAACATTAACAAGAATTCTCACTTGTCGCAATAATAAAATAGGAATACACAAAGCAAAGCGATAAAAAAAATTCAGTAAGAAACACACATTTTCACAGAAGCTAGGTTGGTATTCGTAAAATTAGTTGACACAATGTCTTTTTAGAAAGATGACGTATGTTGTCACCGCATAGTTTATATTTGTTTAATGTTGAAGGAAGACAGTAGGAGAGAGTTTGAAAACCGTAGTTTGTGCGTGGTCGCGGAACTGCCCAATGTTCTGTGTGTCGGTTTAAGCGAGATGATTGGTTGATTGACAAGTTAGCGATATTCCTCATATGAGTACTGCCCTTAGTCATTTCATGTTTAAAAGAACTCATAAGCTGATACTCATAAAACTGGTCAACTCGGATAATTTTAAACTTCAAAAACAGATCACGCGAGTGTTCATTGTAAGGTACATCAGCAATAGCCCGTAAGGCTTGCTTCTGCAGTGTGACTAGATGATCTAAAGATTGTTTTGTGCTGTTTGACCAAACGAGGTGGCAATAGCGCAGATGCGAAGCAAATAGTGCATTATATATCATGAGTTTCTGTTGTATTGGTAGCAGTTTCTGGCATCTGCGCAACATACCTAAGGCTTTGGAAAGCTTAGATTTTAAGTAATCGGTATGGTGGTCCCAAGTCATCAGTTCATGAAAAATAACACCCAATGTTTTAGCCGACGCGGAGAGTACTACTTTTGAATCATTTAGCGTAAGAGACTTCGTGAGATCGCAAGGCGTGGATTTCGATCTAAAAAGCACTGCTTTTGTCTTAGAGCAATTGAGCTGAAGTGAGTTTTTTACCGACCAATTATATATTTTTCTTAGTACTTCATTTGCCAAATGTATAAGTTCGTCATCCTTGGTCCCTAAAACAAAGAAACTGGTATCATCCGCGTAACCCGTTCTCCATTTCCGTCACCTGCTCAAAGGCCGATCGTTCACCCTCTACACCGATCACAAGCCCCTGACCTCCTCCATCGGTCTTTTCCAGTCCCAATATACGCCACAAGATGTACGTCAGCTTTCCGTCATGTCGGAATTCCCAATGGACATCCGACATTTTAGTGGCAGTGATAACACCCCGGCGGATGCTCTGAGCCGCGGGGACGCCGTCACACACAGCCACTCGAAGACCATAACAACATCGCTGTCATTCGACATCTGCGAACTCGCGTCAGTGCAAGAGAATTGTCCTGACTTGACTAATATGCGCGAAGCTTGCACGTCCGTGCAACTGAAGCCAACAACTTTTCAGACTGTACGAACAGTGTGATACATCCAAACACACAACGCGGCCGTTTTTACCGGTCGCCTTGCGCACACTAGCCTTCAACTCCTTCCACAACCTGGCTCATCCTGGTATTCGAGCTACTCAAAAGCTCGTCAAAAGCTCGTTGCAGCTCGATTCGTGTGGCCCCGCATGAACGCGGACATTGGCGACTGGCTACGCGCATGTGTGCCTTGTCAGCGCGCTAAAGTTCACCGCTACCCAGTACCGCTTCCCCTCCGCTTCTTGCAACCTGACGAACGATTTGCTGTAGTCCACATAGACGTAGCTGAAGCGCTTCCGCCATGCCGAGGCCACAGGTGTTTGTTGACATGCGTTGACCGTTTCACCCAGTGGCCCGAGGCGACGCCAATGCCTGACATCACTGCAGCCACAGTCGCAGAGGCGTTCGTCTCCACTTGGGTCTGACGGTTTGATGACTCCTCGACAAAATTAATGACTGACCGGGGCCGTCAGTTTGAGTCTTACCTTATCGCAGAGCTTCTAAAGCTCCTCGGAACGACCCGTCTGGAACACTCGCTTACTATCCCAAAACAAACGGCCTCGTCGAGCACTTCCATCGGCATCTTGAAGCAGCATTGACAACACACGGTTTCCAAACCAAATGGGTAGAAGCACTTCCCCTCGTTCTGATGGGCATCCGACCCACATGTAAAGAAGACCTCTCCTGCACCACGGCAGATCACGTTTATGGCATCACTCTGCGCCTTCCAGCTGACTTCTTTGAGGACACTGCACACCCAAGCGCTCCGGCAGACAACGAATATGTGAGCTTCCTTCGCAATGCTTTCCTCGACCTCCGGCGCCAACCGACGTGACGGAATCCAGCCCGTGCAGCTTATATTGGACCAGACATGGAAAAGGCTACACATGCGTGGTTCACTGCAGCCCCATCACCTCGAATGCTTCCGCATGCTTGAGCCCCTCCCCTCGAAATTTGTTGCGTATGTTAATGGATTCCGAGAAACTATTGCACTCGAGCGCCTGAAGCCCGCGCACAGTAAAAACAGTCTCCTCCGTTTCGGCTTCTATTCAAACCCTGTCCCACCCAGTTTTGTGCCCTACGCACTCTTCCCCACCTACTGCGCGCAGTGCATACTTGGACCCATTTTGCCGAAGGCAGTTGCAATCGTTCTTCGTATCGGTCTGTCGGTCTCCTATCTTGGGAGGAGCCCTGTAGTGGCACCTGCCACCGTCGAACGCACGCAGCAGAAAAACCGGAACCGCGCGGCTCCGGTCACTCCTTTGTGTAAACACACTTGGTGACTTTCGCTCTCGCAAGGCTTCCCCGCGTCTCCCCTTCCGCGGTTTGCTCGTCGAGAATATAAAGGCAGTTGCACAGCAAACGTGGTCGTAGTCGGTTTCTCCTGCACGTGCTGTACACACTAATCTACCCATCAGAGAAGGGATTGAAGAGCTCTCGAAGGTAATACAGGACAGGAATATAGTACACGTGGCTCAAGTTTACATAGCGTTGCTGAAATTACTCATTACTCTTAATTACTTTTAACTGGACATGCCCAAGTATCCGTAGGTATTTTGCGCCAGCACGGGAACTCCTTTGGCGCTCATGCAGGACGACATCTTCGTGGGGTAATTAGAAGTAGAACTTTTGAAATCACCGCTGAATTCTCATACCTTAATCTGTTACATAGACGATATGTTTACTATTTGGGAACATGGTATAAGTGCACTAAGCGCATTTTTAACCACTTTAAGAACTTTCTCCATATGAATAATTTCTTTCAAGAAAAACGGCTCCAGTAAAATCGATTTCCTCGGCACGACATTATCCAACACAAATAGAAAACTAAACAGGACACTTTAGAGAAAGCCAACGAATGGCCAAGAATACCTCGATTACAATAGTAATCAGCCGCAACATAGCAAACATGGGATATTTACCGGTCAGTCAAGGCGCATAAGGAGGATTTGTAGCTATGACGCGGATTACTTTCACCTGTTAAGCAATCGAACAGCAGCATCAGCTGAAACAGGAAACACCTGCACGACGCACTTAGTGAGGCATACAGTGACCCGTGTAAACTAGATGGGAAAGTAGCTAGATAGGAAACGCGAAAGAAATATTACTATGCTCACTGCACAACAAACAACGCTTTGGCCAAACTGGCTGAGCAATGAATGTTAGATTAAACGGGCATCACGCGCACACCGCGCGTAACTTCCTGAAGGCAGTGGTACATCATGTTAATATGGTAGGCCATAAGTTCGACGAAGTCAAATTTTACACGCTACAGGCAAAATTCCGCTCGCCCAGGGACAGATATTACAGCGACCCAAGCCTTCCGCTTTCCTGAGCTTCTCCTCTAGCATGGACTTCACATTGTATGTAACGTGTAGTTTTAAAAGTCGTGCTCACTTTCTGTTCCGAAATTCACATTGGAACGACCGTTCAAAAAGGTCCAACGCATTCTCATTTGCTAAATTCACTTGCTGCATAAAACGCATTGCGCAATTATGATTCCTCTCTTTAAGGTGTCTCTGACAAACTCGGACAGTTTACAAGGAGTTTCGAAAATTTATAGAAGATATTTTGCAGCGCACCTGTGCTTATGTTCGTATTTCCTGCAAACGAATGCGTTGGCAGAAAGGACAATGCGCAATGCTAAAAAAAATTACCGAAAAACACGCATGGTACACTCGAGACACGCCTGGCTTGAGGGCTATAGTATCATCGGCTCACCCTATCTCTAAATAAAGAAAGAAGGTGCGACCACATTTCAACGTGATTCATTGATGGACAATGTGGTGTCGTGAATGTTTTCTGCCTCAGATGACATTCCCCGTAACGCACCCACAGTCATACAAACTACGCTGGTCGCCCGTCTGTGCAAGTTCAAGGCTACGTGGAACGTTGCGACCGCCTTGGGAACCAGCTAGGCATTGCTCCGTAGATCAGCTACCAACACCTGTGAAAGAGCGGAACGAAATGTGTTATTACCCAACCAACACAGGTGCTGCGCCTTACCGTCCTTTTCAGCCTCCAGCTCAGTACCATCAGCCAGAGAAGATTGAGCAACCGGAAGTGACAACGCCGGAGAACCGGACCAGCATGATATATCATCAGTGCCAGTGCTGGACTCGCTGCAAATTGTGTTGGTGCTTGCAAAACCCCAGACCGTTTTTCCACTTAATCGAAGGGAATTGGCGAGGAAAGAGAACATGTCGTAGATCTTCTTCAAATTTTATGGGTAACGTTTCAAGAAGGTGTGGTTTCGTAGTTTTATTTTAAATAAGGACAGACTTTAACTACGGCGCCTTAAAATCTTAAAAAGGTTACCACTAAATTTTATAACGAAACAATAAGTCACAACATCCTGTGATTTAGCTCTGTGTTTTCCTTTGAAATGAAATTAAACGCGGTATATATTCAAAAGCGGTGATAAACATATTCAAAACGGTGATAAACACTCACCAGGTAACTATAGACCGATTTCACTAACCTGCATTTGTTGTAAAATGCTCGAGCACATCATTGCATCGCACATATACAATAATCTAGAATCAAATAAATTCTTTTTCACCAATCAACACGGGTTCAGGAGGGGTTTCTCATGTGAGACACAGCTCTTAGAATTTACAACAGACTTGCATTTCGACATGGACAATAACTTACAGATTGATAGTATATTTCTTGATTTTTCGAAGGCATTCGACCGTGTAGCCCACTGCCGCCTTATTTCAAAGTTAACTGCTCTTAAATTGGATTCACAGTCACTAACATGGCTTCGGAATTTTCTTTCAAATCGCCAGCAATTTACCATTGTCAACAATCTCCCGTCTCCCTTATGCCATGTTACCTCCGGCGTACCGCAAGGTAGCGTTCTTGGGCCGCTACTGTTCATAATATATATCAATGACCTCCCTAATAACCTAGCTTCACGTGTGCGACTGTTCGCAGATGATTGCATTCTATACCGCCCTATATCCAGCCCCGATGACCATCACATTATACAGAATGATCTTCAGCTTATTTTCGATTGGTGTAAAACTTGGTTAATGACCCTCAATTCATCTAAATGCAAGATAATCTCTTTTACCCGGAAACACCCAGTTTCTAATTTTACTTATCACATAAATCACAACCCGATTTCTCCTGCCACTACATACAAGTACTTAGTATTTCATCTCACGTCAAATCTTTCCTGGAATCTTCACGTAAACAACTATATGCGCTAACGCTTCAAAGTCACTGGGGTACTTACGTCGGACCCTGCGAAATTCTCCCTCCAACATCCACAAGCTAGCGTTTCAGACATTTGTTCGCCCGCAGCTTGAATACGCCTCTCCAATTTGGTCACCCCATCACAACAACTTAATCAGTTTATTAGAATCAGTACAAAATAGGGCCGCTAGGTTTATCTCTCATAACTATACTTACAAATCCAGCATTTCACGAATTAAACAAGATATTTCACTTCCACCACTCAGTGCTCGTCGGGATTTGGCGCTCATATCATTGTTTCACAAGTATGTTTATGTTGGTAAACAGTGTTCCTTGCGGCTTGAAGTTTCACCTTGCACATCTCGCAGATTACATAATCACCTCAGTTTCACTCGCATGTACGGAAGCGCTCACGCGTTCAATTCGACGGCGCTTCCTCCTGCCATCAGATTGTGGAATGCACTTCCGGATTCCATTGTGTCTGAAAAAAATCCTGATAAATTTCGTCAGCTCATCATTTCGCATTACTCGGCATAAACTTGTCAAAATGTACTTCTTTATTTTTTTTCTCTGGTTATGTATGTTTTATTAGTTCATATTTATGAGTTATTCTTTTCGCTCATTTCTTGTACTCTTATGTTTTTTCTTACCTTGAATCGCATGCGCGTTTTACAAAATGTATCGGTTTCTTGTTCCTTCTGGTCTGCTTTGATTGTATATGCGTAGAACTACTCTTTTGCTCCTTTTTTTTCATTGTTAGCCAATAGTTAATATGCTTGTGAAGCTATGTGCGTACTTTTATCCATTTCATTCTGTATACATGTATTCACTATGTGTGATCATATATTTTTTGTAATGCCCCCCTTACTAAATGCCTCCAACGAGGCCTGTAAGGAATCTTTAAATAAATAAATAAATAAATAAATAAATAAATAAATAAATACTGTTTTACGTTCATGTAGATGTGGAATGTGAAACTGACGGGCACCTTTGTGGCATATCCTTTTCATTAAAACCCACTGTTACCTAAAAGCGTATCCTATATTATACGAAATACTCTCTCTATGTCTTTAGCTGTGAAGTTTTTATAACTTATTACATGCACTCTTCACGAGAACAGAGGTAGGACGGCTCAAACACACGAGCTGATCATGTTGTTGTTGTTGTTTTGTTGGGTTTAACGTCCCAAAACCAGTTCTGATTATGAGAGATGCTGTAGTGGAGGTCTCTGGAAATTTCGACCACCTGGGGTTCTTTAACGTGCACTGACATCGCACAGCACACGGGCCTCAACATTTCGCCTCCATTGAAATGCAGCCGCCGCAGCCGGGATTCGATCCCGCGACCCTCGGGTCAGCAGCCGAGTACCATAGCCACTAGACCACCGTGGCGGGTTACACGAGCTGATCATGTGCACAACGACATGCGCCAGAGCGCTTATTAGGGCTCTCGTACACTGTCACCTTTGGATTCGAGCTTCTAGAACTTTTCTGTTGTTTGACTTGCAGGAAAGAAATCAAGTCTCTTTACGACACCAGTGGGGAGACACTCACAGCGACACAGTGCTACCCATATGGTGGTATGTATGATATTCCTGAGAGTTTTCCAATAACGCCCGTTAAAAAAAGGCATATGATCCGTAAGGCGCAATAGATGATTATTGCTCTTGTCTCACATGCTCTGTAAACATTCTGTTATTGTATGTTGTATCGGTGCTGGGAACTACATTAATTTAAGACAGGTATGGGGAATATAGGATGTAATATAAAACAACAATGTAAATCAGTTCACACGCAAGCGTATGCACCTTGTTTGCTTGCATCCGCTTTTTATAGCCTGTTCGAATAGCTGATGGTTGATGATTTCTGGGGTCTTACGTGCCAGAAGCACGATATCATTATGAGAGACACCGCAGTGGAGAGCTCCGGAAATTTCGACCGGCCTGGTTTTTTAACGTGCACTGACATTGCACAAAACTGAACAGTTTCCTTCCTTCGAGTTGCAGCCACCGTGGGCGGGATTCGATCGCGAGACCATTGGATCAGCACCCGAGTGCCATAGCCACTAGACCACCTTGGTGAAACCCTTTTGACTATCTCATCCACAATGTTCGGAATGGAAATTATAGATAATTTGTGAAGGCAAATGGTATCACCACACAGGCGTTATCGCAATGTAATTTATAAGTAGTGCTGACTGCAATTATAAAAAATTCGAATTTCAGAGGGCGCATAAATTGTAGAGGTGCATGCTCGATAATCAAGTAATCAAGTAAGATACAAAGAATCTTGCACTTATTAAAAGGACAGGAAGCTAACATAAGCTCACAAAACAACTTTGCGCGGCGACATGCGAAGTGTTTTTTGTGATTTAATTCTACAACTGCACGAAACGGTATCTTCGACCACTCAATTACATAAGTGCACGATAATTAAACCGAAGTTTAGATTTACAAACAAAAATTACTTGTCCTTGTTTCGGTAGCTTACTGCCACATCTGGTGAGTTCTGAGAATTGAAAATAATTTATTTGATAAGTGATCACCATGCTACCTTATGGTTCACGTGGAAAAAGTTGTTCTGAAAAAACGTCACCGCAGGTGCTGGTGCGCCGCGAATATGATACTGTTGTATGCCGCGTCGCGAACGTGCTACTCAGCCTCATTAGTTGAAGATAAGTTAACTAGGACCCGTTATTTCGAAGCTGCTAAGTGTGAAAGGGCACATAGAACATAGTGAAAAGAACAGGCGTGGAAAACAAGGGCACAAGGGGAAGATGTCCACAACACGAACGCCAACGGAACACATACCTTTAAATTTCACTGTAGCAAAGACCATGGGCGGACTAGAGAGAGACCCTCGGAAAGCGAGGAGGAGCTTACCTCTAGCCTAGTCATGCACTGACATCGCACGAATTATACAACTTACACTCCGCTCAAAGACGAAGGCAGAAAGCTAATGCCTTTCTCACACAACTTACGAAGTGTAGGCTTTGACTGAGTGTCGTCTGGCAAGAAAGCATAATGATGAAAAGGAACACGAACACCGACCATGAAAGAAAAGGAAAAGACGTTTCGCCTCCCCCAGAGGGGAACTTTTTTCACAACGTCATTATCAGCAAGCCTACAGTCACGGGAAGTGGAACGCCCTCTTCCTTTTCATTTTTTCCATGGTAGGTGCTTTTTACCATCATACATATTGTGTGCGTGTTGTTTTACTGACATTGTCATGCAGTATTCTGTCGGGGTGCCTTTTACAAAAAGCCTCTCCAACGTCCGTCATTTTCCAGGTAATTTGACACAAAACTACACTATCGCATACACCGATGGTCTTTGCGCTGTTGTGATTGTTCCCCATGCGCTACAAGGTATGTGTTTCAGTGATCGTGATAAGAATACACTAGTCGTCAAAACGGAAAGGGAGCGATAAAAACCACACTCATGTATTCTGACGTAGTTTCGAGAAACTTTTATTGTCTGCCTAAAAGAACTGCACATCAACCCCACAGTACCAAAGAACTTTTGCTTTTTCCAATGGGAAGCCGCTGTGGATGCCGTTTTTATTCACATACACTCTATTTTCAAGCCAGGCATATCATAGGATGCATACTAAATTCTTAAGCCAGGTGTATTAAGGCGGAAGTAAATTGGTCAACGCGGACTTACAAGCCATGCTAGTGGTGCAAGGGGGCAGTGTACACTAAACGCTCAAACCAGGCTTATCACAAGGGGGTGTATAAAAGGCCCCACCCCGACTTATCATGGAGGGGGAGGGGTGTACAGTAGGACAAGTGCAATCATTTATAGCGACAAGGATACACGAAGGTGTCAATGTTGCAGACAAAGAATGAAACAAACGCAATAACTGGCAATTATTTAGCAATTGAAAATTTGTGTAAATGTGTCGTGGTCTATTAGGCATAACAGCTTCTGGTAGAATAATCGAGTAATGGTTATGGTATGAAATAGCTATCAGTTATTGAAATGTTTGCTACGTGCATTCAACGAACCTTCAAAGGATGATGAAAACTAAAGTCCCTAGATATATTCCCGTTCCTTAAAATAGCTAAAAGCTTTGATTTGCCGCATCTGATTAGTCGGCGTTGTTTTTGTCAGCCGTGTTCTTCCTAAAGCTATTACTTTAAAGCCGCTGGGAGAGCACGTCAAACAAAGTGGCATATTTCAGTAGGCGTTGCCTTACATTTGGCACATGCACTTTCATATATGACAGGAACGTGTATTTTGACGGCGGGACGCTGTCTGCGCTCACGTGATCCACTCCAAGTGTTTAGGAAGCACATGGCTGCCGACACTGCGAAATGTCGCAGAGAGAGGAGGTAGTTGTCGCTACTTATAACAGGGCGAAAATCTAGGCACTTTAATCTAGACGTGGCGAACTGCGACGTGTGTGTTGAATATAAGAGGTCGCAAATGAGGAATGATTGTGGAAAGGCATGTGCAACTCAGATATCCGTCTCAGCAGCCATCATTTTTTGAGCGCTGCAAGGATTAGTCACGATCTTACGTCAAGGACGCTGGAACGTCGTAAGCATTCTAATTGCTTATTAAAAATCGAGATTTATTAAGGGGGTGGGGGGTGTCTTTAGTTAATCATTGAAGTGGCGCTCGCGTGTAGAAAGAGACCTGGTTTTCTTATACACGAGGCATCGAGTGGGATATTTTGTCCGATCATTCGGTGCCTACCTGGGAACACGGAAGATCGAGAAAATTTCCAACACGCACACAACCATGCATTCGTGTCTTTGCTAGGTGCGCCACTTTATTAGGATTGCGAGCGGCTTAGTTAGCATGTGAATGTGTAGTGATCAGTTAAGGTTTGTTCCAGTGGGCCACAATGCCGAATTCCACTTCCCGAATGGCATTTTTATTACGGACGCATTTCGAAGTAGAAGGCTTTGTACACTATCAATGTCGATGGTTCGACACTTAACATATCAAGAAGAGAGAATCTGGTTGGCCGTGACGAGTGGGACAAAACATTAATCTGAAAAGAAATTCTAGTTATTTTAGTCGTTACTTTCCCAGTCATTGTACAGGCAAGTTCGTTTTAAACCGCGCCTCTTTGGCACATAGGCCCGACAAGCCGACGCGCTGACCGTCCGTTAACCTCTGGGCAGCCTCTTCACTACCGGCGAAAATAAGCAAGGAAGACAAGGCTTATTAGAAGTTATTTCACTACTGATAGGAAAGTAATGCGTACGGATTCATTCTCAGAGAGTCCAATGTATGCTGCGTTAGCTGCGAATGTACTGGAAACAAAGAAAGCGCATTTCTCTCTCTTTCGGCAAAAAAAGCGTTGCGGTTCTTTCATCAGGCTCTCCATTCTCGCTCTCAATCTCTGTCCTTCTATTAAGCTGAATTTTCCGTTGAACAATATTATGGAAGGTGGTCAAAGCTGCCATAGATCCCGAACTGTGGGACACGGGACGCAATCGCGGGAAACGACCCCAAGGACCGACGTAAGAATCCCCAGAATTGATCACACGAAAGCTTTGACAATTACGTTTTGTTACCCTTCGGCGCACTAGCAAAAGGCCAGCAGTGGTTCAAAGACCGAGTCAGAGTCAAGGTTGATCAAGCAAAACAAATATGTTCTCATCAATCGGGCAGTTACACAAACGTGGGCAAACTCGGCTCTCCTAAATAAGAACACAGATAGGTTACAACTTCACACGAAACCAACAATAAACTTACGAGATCATGCACTGCAAGAAAGAACAAACCACAACAGAGTCCTATTAACCGGCCACTCGAGGTGCCTTCTCCACTTGAAGCTTGCAGGCAGGACTCGTCGACTGGCTCGCGGACCAGTGTCGATTCGCGTCTTCTTGCTTCTTCTTGCTGAGCCACATACGACTTCGACTGCTACGACTGCTACTCACGACCCGCAGTGGACTCTTTATGTTGCCTTGAGAAGCCGTTCTAGAAGTTTCGGTGCGGGCCGCGCGGTTCAAGCACGCGTAAGCTTACGAACCTTCTTGCCCTTTCTCGATCCTTCGCTGCTTGGACGGCGCCTCTTTCTCCCTCTCAAGGCGCGAGTAGCGTCGGTATGCACTCTCCGCCTCCTTCATTACCCTCCGTCTGGCTCGTGCGCTCGCTCGCCGCGATGAGTCACTGAGGCGTTCTGCAAAACTCTCCATTCTTCGTGATGTTGAGTGCCTCTTCCGTGCGCGCCGCTTTTCTTGATGCTTTTCAGGCTTTCCCTTCAGCTCGATACCGGGTCTTTCGAAAAAATGGGCACTATTTTGTGAAACAACAATATTTTCTTGTCTCGCGGCCAGGCTATTCGTTTGTACGGATCTCCGTAGCTTCTCTTCCGCTTTGGTAATTTCTTCCCGGATTCACCGCCCTCGTTGAATGCATGAGCCCAGCTGGTTAGGAGAGCATTCCGCAGGACTTAGAAGCGTTTTCAAAGAAGCATTTTCGGGGCTCTTAGCATGCGAACTTGTTTTGTCTACTGCAATTACACCAAGCACTCTTGTACTGCAGTGTCTCCTACATATACACAATCGGGATGATTATTGACATCTCTCTGGGCTAGTCGACACTGCATTAACTGATGTTGTTAACATGTTTTTCTTTACTGTATTTTGTTTATTAATAATAAAGTTCAAGTTCAAGTTCAACCCAACATTATTTTGCTACAAAATAGACAGAATAATCGACCTGTCTTCTTCCTTGACATCCGAGTCACTTTTGTACTCCTTCCATCTTACATTAGGTTTCTTCATTTTCTGAGTAACTAAGATAACGGAGTTGGTTTCTTGAAGAACTAAGATTATGATCGAATTCGTGTTATGACAGAACGAGCAATCGTAGGGCATTATCCGCAATATTCCGATAAAACAGCGTCGTGTTCCCCTAGCCCAGCTGCGAATTCGTCACGTATGAGATGCAGCGCTGCGAAATGGAAATAATACTTGTCCAAGTATGTAGGCGCAGAGAGGACAATGCACACTGTATAGATGGTGCAGCCAAGATTGTTCGTTTTCTCATGGTACTGTAATGCTCTAAATGAGCACGCGCTGCAGACGTGACTGATTCTAAGCATTTGTACTTTCACAGGCTTGTGAAATGATGTGACGTCTCTGTAGGATTGTACACATGAATTCATTATCGTTTTCATGATTCGTCGGTAAGGTGTGCACCAAAATTGTCTTGGCATATTTGTGCGGCATAACATCAGACACCAGGCTGTCGGTTAATAAATGGCCGTTCTTCGGCGCTCTCTGCCCTCTAAACCGGCCCATTTCCTCATATCATTACGATAGCCGAGAGTAAACATCACAAATGCATGCGGTCCTGAATAAAATAAAACAAGTACATTATACCGTGAACAGGCCCTTCACACCATTCGTGCTCACGCCAGAACGTGCTCACGCCAGAAGGCATCTTTTACTGCCTATTAGCAAACTACTGATTAGGTAAAGATGATAATATACTAATGAAGACAATGCACAGCGCTGAGACCAGCGAAGCTGCAGCCATGATAGTGGGCATATTAGACAAATAAAAGAAGAAGTGCGCTCTTCTGCGCATTTTTAAAAAATAAAGATGGAAGCTTTCGACCACAGTGTAACCTCTCGCTGGGAGATGACCACGTTGCCATGGAAGCGGGGATTAAGGAGACTATATTGTTCTTCACATACGCCTTTATTAAATCACCGGCATTCGCTGTATAAGGCGTCGCACCTATATATATGGATTTCTTTATTTTGTTTATTTTCATACTCTCAGGGCCCGAGGGCATTAGAGAGAGGAGTGGCTCAACAATGTGCTATCAAGTTAAACTTTGAAGGCGGCAGGTTCTTTGATTGGAGCAACGGAGGCAGGAAGGTGGTTCAAGTCACTGCATGTTTGGGGCAAAATGAAGCATATTATGTGTGTTAGTGTGGCACAGGGGAACTTTAACTTAAAGATGATGACCTAGCCGCAGAGATGCGTAGTCAGGAAGAAGGAAAAGATCGTTTTTGAGTGTTCGGTTGGAGCAAAAAATTTTATGAACAAGGTTTAAGGGGAAATACTGACAACGTGATTTAAGCGCCGGTAAACCTAAAGTAGATATCATTAAAGACACGCTGGTGTAGCGGGAGTAATTGGAAAGCATAAAACGAACTGCACGGTTTTGAACAGATTCAAGGGTGGCACATAATACGGAGCTAGATGGATCTCAAATAGAGCAAGCCTATTCCAGTTTGGATCTAACGAACGTTGTGTACAATTTAAGTATTAAGTCTGAAGGGAAGGATGAAAATTTATGGCATATAAACCCAAGCATTCGATTACCTTTATTTACTACATGTTCAACATGCATATTCCAAGAAAGTTTGTGGTTAAGTGTACGCGAAGATAGCGGTAGCTACTAAATGGGCTTAAAGTGGAGTTGTTGAGGTTATTGGAAAAGTTGTCGCTAACTTCATTCTGATGCATTACTCTCATACCTTTACACTTGCTAATGTTGAGTTTCATGAGCCACTTGTTGCACAAGTGAGAAACAACGTCAAAGTCGGACTGTAAACTGGAAACGTCATATGGATTATGAATGACAGGATAGAGCACGCACTCATCAGCGAAGAGCCTAATTGTTGAGTGAATACCGACAGATAAATCATTAATATAAATGAGAAAAAGTAATGGGCCTAAAACCGACCCCTACGGTACGGCTCATGCAACAGCAATGGTAGGAGAGCTCTAATTATTATTAGCATGAACGTACTGATGAAGTCACTTGATTAGAAAACACTGAATCCAGTCTAGAGCGCTGGGGTCTATATTGAGCTTGCTCATTTTAAGGAGAAGGAGAGCATGCGAAACAGTGAATAATGCTTCTGCGTAATCTAAAGATATGCATTCGGTTATGAAGTTATCGTCGAACGCACGAAAAATATCCTTGCTGAAAGGAAGTAACTGTGTTTCACAAGAGAAGTGCTTCCTAAAACCGTGTTTACAAGGTGAAAAAAGAAACACGAATTGGACTCAAGAAAAGATACCAGTTTCGAATATATGACGTGCTCGAGAAGTTTGCAGGCTACACTGGTTAAAAATATTGGCCTGTAATTTCAGGGAGAACAGGTGTTCCCTGATTTGTGAGGTGAAACCACCATATCCACCTTCCAATCATCTAGCTAAGTGAAAGACTACGAAGACTGCCAAAAAGGTTCAGCAGGTATAATGGACGAATAAACTTAGTATTTTTAGGAACTTCGAATTAATGCTGTCATTGCCTGCAGAGCTAGACACTTTCAACTTTTGTATTAGACGGCACACCCCAGATGAATCAACAGAGATGATGTCCATAGGGAAAAAGGAAGAGTCCTCGACAGAAGGCATAAAAGAGATCGCTGCACCAGAGAAACAGGAAACAAAAACATCATTGATCACATTGCAGCAGTCACGCCTAGAAACAGAATCACTGCTATCGAGTAAGTGAAGCGTTGTAGATCTGCTGCCACGAACTATATTCCAAAATTTTCGAGGATTATCTTTCAGTAAGGCGGGCAAGGTAGAATTGTGGAATACAATTTTAGCCTGCGCAATGGCGTTTTCCTACTCGTGTTCAACGAGGAAGTTGGCGTGCTAACGTTTCATCGCCACTTTTGCTCGGTGGAAAATTCTTGTCTTTTTGTTTAGTAAGCGCTTGAGATAGGTGTTAAACCAAGGGGCTTTGGAAGAAGAAACAATCTGATTTTTTTAGGAATATAGGGGTCGATCAAAGAAGAAACCTTTTCTTTGAGCAAAAACCGATTTTCGTGAATGGTGCGACTTTACAAACACGGCATGTAGTCTGTGATGGCATCTGCAAGCTCATTATTTACTGCAGAATAGTTGGCATTTTTGTAATCCTTAATAAGTTTGCCTCAAGGTTTGGCGGATCAGTAGTCCAGATTATAGGAGGTAAATTAAAATCACCAAGAAGAAATAAACGGCATTTGAGAAATCGTACAGTCAATTATTTAGGACGTCATTCAAATCTTGACAAAATGTGGTTGGAGACTGTGGTGGTCTTTAACACACACTGAAGGTAAATTTCTATATCTTATAAACAAACATGCGCTAATAAATTCTAAGTTACAATCGACCATAATCGCATTAGAAACCAAGGTATCACGGACCGCTATCAACACGCCATCGGCAGGACGACCAGTACGATCCGAACGATAAATTTTGTAACCCAGCGTTCATTATCATTGTTCATTGTCGGTCAGATACAGCGCTACGCTTTCAACAAAGTCCGCTACTAACATTTGTTTTATTGAAAGGTACAGACTGTATTACCGTCGTGTATTAATGTCGCCAATTGCGCTTTCTGTTGGAAGAAAATAACGCTGGTTATCGCAAACGTGAATTGACAGGCCGCAAACGGCGCCTGCGTAAAACTGCTGCCGTATTTGCATGCGTCACTGCCTTTTTAAAATCTCTATGCAAGCGAAACGCAAAACCATCAGAATTCACATTTCAACTTCGTTTGTCACACGACGCGGAGTATAAATTCCAGCGTTCGGTAACTGAGTGCGCACTGTAGAGGCATATAACCACAGACAGCATACCACGGAGCGCAATTAGCATGTGACTAGGCTACATATGTATATATTGAAGAGATTTTTTTTAATGATGGATAGCATTGAATGTTGCTGGAACCAATGTTTAGATAAGTGGACTTGTCTTCGAACCATAACCAGGAACCACGTGTTTTCCTGGTTTTGGTTCATTATACTTCCTTGCGTTTTTATGTAGGACTACATTCGAACAAGTATATGAAAGGAGGGACCATGGCCAGGCAGAGACAATCCGCGTTTAGCCACTTCAACCTAGGCAGTATTATTTCTTAATAAACCAAACTGAATTAAATTCCATTGAATTGTTTAGCGGTACCTTTTCATCTTAGTTAAACGTGAAGTTTGCTGTCATTAAATTTTCAGCGTCCATTTTTGTTGGTCTTTGATTGACATGTGTTGTAATGTTAGCATTCAATCCTCTGTAACGCATAGCCGGTCAAACCCTGTGGGTATGGACCACGAATGATCGTTTCATTGTTGATCGTGAGGTCATGGCAAGTGTAGCATGTTCGCGATGTCCGGATCAATCATCTGTGTTCGTCATAGATTCATCGCCTACCATGCCCTATTTCGTGAAGAGCGAGAGAACGAGACGACGAGGAGAAGACAGAGTCGTAAACCCATTTATACAGGTCAAATTTGCTGACGATCGCCAACAAATGCTTCGAATTTAAAAGTAAAATTTCTTGGCTAGTGGCATTTCGACCCGAGTGCGCACGGTTCGAAGGAGACCGCGATACTAACCGCGGTATCCACCTGCTCTTTCTCAGCTCTGCTGATTCGTCACTTCACGAGCGTGGAATTGGCTTAACTTTCCTTGGGTGGTTCTAGGTGCGGAGAATTTTATGCGCTCGGGGTGTAGGCGTATCCTGTTGTCGTTGTCATTGTAAAGCAAGCCACGGTGAAATAAATCAGCACGCACTCGAAAAGAAAAAGTACCACCCACTAGTATTCGTACCCACACCTGCCCAGGCTGTGAGCATAGGGGATGTAAGCCCTACCGATCACACCACTGCAATTAGCTGATACATGGAACAAACGGGCCTTATACCTTCACTACAACATCTTTAAATTTGTGTTTGACTGATATCCGGTTAAAGCAAGGGTGTCTTCGTCTTAGCATCGTCTTCCGTCCACTGCACTCTTGCTCCGCAGTGGTGGTGACGCCATCTAGGAAAGAAAGAACGAAGCAGATTGGTCTGCTAATGCGTGCCGACAGTTGGTGCTTCGGTAGTCTCAGCGCATCCTTCTGGAGATGCCGACGTGGCAACGTGCTGCTTGCTTGTTGCGTCGGCAAAGTGCGAGCACGGCCGCTATAAAATATGTGTGGCCAGCAGCGCTGCGACGCGCTCTACTATAGAAACGAAAAGACAGCCGCCGGCAAAGGAAATGATGCGTTTTTTTGTTGCAGTGGGCTATTGGCCAGATGGTCCACTGACATCCTGTCTGTTTTTTAAATGCGAAGAATTTCTTAGCGAACTTCGGCGAGTTCGAGCGTATCTATCTATCTATCTATCTATCTATCTATCTATCTATCTATCTATCTATCTATCTATCTATCTATCTATCTATCTATCTATCTATCTATCTATCTATCTATCTAGCCGCCTACGATTTTGTGCTCTCCTGGCCGTTTCGCTAATCGGATGTTCACGAAAATTGGTATGCCACATCAGGACTACATGACAAACATAAATGACAGGTCATAACTTGAAAATCATGATATGCATGTCATGAGCGGCATGATTTACATGTCACAATCTTGGTGCGCTCCTGGTCGTCTCGTTAATGGGATGTATACAAAAATTGGTATGCCACAATATGACTGCATGGCAAACATAAATGAGAGGTCATAACATGAAAATCATGACATGCATGTCATGAATGACATGATTTACATGCCACGCGTTTCGTTAATGGGCCGTATACGCAAATTGGCATACCACAACATGACTGCATCACAAACATAAATGGCAGGTCATAACACGAAAATCATGACATGCATGTCATGAATGACATGATTTACATGCGACGGTCTTGGTGCTCTCCTGGCCGTTTCGTTATTAGGATGTATACGAAAATTGGAATTCCACGACATGACTGCATTGCCAACATGACTGACAGGTCACGACATGAAAATCATGATATGCGCGTCATGAGGGACATGATTTACATGCCACGGTCTTGGTGCTCTCTTGGCCGTTTCGTTAGTGGGATATGTAGGAAAAGCGGTATGGGACAACATGACTGCATGACGAACATAAATGACAGGTCATAGCATGAAAAGCATAACATGCATATGTCAGGGGCGGCATGATTTACATGCCAGGCGTTTCGTTAATGGGATGTATACCAAAATTGCTATGGCACAACACGACAGTATGACGAACGTAAATGACAGGTCATAACATTAGAATCATGACACACGTGTCATGACCGGCATGATTTACATGCCATCGTCCTGGCGCTATACTGCCGTTTCGTTAATGGGATCTATGGGCTCCGTCTACCGACCAGAGGGCGCTACGTAGCTCTCGTCGGACGGCTCAGTCGCGCACGGTGGAAACCGAGGCGACAGCGACGCGCGCGTTTCTTCGCTGCTTTCCGGGCGTGCTGCGAACCACACGAACGCTCGCGGCTGTCGCCCTTTGGAACAGTTTGCCGCAGGTTTGGAGCGCGCCTCTCAAAGGAAATAAAACGAAAGAAGGTGGGACGGGCGGTCGCTGCTGCTATAGAGTTGGAGACGCGCATCGCGTTCGCGTATTTCCCTGTCACAGTCTGCCCAACTTTCCTTCTCTCCGCCAGGCAGCGCATTCTGGCGCTGATGTCGCACATGGAAAACTCGAGTGCATGGAGCATATACGAAAACTGGTTTGGCACAACATGACTGCATGACGATCATAAATGACAGGTCATAACATGAAAATCGTGACATGCATGTCATTGGCGGCATGATCTACATGCCACTCGTTTCCTTAAAGGGATGTATACCAAAATTGCTATGGCACAACACGACTGCATGACGAACGTAAATGACAAGTCATAACGTTATAATTATGACATGCGTGTATGAGCGGCATGGTTTACACACCACTGTCTTGGTGCTCTTGTGGCCGTTTCGTTAACTTCATATGTACCAAACTCGGTATAGCAAGACAACAATGCAAATCCATTTTACGTTCCTTATGCGTGCTTCGCATTTCCTTGATTCCCACTGCACGTGGCATCTGCCAATTTTTTTTTTGCGAGATTTCACCGTTTACACAAGGATTGCAAATTGCCCATTAGCGGTTCATCACGGCACGCTTCGCACCTCCCGAAATTTCAAGTTAGTGGAGCAGCATGCTTTTAAGGACGACAGTCTTTCTTCGGCTACCTAAACACAAAAACTTGCTTCGTCTGTTTTTCCGTCCGTCCGTCTGTCTGTCTCTTTGTCTGTCCGTGACTGGATGCAACCGCCCGGCAAACATCTCATCAACCGGGCGGCCAAAACCACGCGTGCTCCTAGCACTGCTGGTACGGGATCATACACATCAACAATTTATAATAGAAAAGCAACCTGAGGCCTATTAGAGGCAATATATACGTACGCAACCGTGACCCATAGCGTTCAGTTAACCAGGGATACATATTGGACTGGTTTTCACATCAGTAAACAAAAAATTAACGCGTTATAAACGCTGCCAAGAGACACTACGCAATAAACCAACAGTAATAAATGGTACCAACAGATGGCGCAAGAACAGGGCGACCACGGAAAATCTAAATTCAGCAAAACCTTCAATGCATCCATCATGAGAGGAGTGAGAGGGGAGGGCAAAAGCGGGAGTGGTGGGAGGGGGGAAAAAGAAGGTGTTATTTATTATGGGTGGAAGAAAACTACCGTCTTTCTGCTTCATTTCCAGCGAAGCAATCCAATATGCGGTCATTTCTTTTTCTTTTTTTACCAGATGCCATGAACTTGTGCAAGAAGCTTAGACCAATAAATGGTTATTGGACGGAATGGGTTGTTGCCCGTGTTCAGACATCCACGCCGTGGGTCTGGTCTTTCTCGTGCCATACTGTTGTGATCAATATTTTCGTGCCGTCTATAATAAAATCCGAAATGTTGTGATATCTACAAAAATATTCTGCGTTTTTGAAGTTGTACATTTCTATTTTTCAGCTGCTGTCAACTGTAAAAACGCTTGCGAAATGTGGGTAAGAGAGGAGAGTGTGGCATGCTGGAATGAAACATGCGATGACGTGTATGCAGAAGAGTGTGGAAATAGAAAAATAACCGTATACAACGAAACGTACTGTGAAGCCATACTCCAATCCTTTGCAAATACAACAAAAGAGGCGCACCCAAGCAATAAATGTTAGTTTATTTTTTTACAACATTTGTGTTGCAGAAGTCAACACTTGCGTCTTTGGTTCGAAATGGTCGGTGGGGTGTGGCCATTCGGTCGGTTGATCCATACTCAAGTGGACTGCACGAAACGGTAAGGGTTGTGAGTGTTAAGCAAAACAACATAGTTATTTATGTATTTAGTATTTATTTCTTTATGTCTCGCACGCGGACTTTCTTTGTTTCTTTCATTCTCTGCATCATTTTTTCTGTCGTACAGTCCTGATTTTCCGGGGCTGTTTCTTTGCTGCTCTTTGACAGTCCTATGTACGGTTGTAGAAAATCATACGCGGTCATACGGTTTACATATGTTCACACCGCGCAAGTGTGATTGCGTGCTCTATTGTTATGCATTTACATTCCGTGGTTGGCGAAGGAAATCTAAACCCCACAGCTGCCAAACTTTTCCTACGTTCCCGTAGTAGAGACTTCCTTCAAAATTCATGTCGCCGGTCCAGTGCGACTGTGGAAGTGGCAACGCGGTTGCCGGTCGCCTGCGTCACGGCAAAAAGAAAAGAAGAAAAAGGAGGAAAGCTGGCGTTTTTAGTTTTTTCACATCTTACAAAGACGTCTCGATAGGCAAGCATCCGCCCTCTGGCTGTCGCCTACAGTTCCGGCCGATTTATCAGCGACCAGTACACTTGATATTACTTGAAATAGATGGACACACTTGCCCATGTGGTGCCATTGTTGCCTCGCCTCTTTCTGCACTACCAACGCTGAAAATATCATCTATAGTGTGGCTGCTCCTCTGTGAAAGGAGATGAAACTGTTTGTGAAAGGCGGTTTGGACGCAGCCCCATCTAGCAATAGCGGACAACTGAGACGACGACAATGAATAAGGAGACGAAGGAGGCCAGAAAATGCCAGCCAGTAAAAAGAGAAAAAACGTTATGGTTATGAAGAAGTAGATGAAGAATACAATGAATAGTTGTTTGCCACAATTGAGGGAAACAACAACAACAACATATGGGAAATGTATTAAGAGAGAGCGACAACAAGTACAAGGATGACGACGAGGATGGGGAACCAGTCCTCCACGGACAGGTGCAAACCTGTGTGCGCACCATGTCTCCGTACTCGGTGAACGAAACTCCAGTCCACGGCCTTCGCCACAGGGCACGCACAACAGCGACATAATCCAGGTTTAATTCCAGCGACCACCATGTCGAGCTTCGAAACCAATTATATTCGTCTTGCACGGCCAACACCTTTTTTGCTCTTCACGGCTCCATCTGATTTGCTTTGGAAAACCTGATGCTTACGTTGATAGCCAGTCGTCTTGCATTTGTCACAGGCGTTCTTTTATAGGATTATCTCGCTTTCATCGTTCGCTTGACTGAAGGTGTTGCGGGACAAATGGATCGTCGTGAATGCAACGCGCCAATGACACGCCATGTTCGAAAAACAGGTGACAATCAATTAGCAAGGGCATGTATGGTGAGCATCACGCAGCGATATGTGATGGCGCTATGCGATGGCGCTACTCTAGTACAAGGGTGAAATCACCACATTTTCTTCTGTCTCGTTTATGAACCATGCTGCATCACGTCCATTTTGCGGCATCGCCAACGCAAGCACAGTTGTAATGAGCGTGCTGAACTAAGCAGAGGAGGTAGCGAAGAAGGTTTCGAAGAGCAAAATGCGAGTACGAAAAGAAGATTCGATGTTGGCGAAATTTATAAGACACTGTCAGGTCCTACTCGCACCATGCCGTTATCAGATGAGTTGCTGGCGGATTTTCACATGGTACTGTTTGTATCGTAATCTATGAATTATTGATTACAATGTAATATTGTTCAAAATATCTCTCAGACAACCTCTCTCACATGGTGTGGCAGTTTGGCACAGCCGTCTTTTTTTATAGAGGTTCCATAGTGAAGATTTGTTTAATAGAACATGGGTACTCCTCGCCGCATTCCATGAATGAGTGAGGCGGATGGATATATGAATATTACAAAGAATATCCATCAGTTATCTTCCGCGCACACAACGAAACGAAAGTGTCAGTATGCAGGCTTCTCCTACCTGACAACCAATTAAAAAATATGCGATAGTTTCTAATAATTTTCTACTACTCTAGTGGATGCCGCGCACCAAATTCTGATGCTACGCGAATGCCTCGCCTCACATCGGTTCCCACCGGTGCGCGATACTCGCCCAGTTAAGTTCCATATCAACAATACTGAGAATTATTTTTGATTCACGAGTTACGGACATTGATAAAACAGAGTTACATCATGCGTACTTGGTACACTCATATGTAGTATGAAGCTGAAATTGCATATTTTTGCAACTAAGCGCGCATTCAGCGGAATGGATCAGAGAACAGACAGTAATAGCCGATATTATTATACCAATTAAAAGAAAGAAGTGGACCTGGGCAGGACATGTCATGAGGAGCAAAGATAACAGATGGATAGTAAGAGCAACGGAATGGATACCAAGAGAGGGAAAACGCAACAGAGGCAGGCAAAAGGTTAGATAGAGCGATGAAATTAAAAAGTTTGCGGGCATAAAGTGGAACCAAGTCGCTCAGGATAGGGTAAACTGGAAATCATTGGGAGAGGCCTTCGTCCGGCAGTGGACCTAAACAGGATGATTATGATGATGATGATGACTGCCGTGAAACCAAGCAACCCAGAAAACTGCATTTATCGCGAAGTTTTCGCCACTCAGTGACCGCCACCAAGTTTCACGGGAGCACGCAACTTAAAAGGTAGGTACAGTAACTCCTCGGAAGATTTTCCGCGTGTCGTTTAAACAGCACGCATAGGAAATATTCCGAAATAAAAGAAGAAAAAAAATTACAAACCTGCATTTCAATACGTTTTGCATGGGCAAAAAGTGCTTGCAAGAGTGGTAGCGTGACAAAGAGATCGGAATAGCTGCCACTGTCTCTGTCTCCAGTGATGCTGAATATTTTCGGTGCCTTGGTGAGAAACCGCAGAATTATGTCAAATAAATTCCACACTTTGCGTCGTCTTCTAATACGCGGGGAGCCTAGTAAATCTGTTAAAGGGCCAAGTGTGAATATAGTCGTAGTCAGAAATTTCTTTGAGGAGAGAATGAGCACTTCGACGATGTTATTATATTGCCGTAAGAATACTGTGAAGACGTGTTCCAATTTGGAATTTTTAGAGCATAGTGCAATGTTTTCATGACCGCTCCAGCCGTCTCTGTTTTTCGCTGGGCGTCCCTACCTTACTGCGCCGCAGACAGGGACTGAGAAGGCTAGGGACCTCTGTCATCTGGCACTAATCAACGTACCAGTGCTCCTCACCGGTCACCGCTGGCGCGGTTTCGTATTTCGTTTCAAGAGAAGTGCTGTGTCTGGGTGTTGTGCCACTTCCGCAGTGAAAAATATTGACGGGATTTGCTGGGCGAATAGCACTGGTCAAGCGCCGCAGTGCCGCGCATGAAATATTTTTTTTAATGCGTAACGCTTTAGGGTCAAGTCTTGTCGACGACCGTCTCCTTCCGTCGCGTGCTCCTGCTTCCGCTCGATAACCGCGACGCACGAGTGAGGGCACTACCACCTCACTTCTCCGGCGAACGAAGATAATCGCCTGGTTAAGCGTGTTGAGGACTTTGTCAGCTTCCACAGTAGTCGAGCTGTTTAACAGTCCTTTCTCACCGAATCTTTATTAAAAACCCCAAAATATCAAAAAATATATTTTAGCTACGCGCAAAGGCAGTTTAAGATATCTTGTTAGAATTGAAGCTCATTAAGGCCATGTTCACACGGATTTTGGCACAAGTTCAGTTTTAGCATCATCGAAAGATAATATTTTGAGATAGCAATATAGTAAATTAGTTTTACATATAGAAATTCATTTACAAGAGTAATTACTTAATTACGATTTCGGAGAATAACAAGGTGCCCATAGTTGCCGCACGAATTAACTTCAAGCACAATTCATGGACATATGTGAAAACACCGCAATGGTAGCGCAGTTTTATTATAATGTTTTATCATTACTATATGATGAACAGATACATGTACTGCCCCGTTAAAGAAGTCCCATATAGCATCTATACGTTCCATGAGCAATAGCGGACCAGAGCTTACAAGTGACGGAAAAAAGTGAACACGAAGTACGTCAACAGAGGACTCTAAATGCATTAAAACATAGTATAAAGTTCAACTATAACTAATTATCAGCATTGGAGACAAATATCTAGAATTTTATCCTTTACATCGTCGAAAAATAACGAACCAAAGATATTTAACACACTTAGCATTGCACAAGTCCACTACTTTTCCTCAAACGATAGAACTCAAACAATATAAGGAAATCGCTCACACATGATCAACAACGGCATGCTAACTTTAAGCGTACGGAACGATATATAAATAGCTGTAACACTAAAATACAGTACTCACACTGCAGAAATAACGATGCGAGAAGTATAACCAGGCGAAGTCTTACTAGACATCGTTTAAGCGTTTTCCAGATACAAGGCGACGGAGGAACACTTGACTCTCAAGAAAATGTTGCACCGAAGACCAAGCTACAGTAGTAGTCACAGAGAAGACAAGAGAGGAAGAGGGGAAGGAAATAATGCAGTGCCAAGAAGAAACACAAGTATATAAGGAAGGTTAATTAAATATCGGCTAGTTGATCATCAGTAAGTGGCTTATTGACGCGTCCTTATCCACAGGCGCCGTTAGCTGGTAGCAGTCCTCCCCCCTTTCTTCTTTTTTGTTGCCTATTTCATTTTTTTTCCAAATCCTCCTACTCTTAGCGGTTTGGAAGCGGCCGTTCGTATTTTATAGATGTTGTGGCTTTCATTTATTCATTTCGTCATTCTTCTTTGCTCCCCTCCCTTAAGTAACGTGAGACCGGCGGCGGTGACGGTCGCCCACTTGTGCTGTGCTTTTCTCACACTGACTGCTCCAGTCGTGTGAGACGGCACTTCTGAGTCGACGCCAGGCCCGGTGTGCGAGCCCCGGATCAAAAAAAAAAGGATATCATCGCCTTCCACGGTGTATCCTACATCAGATCAGGAAGGATAACGTCCTGGGGAGCAGAACTTAAGATACGCCTCACAGCCCAGGCCAGACAATCACGAAACAACGAATAATGTTCAGCGCCTCCTGCTGAAGAGTCCCTTCTCGTATCTGAGATGTACCTCGAGCGCGCCCGCAACTAGATCATCCAACTGAACGGGCAAAGATTCGGCAAGTTGGGCAGGCCTCTTCAATTCTGACGTCTCCCTTATTACTCAGGGCGGGGGAGAGTTGCTCCCATATAGTGCGGAGGCCAGCGCGGTACATCGCGAGCCCAGATATAAGGGCGCGCTTGCGCGACGCTGACGAAGAGTAGGCGATGAGAAATCCTTTAGTAGGTCGTGAGCCCGCGCGGCGTGCAGCACTGGTATGTTAGGAAAAAGTGACCAGCGTGGCTTCTCTATGAAGGAGCATACATATTCCGAGGTTGTAAACCAAAGTCGGAGACTGTTTACTGGCCGTTTAAAACACCTTACCTGGCTCGAAGAGGTGAAAGGTGACCGTTTCTCGTCCGCCATCCAAAATACGTACGGCCGCAAAGGTGTAAAGTTTGAGCCTCGTTTATTTTTAGCTGTGCCACAATAAGCATCGAAATATATATGTGCAGTGCTTACACGAAGGACTGGTCACGAAATCATTCATTTGGACTGCTTGCAATTTACGTTGAAAATAACTACAATAAGTTCTGGCAGGTTCCGCGCACAGTGAGAGGCCAGTTAAGGCGAAGCTGGAATACCTGCCTACACTACACTGCTTAGCTTTGAGGAAAACGTTACGAGCGGTGCGTTACGAATCGTGGTGGTGGGGCTGATGTTGCTACAGGTTTTGCTAGCCTAACCAACCCAGCCAATAACTCTGGTACTGTTACAATCAATATAGTTTCGCAAATTTTACACCAGCCTGAGTAACACAGGGATAAATGGTACATTCAAATCGCTTTAGCACCTGGAGCGTTGTAGCGATGGCGTTAATATTACAGCATAAAGTTTCATCAGAAAGAAAATCACGCTATGCTGTGCTTATGCAAACATGATGACCGGCGGCTGTTAGTTCTTGACTCGATGATATTTCTGTTAGTGTATACCCACGGAGAACGTTTCTCAGCAATGAGGCGAATTTTAAGGAGGCATATCACGTGTCTGCTTCCATTAGGGAAGGTAAGCCGACGATTGGATTCTCGCCTTCCGCGTGAGAAATAAGTACACAAGATCGCTCTGTTTTGTTAGCAACTGTTTTTGAAACAAGACGCAGCACACACAATGGGAACATTTATATTTGTTTCGATTCTGCCTCACCGCAGTGGTCTTGTGGTTATGCTACTCGGCTGCTGACCCGGGGGTCTAGGGATCGAATCTCGGTCGTGGCGGCTGCATTTCGAGGAACGCGAAATGTTGAGGCCCGTGTACTGTCCGAGGTCAGTGCACACCAGACGGCCGAAATTCCGGAGCTCTTCACAATGGCGTCTCCCATATCCATGGCAGGTTTTGGGACGTAAGACCCCAGAAATCAATCAATTCGTTTCGGTTTTAATTTTCGTTACACCACGTTCTTGCATGTGGGTGAACGCTGCACCTTCTAAGCCCTTCCGTGAACAATCTTCACTTTCTGGCTCTTCCATGGACTCGCTAGAGTGATTATTGCGAACTTTATAAGGAAACGAACGTTTAACCAGTGCCTCCTCTATCTTTTTTTAATTCCAGTCAGCTGCATCCGATCCTGCCGTTCACCACCTCTCCGTCGACTGTTTCCTACTCTTTCGCGTCGGCTAGCGGTCACATCTGCTTCGCAGTCGGAGGGGAGAGTGCCGCTTATGCGGCGCCTTGTGGCCGCTGTCGGAAAAAGTTTTTTTTTTTTTTCATAAGTTGTACCTATATGCGCGGGGCGGCGGTTTGAAACCTTCTGGATTGCCATGCTAGGCTGTCACAATGGGTCCACGAGACGCGACGTTTCCTGGCGGCGCGCCTGTCATAGCCGATAGCGTGCGTGATAACCGATAACATTTTTTTCTGCTGCAGCGAAGACAAACGTTCGGTTATTTGGGCCATACCATCTACACGCGGAAAATGATGTTCGTTAACGAGGCGTATGGAAATACGAACGTTACAATATACAGCGCTTGATATGTATAGCGATATGGAGTCGTCGGCGTAAAGACCACTGCGAATAGCGCATAAAGCTACCCTAGGATGCCTCGATGCCAGAAAGCTGTCGATCCTTTAAACGCCGCACTAGATTATCGCAAACGGAAAAAAATTGGCACCATCTCCCGCTAAAGGGAACCATGTGCGGATGCGAAGCAGCGGGGAGACGGTTAGCTTGAGCGGGAGATGGTGTAATTTTATTGAGAGGACATATGAGAATGTACAAGAGAGAACGTGATGCGTGATGGCCCGAGCGCTCATCGCGGCGCTGCACAGGAGAGAGAATGAGGCGCGCGCGCGCTCCGTCATTTTCATACCTCAGAACTACCGTGGCGCATCCACCGGAGTATGAAGCTGTCGCACCATTTGTCGTGCGCGCCGCTCCGTAGAGTAGAGGATTCCTAGAGGAAAGGGGAGCGTAGAAGAGGAGAGAGAGGGGCGCCTGCTTAGAGAGGATTCCTAGAGGAGATGGGGAGCGTAGCCCAGTAGGGAGAGGGAGAGGGGACGCGCATGGGCAGTGGGGGGTGGGCGGCGCCGGACGGAGGGACAGAGCCCCCCATAAGCTGCTTCGCATCTAAAAGCGTCGCGTAGCGCATACAGAGGGAGCTATCAAGGTAGAAGAAGTGCGAGGGGAGAAATCTGACAGACGCGTTGTGTAGGAGGGGGGGGGGGGGGGCACGCGGCGTCTACCGCGTCTCCATGACAACGACAGCGACGCGCTATCCGACGCAGGTGTGACAACGCACGTGGCGTCGTACCACAACTTCCTCAACCAAGCTCGACCGGCGGTGCCCATTGAGGAGCGAGCGTTTGCACTGGCCCTGAGAAAAAATCCACGCATATCCAGGGAGTTAATGATGATGAGTAGGCGAAGCTCCGGATGTTCATCGGTAAAAACCGTGAATCTTCCGTGAATCTTGCCCAGTACATCATCAAAGACGTGACAAACACTGTGTGTCGCCATCTAGTGCTCTCCTTTTTTTTATTGATGTAAAAATAAATTAGGGAGTTGTCGCCATTTTTGGTGACGGCTACCCATTTTCGCTTAGATAATAAAAATAAATAAAACAGAAAATATAATAACAAACTAGTCCCAAAGGAGTCCGCTCGCGTCTCACACACATCAACACTGTAAGAACGGACAGACAGACAGACAGACTCCCATGCTACGCGTTCCCATACATCTGAATGAAGCGAGCACCGCGGCGCCATCACGCCACCTAGTCAGCACTTCATAAAACTACAGGTGGCTACATACATAGTACTACAGAGGAGGGAACGACCCACACCCTAAGGAGCTTCGCCCCTCAAATAGAGGACGCTCTGGTATAACCTGCACTGAGTTCAATTTGCCAGCCTTGTAACGTGCGCAAGAACTGAGGAATGTTAAGAGACAGGAACGCGCGCCAGACTGGATGTACGAGTACATATGCATAAACTTCGTTCCCGTAGGTATCGCTTCACTGCGAAGAAACCTTTTGGCGAGTATAGCGAAGCCAATTGACTTCAGTACGGATGTCAGGGTCCCAACAACTCCACTCGATACCTTTGTGTTCTACACGCACAGCAAACCTTTTTGTAGCAAAACAATGCAGATGTAAAAAAAAATTGCTAATTTCGTCTCCTTTGCTTGAGGAACCAAAAATCGGCTTAAATGGGCTGGAGGAATTGGCTCAATGAACCCTGCCTGTATATTGCAATGCTCTGATACGAAAGTATTTTATGCTTTGGTGTACAAAGAAATTCCTGGTATACTTTAATCAAAGAACTGGATATCTGGAGAAATCAATGTATATTTAATAACGAGAAAATTCTACATGCTAGCATTCAAATCCGTAACAACTTGGGGTGCGATCACAGTGACCATATCATGAAAAGGCGGGCCTGATATGTTCGCTACGACGCCTTACATTTCGCATCCATACTATGCATCTATACAGCAACATATTTGCAATAACTCTTTAGATAAATACCTTGAAGGACACCATGGCACAGATCACTTCATTGTAACACTGAAAAAATATTGAAGATACGCATGTAAATTAGACGCGGATAATTTTTAGTTCTGGTTTCAATTTTATTGCTTCATGTTTCATGGCATGAGAACGCGGTGGCCGGTTTGGTGGCTGAGTTTACTCCTAGCGCCCGCTGTAACACACTAATAACGAAACGTACGGGGACATCGATGGGATGATTTTCTAAAGCAAGTGAAAAAAAAAACTCAGCTGATTGGTCTTGAAAGCATATGGAGCGTGGGTGCATTGAAATATGTGAGAAAGCTGGGTAAAGACCGTGTATTGCGAATGGGAAGACACTACCTTAGAGAACGGGAACCCTGGCTAAACGGACGAATTTTCTTTTTAGGGGAGGGGGGGAGGGGGTGGGGAGGGGAGACTACATATGTCAAAGGGCACTCCCACTGCGCTAATATTTCTCGCCGTCGAACTTGTTTCATGTGCACTTACTTTTTTTTGCGTCACATATTTGCTTCAGTAAAACAAGAAGACCACTATGAAGCATGAGTTAGTCACGGAAGACTACTTAAACGAAGTTGAAAAAACATGGAAATACGAGAGCGTTTTCGTCATTCTTGCTATCACAGCAGGGCTAGGGCGCGATCAGATATGCCGCTCCGTAGTCGTCCCTGCCTCTTGGCTAGTGTGTCGCAGAAGTGCCTCGGAAGTGATCCGTGCACGCTCGGACTTCTCGAGTACTATAGAGGCAACTATTAAAAAAATGATTCTCTATATAATATTATTCTCTTGTCTGCAGTCAGCACTAGCCAGCAGCGGTAAGTGACGTTATTCAATGTTTATGATTTATCATGCCGCTATTAAGAAAATTATGTTACTATTCGCCAGCTCTCTGTGCGATGGAATTCAGTTCTGGCTACCTCTAAACTATGGTGTTTTTTGGACATCGCTAGGACAGAAATACTATATGCGTCGTTGTCGTCTTACAGTATTTTAGCAGTTACTGCATTATCAACGAACGTACTATAGTGAATAACATTTCAAGTAAAAGCAGTCTCGTGGCAACGTTCAAACACAATGCTACGACTAAATACCGAAATGTGCCGTCGCGGGCGCGTGAACGCAAATCACGTGAAGGATACGAACCGGGAGTATATTGCCATTCTTTTGTAGCCTTCCTATGAAACATCTGGCACAGAAGTGCTGTGATGATATCCGTATAAGATGTTTCAGCAGTGCATATATATAGTGTGCGTGTGTACGTAACATAAACACGCAAAAGAAAATGGTGCAGTCTGTTTCTTACGCTTCAGGTCGTTTCAAACTTTTTTGTTTGTTTGATTTTGGTTTGACTGTTCCAGAATCCTGCTCGCCGCAAGACTCCCTCATCGACAGGGGGCTAAGCAAGTTATTGCTCTCGAATCAATTTCTTGAAATTTCGCTTCCCGACATCATGCATGGTTCTCCTGACCATTACGGCTTTAGCATCGGCTTTTCCGGAGGTCGACTACGAGGGCTGAATTCCATTACAAGAAGTGGCCATGGCTACATCACCGCAGACAACGACGGATTTAGGCTTAATATTAATATAGAAGGAGGACCCCTGGAAGTTACTTACGTAGCGTCTTTCAACTCGTCTTTCCTACGGCACAATTGTGACGTAGCTGCGCATGTGCCTAATTTTCAAGCATCGCTGATCGCCGAAGAGTGAGTGCCTCATATTGTGCTCAATAGGGAATGAAACTTTCTCGACCGTATAGCCGACATGTGCTAATTTGTGCAGTGTTCACGATGACTCTTGAGAAAGTGAAAACAAATATGCGAAAGCGTGCCGCTGGTTGCTTAGCGCCCATGGTGGACGCAATTTATAACTAGAACACAATATTGCGTTTGACGTAATAGGTACATTTGTGCGGGAAATGATGTCGGTAGGCCTTCGAGAAAGAACTTCGTCTCCTTAAAGGGACTGTCTACCGCTCGGAAAATTTTTTAAGATTGTGGTAAAATTGGGCAGATCGTGCGTCACATTTACGGGAACGAGCACGCTTTCACCCCACAAAAAAGGAATTATGTTTTTAATTTTGCTCTGAAAGTGGCGCAAAAAACGCCGCTAGCGACACCCAACAGCATGTTCATCATTTTCCAAGTGTACGAGAACCAGCGCACGCAGGCATACATATTCTTCTGGAAAACTTTTATGTATGTCTTACAAGCGTACTTCACCCTATGAGACACCTTGTTATAGCGTTCAATAGCAATTTGTTCTTTTTTTCGCTGCTTTCGCGGTGGCGCTGCCTTCGAATTCGTCTGCCTGTAAAGACTTGTAGTACTACGCTTGTCATGCATGCGGCGCTGCATGTCCGAGGAGGACCCCGCTCGCCGACTTTCCATCGCCTCTCCTCCTCCTCGTCACCTCTGGAATGTCGACCTTGAAACCGCTTCCTGTTGAGAAGCCTCCGGCGCCCGAAAGGGTTTCCAGGGAGACGACGACGCATCATGCGCGGTAACCATAGTTGCTAGCATGCCTACACTAGGAAAGGAGCGACTTCGTAGATGAAAAAAATTGTGTTTTAATAATTTCTATTGAGTTTCTGGAGAAACCATTGCACGGTGGGACACTTCGAAAGGTACGCTTTCTGTTGAGCGAAAAAACGGGAGAGCGATGGAGGACGGTAGACAGTCCCTTTAAACTGGTTACTCTAAATATTCTAGAAGGGAAGCACAAAATGTAGCGGTGCTAGTTCTTTCGGCGTGTCACGTACGCTAAGCTGCACGCTTGGTCATAACATGCACGTTACTCGCATATTTCTACGTACTTTGCTGGGCAGTGTATATGATTTTTTTTAGTTACTTGCTAAAATTACTAGCCGCAGGCTACATGAGCTTCGTAGCGTAGGTGCACAAATTACTGTTAAGCGCTAACGCCTAAACAACTACTTTTGTATTGAATGCGATGTATTCGGCAAGAAATGTAAGAAAACTGAATAACACCTGGGAAGTGTGCCTTTCTCGTATTGTCACTGCTGTCGATAACAAAAAGACACACTTACGGTTTCGATACGATCACGACATAGCGGTCCAATACGGTGAAGCGGTGTAAAATGAGATACGACGGTAGCCGTGACATTTCATTCTTTCTCGATATTGAGTAAAACATTGAATAACTGCTTTTGTACCTTTATTGTAGGCTCATTCTGAGAAATCTTTGCTTTTTGTGAAGTCTTCCGGCCGTAATAAATAATGAGCTGTTGTAACGCGATAGGGTTAATAAGCTGATCTGCGGAAAATGCGGTGCCGGCATCGAAATAGGTGTGCGGCGGATATAATCATCTAGAGCTACTGCTGCAGCCGTAGTAATCCGGAGCACACCACGTATTCCCTCCGCCATGGTGCTACTGTTTCAAGAAAGAATTTCTATTTCTCAGTAAAAATACGTCAGAAAATCGTAATCTGCAATGCGTATACACATGATATCTCGAACTGCAGCAGTACACAACATTATTTACAAAAACGCCGGTTCCCTACGAGGAGAAGGCGTCCATTCCATGCATGGCCGCCACTTCCTCGGCGCGTTTAGTGGCCCCAGGTGGGCGCCCAGGCCTTCGCTCAACAGAAGTTTCTCTCAGGCTTCGCTTGATTGTGGCTCGCCTAGGAGCTCTGGTGGGGACTGTAATTCTATTAAGTGCAAACCGCTACTTCTTTCACGATGACACTGATTGTGTTACAGCGAAACTTCAACAATTCAAGCGCTTTCCAGAGAAGAAGCGGCGCCTGTGAACGTGACATGTCCATATGCGTGCAAGCCTTTCAGTGCTCGCGGATGCCAACAGAAGGCGCTTTCGCATAAGAGCTAGGCCAAAACGAGCCGCAGCGCACTAGCTCTTCACCTTCGTGTGATAGATTTGGAACTGTATTCTGCTACAAGCCTTCCTCATCGGCGAGTACTGATGGGGCATCTACGTCAAAGGTTACCAGACCACGAGAGAGATCGCGCAAGGAGACAGTGTGAACAAATAATGGAACAGCAGGTGCAGTTCTAGGGCGAGGCTGTGCCATGAACTCGATGTGGTCATAGCATGCAGGTAGAAAAAGAGGACATGCACTTGCCCTCGACCCACTCTTCGTCACTGCTCACTGCTATGTGATAGTGATTATGCAATGATCAATGTGTGATAAAGTGTACAAAGGTCTAGCTCGAGCATGCGGATTTGATTTCTGACCCAACATCTCGAACAGAGAGAAAAAGACCGGTATAAGGTGCCTCAGAATCCTCGGACGACGCTTCTTAACCAATAAATTTGCTGTGGGAATAAAAAGCATTTGAGTGTATAATTTTTTCAATTATGAAATGTTCATTTTCGTATGATTGTTCCAGGCCTTTTTCGTAGTTATTTAAAGTTTTCGCAAAGAATTGTCATAACACATACTACAAAAATTGCGCAGTATCTCTTTGCAGGCCTTCGCCGAACCACCTCGTGCTTCAGGTCTACGGAATGCGGTTGTCTAGAATACGTCTCCGCTTGAACAATGCAAGCTTCAGTGGCTTCCTCTACGACTATGTCATCGACTACATGAGGCCGTATATAGAAGCCAAAGTCGGTCAGTTGATTGCTGCCGAACTGAGGAATTTTGCTGCTGGCGCATTCAAAATGGTGAGAGTTTCCACCACAAGCAACGAAGACGAAGATATTTTTGCAGAAGGTAAGGAAATTACTATAAATGAACGGATCAAAACAGCAGCGTCCTAGGAATATCTGAGAAAAATATAACTCTCATGTAAAGAGACTTGATCGCTGAGCCTTTCAAGTGCCAAGCGAAATGGCGTCGAGCCATGGTCCTTGCCATGTAACGCTAATTGTGGGTCTTTACATCAGTTGCGAGTTTCGAAAGTGCATCGCCTTCTGTCATCCGAAAGAAATTGTATAAAGTATCCTGATTCCATCGTGCATGCTAAAGCGACACACGTAATCTCGATTTTGACTGTGCCTAGCTGCACAATGGAAAAGGCTGGCCAGGAACTCAGTTTGCGTATTAGCGAATTGAGTACAGTGGAATATTTCGCTCACGTTCTCACAAGAGTTTCCAAGATGCATAGGAACCGTTTCTTGGCTATGTTCAAATAGTGTTGTAGGGCCTATTTAAAGAAAAAAATGTAGAGTAAGATTTGTAGTAACAGCAAATCACACTTGCTTAATTAGTACTATCATCCTCACTATCATTTATTTACTTAAGCACCTAAGGGCAGGTGGAGTATAGAGACACCCAAAAAACACTTTCGTTTTTGTTTACTTTTGTTTTCGCAGAATCGGTGATAAGTCGCACCTGGAACAAAGCTCTGCGTAGTGCTGCCAGCTACTTGGCTCTCATACGTGGGCAGCATCCAAGTGTTCCACGCGGTGGAGATAGCGACGAAGAAAGCACTCCAAGGAGGCCTCTGCCAGAAAGACAGCGGGTGCCTCGCAGCGCGGAAGTTGAGCGCGAACGTGGAGTCTTCGAGGGCGCCCTCCGCGGTATAGTGCTCTCTAGGGGATTCGACCCAGTGCCGCTTCCAGACAATGTTGGCGACCTGGATTTTTCCTTCGGGCGGATCACCGTACATGAAGGCAACCTGACGGGATTATCAAGTGTGTACAGGAGTGGTGACTGTGCCTTGGTGTTAGGTGATTGCGGCCTTGCACTTCGGTTGGACTTGGGATTTCAGAATGTGCTGGTCAGAGCTATAGCTTCGATAAACGACCGCTCGAACACCAGAACTACCGTGCTGGATGTGCTCATTCCCGCTTTAGAGATGGAACTGGACATTGCCGAGTAAGCGGTCGCACATTTGTTCAAATTGTTCCACATTCTTAAGCGACAAAATTTTAGGTTCCTTGCCAAATAGGTACGAAATGGCATTAGGTATTAAGCATGAATATTTCATATCGCTTGGCAATAGATACTTTACTGAAGCGCTGTCGCGTTAAGACACTCGAAATTGAAACACGTCGTTGCGCAGGAAACCTTCGTTGGAGATAGGTATACTTCACTGCCGGTGCGCTTATGTGAAACAGCATAAGTAATACATCTTTTCACTTGCTTTTTAATTCTCGATATGCGGGCAGGTGTTTGCAAAGTCGTAATAAATCGCACTCGCCACTGTATGTCCATCTTCAGAAGTCCACATGTTTGCACATAGGTTAATCTATTTACAATTTACCGATGGTGTCGATATCAGAGCAGACCACGCCGCACCTACAGGAAATGCGGCCGTTCTGTTGCCGCAGTTTGGAGCTTCCTGTGGTGAAGACGCGACGAATACTGAAGGGACGACCGTCCAGGTAGTACCATGTCGTAGAAAGGACCAAGTAATCTACAGTGCATCATATTCGCTTTTTAGAAAGTACTGCTGTCCTGATATCCTTCGTGGTTTCAACAAAGAAAGCAGCGGACTTCCAACGTAGGAATGCCTGGAAACGCAAAATTACGAGAGCACTTCGGGGTTAGCTATTGCAGTACGAGAAGTGTCAGGTACTGTGCATCATTCCAGCTCCACCAACCGCTATACCACGACACCCGCTTAAAAAACCTGTCATATTTCCTTGAATGGCTTCGGCTTATCCGCCCATTTTGCTTTCGGTAGCGTTTTTCTGCATCATCGTCATTTTTCTGCTTTCAATTTTTTTCTACCTTACTCTCTCGTATTTATTCTCTGCTCCCGAAAGAATAGGCAGGGGTTGTGCTCCTCTGGGTGAAATTTCTAGACTGCTCTCTCAATTTTCTTCGCTTAATAATAATAATAATAATAATAATAATAATAATAATAACGATGTATAGCGCTGACTCAACGAAACGTTTTATCTTCTGAAAGGCGCGTCGTATGTCCGAATCACATCGAGGATTACAACTGCAAAGAAAGATTTCTATGCTCCTCAGTTATCCGTAAACAGAAAATAATCTGCAATAGTTCGTGTTTAGACAACCGTTTCTTGTGATGCAGCTAACTGGTTTTTACAGCGCGACTTGACTTCAAGCACATCTTTCCTAACTAAAGCTTTCCTAATTTACCAGCCACTGCTCATTCTGTCTACGAAGGGCATTTTTGCACTAACACGTGTGTTTCTTCCCCTTTCAGGATCAACAACCGACTGGAAATTATATCTTACCGTATGAGATTTCTGGCACCGGTAAAAGTGACGGCACCACGGCTTGCGCGGGATGGATCCGTGAACGTCGTCAGCGTTCCACCAGAAATCCAGCTCAGCGACCAGGATCTTGAGGAAGTGAAATCGTGTGTCTACAAAAGTCTGTGGAAAGTTCTCCATGCTGCGGAAACCTTCATTTCAGGCCCACAGTACCTCGAACCATAAAGCTCGAAGCGAGTATTCCTGCTTGTTTGCTTAGTGTTGTGCACATACATCGTTCCCGAAGTGTTATCTCTCACATTTGAACATGCCACCCTAATGTGAGGGCGCAGTTATAAAGCGGGGAATGTCTGCCCGAGTTATCTGTTCGCTGTGCCACGTTCACTCATTTTTATTCTCCGCTACTGTTTTAACCGTGTGTGTGGACAGGCAGGAACAAAAGCGTACGTCGCGCGGCAGTTTTGTACGACGTGACTGCAGCTAAACCTAGCCTTGGAAAACAGCATCACTTTAGAGCTTCTACTCAGCCTAGCTCACTCAGGCTCACAAGAACTTTCCCTAGCTGAACAAACTCGCTCCGAATCAGACCCGCCAATTTTTTTCTACGCATCAACTGACTGAGATTAAAACTCACCAGCGTCTTCATCAACGGAACTCACTCGAATTCAGAATTGCCAAAATTTTCGTCAACAGAATATATTCGGATTCAGACTGAGCATGTTTTTTGTAGCGGTCTCGGTATAATTTGCCGCATTTTGCTTAGCCGGGCTCATTCTAGCCCAAACTAACCAATATTCCTGCCATATAGGATTCACCAGAATCACACAGAAACGTCTGTGCAATTATCCGCTTCTGGTGCACAAACCACAATGTGATTAGGCACACCGCAATAGTGGCCTATAGATTAATGTTCGACCATCTGGGGTTCTTTATTAACCACCTTACACTAAACAGACAGGTGTTCCTGCCCTTGGTATGCAGCCGCCCATGCGGTGGACGCAACTAAATTGCTGCACTGAAAAAACTTCCAGCGTGCCGCCTTCTTTATCTCACCTAATTTTAACGGCAATAAAGCGTATTTATTTTATACATGGTCACGACAGAGCTAAGCGGGTCTGAAAGGTAGGTTTTCAGGGAATTTTTTGCACTACCTTGGACAGGAAACTATATTACGGTGTTGTTCCACAAATGTGACTCATAAATTAGCTCGGGAATTATTGCGAGAACAGATGCTCGTCCTTGTGCAGTATAGCGGCGAATTGTTACGTTAGGCCCTTTATGCCTCCCCGAGATAAACAAAAGAAATTGGCGTATTTCATTTCGTGCGATGTATTTGTCTGATTTCACGGAACATGTATATGACTGCGTATACATGAAACGGTATAAATCTAGCTGTATCACAGAGTGATTTCCCCAGGATGTATTATTCCAATTGGGTGTGCTTCCCCTGAGATGCTAAAATAGCTGAAAGTCGCTCAAGCACCCAACCTTTGAGTAGCTCACTCATGCTCAGATACAACGACATCCACGTCTGTGTATCTGAGTATGAGTGAGCATACACAGGCTCATTCGTATTCAGACACACAAACATCAAATATTCCAGGTCACTGAGACTCAACCTCACCCAAATTCTACTCACCCGCGATCGCTCGGACTCACCATTGTCAAGACCGACAGGCTCACCTCGACTCAGACTCACAAGTAATGAACCTAACCAGGCTCATTGATACTCAAACTCACACTATACCTGCGCTGCGTAGTTCAGTCGTGCTCAAACTCGAGAAATTTTTCAGGCGCTGCATTCACGCAATCCAACACTCATTTATCGGTCTGAGCTTCAGTCGTTATGAACCGGTGGACTAGTTAGTGAGTTTGCTGACGTATGCTCGTGACACACAGTGTTACTCAGTAAAACATACAAAGCTCCGACTCAAGAGAACACAAATGCTTAATTGCCTAGAAACACTTGCCACATGAACTGCTTTATGTGGCTGATTATTAATTCCAAGGTTTTAAATGCCATAATCGGATATGTAACTATAAGGCACATTGTTATGCGCGTCTTCGTGTTAGCCTCGACAGTCGACATATTTCAAGCGCGCGTATATCACTGTTAAAGACTAAGCCGCAATGTACGCTGGCTTTCATGCATCGCATGTCCATAGAAACGCAACATCCGCAACCGCAAATTTCATAAGCATCCTCGAGCATGGCAGGCCAACACATGGGTCAAGCACACCGCTAGGAAGGCGCGGTGGTATACCTTCAATTCTTCTCTCAGGCAGCAACTGGTGGCAATGGGACGCGTTTTTCTGGATTGATTCTCGATAATTGGACCCGGCTACTTTTGTTGGTGTTTGGTTACCCTTGCGCTGCCCTACCTCCCGCGGCTTCGGCGCGAGCAGTGGCCTCGTTGTTTCCCGAGTGTTGAGGCGCGTGGACGCATCGGCGGTGAAAGAGCGCACTCCGTGCCGCTAACTCGTCGGCGAGCCCTTTGACAGGACGACAATGCTGAAAGAATGAAAGACAATTTTGGTCGTGTTGCCTTCGTCTCTGCATCGTCGGTAGAAGTCCTGAGAGGAGAGGAAGCAACGAATAAGTAGAACCTCGTGGTGGCGGAAGATTACTGGCCACGCGGACACTGCCATCTGCACAGTCACACATGCTTCTAAATGACTCCCGAGTGCCGCTAACGCAAGGGAAACTAATGGGACCCCGCAACACTCCCAGAACGTAGTCAAGAGTTCGACGAAAGTTCGTCTGGTCAGGCATGGGTTAGATGAATTACGGTCACTGACCAAGTCGGATGAGTTGATCTGATGTTTCGCAACCGCATACGGGTTGTTGTTCACTGACTGGTCAGTGAACAAGGAACCCGTATGCGGTTCCGAAACGTCAGATCAACTCATCCGACTTGGTCAGTGACCGTGATTCATCTAACACTCCCAGAACATAGAAAATCGTGCCAATAAATCGTGAAGCCTCCTGTGAACACGTGAGCCGAATATTATGGCACTGCATACTGCAGGAAATGCGCAATTCGCTTTCAAACATTTCTGCAAGCCACCTCCTCTTGTTTCAAGAAATTACGTCATAAGGTGGACCCGCTGCAACGCCTGAGCATTTGTGATTTCGCGAATGCGGAAAAGTCTGGTGTAAAACCGTATTTGTTCGTTTTCAGCTCTGCAAATAAGGAAGATGTACTATCTTTCATTACGAAGACTAAAAGTCAGGAAACATAGTCCGTGCTACAAGACATCATTCTTAAATGCAGTAGTGGGCGATGTACAGCTGTATGAGAAACTACGGTCTTCTAATGGATTTCAAGATGTGTTGCACGGCTTACTTAAAAGACGCACCGAATGCGGGGAAAGGCGCCGATGGATACGGCTGATACGAAATAAAAAACGCGCTATGGCCCGTTTCAACGAGAGCGAGACAGGCACCCAGAGGTAATAGAGGCTCGTACAAGTACACAGCTACTGCGGATGGGGGGCACTTATTGGGACGGCGCTTCCCTTTTCACCAGTTCTGCAGCGGGAAAGGCCCATCTCTAGAATGTGGCGTCCAGATTCAGTCTCTTCAATCAACAAGTAGGGAGTGCTCAATATTCGGGCGTCGGGGAGACACTCGGTTACGTTCCGAGGCGCATTCTCGCGTATCCAAAACGCGACAATGCGGATAGGCTTGCGAAATAGGCACCCTACTGGCGCTTCTTACAATGAACCTTACTGATATTGTCGGAACGTTTCTTTCATGGCACGAGCTTGTACGCCTGTCCATAGTGCGACTCGCTTCTTCTGCTAGGTGTAATCGTCCTCTCTCTTTTATCCTACCTTCTCATCGTTTTGTTTCTGTTTTATTTTGTGATTGTTGGTTCATGGGCTAATATGCAACAACAATGTACTAATGCGCCGTAGCCACCAATCGAATGACTGGACGGTAATTTCACCAATTAAATCAGTGGAATTTCATAGGCGGGATGATGTGGACAATCGTTGCCCAATCGCAGGACAAATCCAAGATGACTCACCGGTTATTGTTTTCAGGCGTAAAGGAATAGCTACTAAGGGCGGCGTCACTGTTTTGTGGATAGTACTAAAGTGGCCTAAAGTGCTGCGCAGTGCCGGTTGCGGCGGAGTAGGGTCAACCTACTCAGTTCAGTGCCAAGTTTTTGTAGTGTACGAGTGAACACCTTGCGACATTTTTATATAGTACAAGCGGAACTCGTGTTTTTGTTAAACCAAGAGTCTTCAAATGTCTTATTCTTTCCACATAAGTCAAACAGCGTACATCTGTCGCCTCCAAACCAATGGCCATCAGCTCCACCATCTCGCCGATGACGTGTAGGACGGTCGGTTGCGGTAGCCGAGTGTGGAACTACAATCACAAAGAAACTTTGATCCCGAACTTTATTCATGTCCTGCGAATGCACTACGGGGAGTGCATTTAATCAATTCACCGCGGCAACCAATCATCAGCAACATTGCCTGAGGAAACACGTGAAATAAGTTGCTGCCGTACAAAGGCACAAGTTATTATTCATATTAGCTCCAATTGCCAAATTGCTGCTATGAACCTCTATAGTAAACAATCATTATTTTCGATATGTGTGCCGATTTTGCCAGAAAATATTTTTGTGTGCCCATTAGTCGAAGCGTCTCTGGGTGCCTTATTTCTCGAGTTCTTAAGCCACTATACGCCAATGTTCATCCTCTGTGAGTGAAACTCTTTACAAGACAATCACGCGTGTATGGTATATGAATATTTATTGCGTACAGTGTGGGGCTAAACATGACCAGCTCATATGTTGTTGTAGTTATGTGGGGTTTAACGTCCCAAACCCACCTCTGATTATGAGAGACGCCACCTGGGGTTCTTTAAATTTCGACCACCTTGGGTTCTTTAACGTGCACTGACATCGCACAGCACACGGGCCTCAACATTTCGCCTCCATCGAAATGCAGCCGCCGCAGCCGGGATTCGATCCCGCGAACCTCGGATCAGTAGCCGAGTACCATAGCCACTAGACCACCGTGGCGGGGCAAACGCATATGTCATCATCAATCGATACCGAGAGTAGCTGCCTAGGCGATCAATTAGGCGAAATATAAAAAAAATTATCTCGATCTAGGCGCTTGGGCCCACACCACTGCATATGCCATTACTTTATTGGTGGTCAGCAGATGACCACACACGAACATCCTGTTCTGAACGAAGAACATTCTCAATTCGGCCTCACTGTCTTTGTCGAGTGTGCGTGTTCCGCCATAGCAGGCGAGGGTACCGGTTATCTAAAGCGACGGATTTCTCTGGATGTTCTCGGAATGGGACCGGTTCTGGAACGGTTGGTTATGAGGTTGAATAGCTTGCAGCAATCCGGTTGTTTATTGCGGTGGATACCTGTGTCGCTGTCAGTCTGCACACTCTTTGGATGAATGAGCGACGTCAGCAGTCCGGCACGGAAAATAATCAATTTATTTAGTTGCGTTATGTATTCCGCCCTATTTAGCGAGTCTTAAAGGCCAACTCCGGCGATTTTTCAGTCTCCACGGACTTCAATGAGATTTTCAATATGTATTCGCCTCGGTACTGTAATTAGATATGCCAAACCAGGCGGTTGCAAGTAATTTAGGTTTCCTGGCAATGAATATTAAAAAAATTTTTAGCGGATTCCCCTACGGGCCATGCCGGGTTTTTGACGTCACCTCCAACGGTGCCAACCCGAACCTGAGGGCCTTCAAAATCAAAACGGCGATACTTCAGCGCTCATATCGTCGCTGTAAAGATCAGGAAAGCTGGCACAACTCATCGGATGACCTCGTCACTGTCATTTTTCTCACACCAGCTCCATATTCCCGATCACGGGGAGGCTCTGACGTCATCGCGTACGCTGCACGAAGCGTCTAACCGTTTCGGCTTCGGTTTGAACACACCTTTCAGTCGGTTATATTAAATTATTGGTGCGTTTTTGAGCAAATTAAACCAACCTGGCTTCTACAGGACTACATGTACCATTGGAAAACATCGATATCAGAACATTGTGCTAACACCGCCGGAGCTGACAGGCTTGGGACCTTACAGGGAAACGAAATCGCGCCACAAAAAATAAAATGACAGGCGCGCCGCCATGAATGCTCGGACGGAAAGCGCGATGGTAAAAAAGATAATATATTGGGCAAAGATCTCTCAGAAGTTATTACTAACACTTTTTGGCAGAGAGGAACGTGGTTGAATGAATAAATTCAGCAGTCTTTAAGCTATCGGGAAAATGTGGGCAAACAAAGTTAGGAGTATGCGTGCCTGACCTACCTACCTACCTTTCTTCCTCCCTTCCTTCTTTTATTCTCTCTGCTTCTTTCTCTCTTTCTCTTTTTATTCTTTACTAATACATGTCGGCCTGTCAAATTAGCTGGGGAAATGTAACCTATTTCACCCGAAACTCTTTAGGCTTACACAACCATATCCGACTAACGTTGCCCTCATTTACATTACATTGCAACTACAAATTTAAAAGGGTAAGTTCGTTGGTTCAGTTTTCTTAGGTTTTACTATTTTCTTTGATGCACTAATCGTGATGTTCTTTTTTATAGTCGCATCTTCTTGCACTGATGATAACTCTCTAAAATTTGCCGTAGTTATTCACCGGATATTGAGGAAATAATATCCGTCTCTCCTGTATCTATTCGACTAAAATATCAGTGTTTTGCAAGGCTAAATTTTAGGCCCCCCTTTTTTCTACTATCCTTTAACCACCTTCCACAGTATCTAACCACATTAACACGATGGATTTTATATGCTGATGTCACTACTTTCTTATTTTGAATTAAACTTCTAAGCAACATTGCAACAACCCTTAATACACCACTTATTCAGTCTAGCGTGCATTGTGTGCTCAAAATAACCTTTTCAGAAATCTCCACGAAACTGAGTTCTGCGTTTTTAAGTCGTGGACAGTAAATAGGGCATTAATTACGCCTTTTTTATAAACTCACATCCAATTAATTTATCAAATCTTTGTTCCTTCCTTGATATCAAGCTTGATTGCCCGTGAAAATTTAACTTGCATATTGATGAACTGCGGTGATCCACTTCTTATAGTATTTGAGTATTTCTAAAAGCTAGATGTTACTTTCACTTGACTACTTTGATAAACTTGTAGCAAACATTCATTCACAGTCACCTAAATTGTAGCCTCCGTTACTTGGGTCAAACATATAATCTCACCTTCGTTCCTTCCAATACGTGTAAAACGTATCCATGCGCGTTGTGACCAAGAGCACCCTACGTTCGCATGTTGCCAGTCTGAACCGGGAACTACACATGAAATATAGACAATCTAACCAACTTTGTTACCCGCAAGTTTCCTTGTCAAGCAATTAAAAACCACAGCCCTTTACACTTCGTTCTCATATTACACCTTACTGATTCAAACATTACGCGCTTTTCCTCGAATAACAATTTCCTTAGGTACAAGCTATGGTTCTTAAAAGGGTCCTGAACCACCACTCGGGCTTGGTTTTGAAAACGGCTGGGTGTGTATTGAAGGCCTCTCAGAAATTCACAGCCGAAAGAATTTTTGAAAACGGTTTGTTAGCAGCGAAGATATTGCGAACGGAAAACCTCCCTGTCCAGTCCTGTCTCAACTCTGCGGAATAGAGGGTACAGAGTTCCTTTGGGCGGTGTCGAAAGAGGTGCCCCGCCCACCGCGTTACGTCACCAGACTTCAGCGACGTGTCAGAGCGGCTGACGAAAAGCGCGCGACTACGGGGGGCTGTTTGTCCACAGCGCGCTTGTGGCCGCCTGCTCGCTCCGCGCCTGGGCTCAGTCGCGTGCCCCCGCTATCACCGCATTCTTTTGGCTCCTCCGAAGCTTTGTTTTCGTTCGTCACACACGTTTAGGCTCGCAGGTGTGCGCGCTTATTTTGTCAGTGCACTGCTTGTCGTCGATATTGCGCGTAAGACGGCGTCAGGACAAACAGCGCAACTATTAACGCTGCTCCACCTTGTCATCCATAACCCCAAGTTAGTTAATTGTTCATTAGTGATTGTAGACGGGTTAATCATCCTGTCGGGCTCAAACGTGTGACTACTATGACTCGAAAGGAAGACCTTCACAACTCGAACTTCTGCCGACAGATTAATGTGGAATAAGGTGCGTTGACATGCGGTAAGATGGATGGATTAATTTAAAGTGTGAATACACTAGTTCAATTTTAACAGTGAGACTGTTTGAACTATTGGTGAAACTAGGAAACTTGCAGAAAATTCCGCTAAGCTATGTAATGCTAGCATAACAACGCCACGCTGTAGTAAAGACAAAGCTTCCTAGGACTTGGTAGGTAAGGCTGTCTAATTCAATGGAGCCTAATTAAGATTTCTAAAACTAGTTAGGTAAGGGTAAGTCTAATTCAAGGGAGCCTAATTAGGAATAATTAATTGATGCCTAGTTTAGACAGGACTAATCCAACTAAGCCAAACAAAGCCAAACTGAACTAATTCAAGCTTAATTGAGCTATGACAAGTAAGTGACACCTAATTAAGCGGATGCCAATTATTTACCATTACTTAAGCCACGATACTAATTAAACCACGTCTGATAGGGATAGGACTAATTACGCGAAGCCTAATTTAGCAGATATGAACAAGTTTAGTGTAAGCAAGCTTCTAATTAGACCATGTTTAGTTAACTAGTACCAATCAAACCACGCATAGCTAGGTTATTACTAGTTAAGTCATACCTAAGCTAGCACTTATTAATCTAAGGTAAATTATGCTAAGCCTTAAAGGTCAAGCCTCATTAAGCTGAGACTAAATATGTCAGGTGTAATTAGGCTACCACTGATTAAATCAGGCCTAATTAAGGTAACACTCATCAAGCGATACCTAATCAAGATAATATATCAAAGCACAGCGTAACTAGGCATCACCAAATTAGGTCATGTATAATGAAGATATGACTAATTAACTCAAGCATAATTATACCACGACTAATGAAGCCCACCTTATTAAGTCATGGGTGATTATGTTTAAGTAAATTAGACCGAGCCTAATTAGTGTAACTCTAATTAGGTGCTGACTGATTAAGTTAAGGCTAAGTAAAGTCTCAATAAGCTCAGACTTTAAGTTACGCCAAATTAAGCCGAACATTAAAGACGAAATGATTTTAATGCACACTAATTTACCTTAGTCAACCCTAATCTGCTGTAATACTTAATTCGCCCTAATCTAATCTAGCGTAATCCTCTCTGTATGCCATAGTCCACCTTAATGCACCTCAGTCTGTCTTAATCCACTCTAATGCGCCTTAATGAGCTCTAATCCACCGAAATATACCCTAATCGGACCTAGTCCTTTAATCCACCTTATAAAAGAAATATTTTGGGTTCGACTCCAGCCATGTTACTGAGTATGAGTACTAGGTGGTGGCACATTGGAGTACCATAGGGAATAAACCCATCTACAATCACTGATGAATTGCTAATTAAGGTTTGGGAATAATTTGTGATTTATTGCGGGCTGCTGGCATGCATTTGTTGGCTTCTTGGAAAACTATATTTATGGTGACTTTTGCACCGCACCGTTCGCGTCCACGCCGAGGTAGTTTACGGACGCCTTCCAATGGCATCTATGAGACATGCGCATTAACAAATATATTTTTACATATTTCCAGCAACTATTTTGCCTATATAGGGGCTCACACCGCAAGGAAAAGCGAGCGCACGGCACGCACGCACGGCACACACGCGCTTACGGTTTTAAAAACCCGCGCTGCGAAGGGCCCGCACACAGGCGCGGCGGGCGTGTCTGCCATCGGCCAATAGCAGCGACGCTCCTTGTAAATGCTCTATGACGAAACAGAGCATATACAAAGAGCGTGAGGAGAAGCCGCTTTTTGAGTTGAGGGCTCCTGAGAAAGTGGAAGCTTTGTGCTCCGCTTGTGAACGCTACGCTTCGCGGACGACTACAGCATTTGGCTGAGATGTTCATTACGGCGTAGGCAAGCCGTAGAATATGTTTTTTCACAAAGCCCGGAGGGTGGTTCAGGACCGCTTTAAGGAATGGCCTTTTTATTTCAGTTTATGAAGTTCTCTTTCATAGAACAATAAGTGTGCGTTTCTGTTTCATGATTTAAACGTCAGCCTGGCGGTTTGTACATAACCAATAGCAGAATTTCTTGAATATATTTTAAACACTGCTTCAAGACAGTCGTTCTCATATACTGAACATTTACTTGCTTTTCTGCTTCAGCTTATGCCTTATAGGTATCGTTTTACATTTTAAACTGTATTATTCTTTTGCCTCAAAATGTGAACCGTCTCCTTCCAAAGCCTCTCGATTTGTATTTTTATACTTTCCTATTTGTTACGCTGCTTAGTAGTATCTGTATCTTCTCTAACAATATAAAGGTCCTCCCACTGTGTTCACACCGTGCGCACTTTTCTGTATAAGTATTTCTACTTTTTGTACTTGCATTAAGTATTCATTAAAACTTAAAACTTCTCTCTCTCATGCCACCTTTCCTTTTTTTTCTTGTCTCTTGAATAGATAACAAAGGAGATTACGGGGTTAAGATATGTTCAGATTTTCTTCATTTGCGCATCGCACATTGAGGAACGTGAATGTTCCACGGGCGCTTTGTCTCCGTTCTCCAGGTGGCGTTTTTCGCGCACGCGTCACAACAAGTACAAGTGAGGGAACGTTTGCATATACCTTAGGTAGCTTGGCTTGAAGGCATGAAGCTTGCAGAGCAGTAGAACAGCGGATATCTTTTTTAGGAGCTTGCTCCATATGCTCGGGGGTTATCCATCGTCGGCGTAGCCGCTAGTTCTCATTGCTCCGACTAGAGGCGCACCGCCACTCCGGCGGCGCGCAAACTCTAAGCCCGCGCGCTAGACAACACCCTCCACAAACAACTCTACGAAGAGCACAAGGAACTCATAAACGCTAAGCATCGAGAATATAGCCCTTCGGGCGACGACGAGAGCGTGGCTCAGCTCATCGGAGACTTTAACGTGGACATCATGAGCGGCGACTAGTTGGTTCTGCACATGATGCCCCGTTACGCTCTCCGATGCATGTCGTAGGACTGCAAACGTCTCACCACCATCAGAGGGACCTGTATCGACATCACCTTCTGCAACTTCCACCTGCAGCCTGTAATCCAACATCCATTGGCCATGTGCTTTATACGGGTGACAACGCTGTCATCTTCAAAGGGAGATGGCTCCCCAAACTCATCCAGGACCGCCCTTCTAAGATGTAAAATTGTGTATAGGTAGTTCATCAAATGTAAATATAGTTTATGAAATGGTATATTGTGTATATTGTGCATAAAAATGGAAATTAATAAACACTATGTATATAATGTGTATATAACGTTAAGTAGGTGTCACGTCTTTACATGATGGTACAGGATTTGTGCGGAGGATTCACGGCGTCCCCGATCATTTCCGAGCAAGCTCCTCTAACATCATTCACTTCGTGGATATGGTGGAATTTCTTTTGCAAGAGGCTGGACTTGGCGAATTGTCTTGATGAACTTGTATCTACAGTTGCGTGAGGCACTTGTATGTAGGAACATAATTTTCTTATAAATGTGGAATGCTATTTCAATACGTGAGCTGTTTGTGGTCGAAGTTGATTCATAGGGAGCACTCGCATTAACAGTGGACCTGTCACCCATACACCTAAATCAAACGTATAACTGCACTCGGCCAACTACTTACAGTGCTACATGCTAGTGATAGTGCCAAGGAGAAAACAGAGCGAAAGAATAGAGGCAAGAAATTCAAGAAACTAAAGAAACAAAGTATCTTGTGGCGCAGAAGGGAAAGCGAACCCCCACTTTCCCTCGACCCGTTAGGGACTTCATCGCCCTCAGCCCTCTACTACATGACAGTCATAGTGACACTGTTACATGATAGCAAGAGTGAAGAAACATAAAGAATAAATAGCGAATAGTATCGAGTTGCGGAGATGGCAAAATGGCCTTTGTAATTGCACTCGACCTTACACCCTTACCGTCAGAACGCTGCTACATGACAATGATTTTTTTCTGGGGCATGACATCCTGTAAACACACTATGATTATGAGACGCCGTAGTGCAGAGCTCCGCAAATTCAGACCACCTGGTGGTTCGTTAACGTGCGCTGACACCGCACAATATATGGGCCTCAGCATTTCGCCTCCATCGACATGCAGCAGCAGCGGCGGGGATTCCATCCCACGAACTTCGGGTCAGCAGCCCTGGCGCGGCGCTACATGACACTGATAGTAATATGATAGTACTACACAATAATGATAGTGAACTTGACAACCTTGCTACACGCCACTCAGATTTGACAGGCCTGGAACTGGCTTTAGTTTTCCCCAACACCATTTATGCAGTGCATACTGGCGGCAGGCCCCAGTCTACGATCATTCCCGTCTTACTGCAAGTGTACCCATGTATACCACTGCACTCGCTGCAAACTTACACACGGCGTATGTACCGCTCCTAAATGCTGTCCCTCAATGTTCAGGTCAGTAAGCATGTGCCGCTAAGTAGGCGTTCTTTAGACGAAAAAATTAAGACCTGCCTTGTCTACGCAATTAAGCTGCTTTTAGTACCACTCATGCACTATTCTCTTCACACTGTCACTCAAACACCGCTTCCAGACTACGGCTCTGCAGCGTCAGATGGAGCGGCCTGAAGAGACCCAATCACGCGAAAAAAGGCCCCCTTCAATGACCCTTTGCACATAGCACGTTCTTTATTTGCGGGAGGAATAGTCTGCGGCTATCACGTTATAATCTGATCGCTTTACGCGGATATTTATCTGCGCCTATCTTCAAAAATAGCCTTTTGTCTCAATTCTTGGCTACGATGCCCCTGTGTTACTCTTTCCGATCATAGTGTGACAATTCCTGAATATATTCCGAATATAATTTGACAGTAGCATTGGTGATGCTCTCTTACTGGAATGAATGAGGCGCAATGAAAACTATTGCTTTCAAGAAGAAATGATTAAGAAGAAAAGAGTGTGGGGAGGGCATGTCATGCGAAGGCAAGATAACCCTTGGTCATAAATGGTAACAGAGTAGATCTTCAGAGAAGAGAAGCGTGGCACGGCACCGAGGAAAATTATGCGGGCAGATGAGATCAAGTTTGCGGAGATAAATTGGTCCCACTTACCACAGGCCTGGGACAAGCGAACATCTGTGGGAGAGTCCTTTTCCCTGCATGGGTGTAGAGATGACGATGATGACGAGTTCTGTCAAGCGCCTTTGAATTTGCATCTAGACAAGAAAGAACGAACATTTCGTTATCCTTGCACAAGAAAACGACGCAGCACCTCGATAGAAACAAATAAAGACGCGTTCGTAATATTCAAGAATCTATTTGGGCATCTAACAGGTTCATCTACATACCGTAAGTACATGTTGCCTGCAGGGCTACAGAATACTTGCTGAAATCTCCTGACAACAAAGAGCGATTTAATGCAAGGGTGTCATTGCTATTTCATATGGGTTGGTTAAGAGGATTAAGGGCAAAAGCATTTACTGGGAGCAACATTTCGAAGACAAACAAATCTTTATATGTCATGTCTCTCTTCGACCTCATTTCGAGACCTTCATTACAAGAATCAAACCTATTTCTTTCCGCCATATCTTTAACCCCAACGTATAGTTTTTAGCTACTTTGTCTTGCTCTTCTATTCACACACACACACACACACACACACACACACACACACACACACACACATATATATATATATATATATATATATATATATATATATATATATATATTGATTTCTCTCAATTTCCAAAGAGTATCCTATCGTTCCTTCTTAACCATTGCTCTCTCTGCGAAAGTGACAGCGGGAAGATTCGCTTACTCCGGAGGCGGCCTACTTTGCCTCCTTCATAGGTATTGTGAAATGTTCAAATCAAATGAAATGATATGCACTGGATTTGGTCTCCGGTCCTTACCTACTGTTCATATTAATTAATACTACATCTCAGCTTTGTTTTGTGCCCTCGGCATTAGTACAATTCAGCATAGTGGGTATAATCCAGGTGATGAATGGTCGTCTGGCGAATGAACAATGACGACACAGAAGAAGAATACACATGGCCGAAGACCGAGGTAACCGCGCACTACCTCAGCGCTACAGTCACTCTGCGCCTCAATTATCCTCAACTGGAACATCAAAAACCGGCTCCAGACAGTTCCTTTCATGCACCACGTCAAGCATATCACTCCAGACATGTGGCATCGGTGAAAGCGAGCCCAGCACAAGGATGTCTCCTTCGACTCTGCTTGCAGCCACAGATGGCTTGCTGGCTAGCTGCTCATCGGAGCATCAGTTTGAGAAACATTTTGACGTTCGGAAACAGGACGAAGAGGTACTTCTTGCAAGGATCAACTTCGACGACGCGGTTTCAGGCCACACACGTGACGTGGTGCCGGGAGGACGCCTGTCGAAGCTGGTGTGTACATCCATCCTTACTCTCATGTGCTGTTTGCTGGCGGCCCAGCTTCTAGTGGAAAAAGTGTCCGACTTGAATGACATGGTCACCCCTCTAGGCGATAACAACGCTACGGAGCATGCCTTGCTTTTGGAGCACAACAGGGACCACGATAAGCGCGGTCGTTCGAGTCTACTGAGAACGTTCAACGTGACGGCGGCTGAAACCAAGTCGACAGGCAAGCGGAGCACCAGGCGACCGACAGTGGTGAAGAACACCCATCCAGTCACGAGAAGCAATAGCAGACTACTCGCAGTGAGGGAATTTCCAAGCGCCTCGGGCTCTCCTCTGCATGTGAGTCACCGTCGGCCTTTGCAAGTAACCCACGGCGATCACTTAGACATTCAACCTTGTGAAAGCCCAAAGGGCGTATTGACCGTCCGTCCTGAAAACGACAGTAAGAATGCCGCAGGGTGCTCTCCGTCAAGGATGACAGCTACCTCGAGAGTCCGCGTTAGCGAGCAACCGACAGCACTCGGCCGGTCGTCATATCGGATGCGCCACTACAATAATATGAGACTCGACAAAGTGCTTCGAACGCGTCGTCCGCCGAAATCCACGAAATATTAGTACTTAAGCTAGAGAGTAAGGCGGACACTTTAATGAAGGAACTTCGCCCAGCAAGCACCATCTCTCGAGCTTGCATATCGGGAACTCGATACCGTAGTGACACCTTCTGTACCGACGAATCAAGCGGGACGTTCTAGTGAAAATAAATGTTCAGTAATATGCCAGTTTTGCGCATCATTAGTAAAATGTCTATCGTAGTGGTGGACACAGCTGTCTTGTTTTGTATATAAATTGGGATTGACAGGAGCTCTATCACATTATAGTATTTAGAGGTCGTTCCTAGCTCTGATAGTAGACATTAACGCTACCAGTGCGGTATCTCTTACAATCTCGGAAAGAATTTGGAAATAATGAAAACTTATTGAGCAGCGGTCGACACGGACACTGTCAAAAATTACACCATCTCCCGGTAAAGGGGACCATGAGGCGATGCGAAGCAGCACAGGGGGTGCACACCGCGTTTGCATCGGTTTGACGCTAGCAGACGCTGCCTGCGTCAGCGTTGTTTCTCGCTTGTGAGGACGCGTTCTCGTTCCTTGCGAGCTGGTAAAGCGTTCATCGAAGAAAGGGCGTTTCCATATTCAGCGCGCGCCGTTCGGAGAGGAGGTGTGTGGAGAGGGTCACGTAGAGAGGGGAAGTGGGGAGGAGGTGTGCGGCGAAGGCTTGCGCATGCGCAGTAAGGGTGGTCACGCCGCACACCACCACCACCGGATTGAACTCCGCCATAAGCTGCTTCGCATCTAAAGTGCTAAGCCGCGAAACTTCCTAGGCTCCTTTTGTGTGATAGGCATTGCTTCAGCCCAATAGACCGCGAAACATCACTACTCTTGACATGCATTCGGGAGGCGTTTCCGCACACTGGCATTATCGACGCTGTGCGTGACGGGGCAGCTGGGCAAAGATCCACAGCGGAATTGTCGTTACCATTGGCTAATAACAGCATAATTCAATGGGTGCACTGTCAGGCGCGGAAGTCTAGGGAAGATTTAGAAGTGACGAAACTGTTTAAAAATTCTTTGAAAAACAATAAGGGGGACGCCTCTAACTCTCGAGTAACGTTAAGGCGAAAGCACAGCTGGACATTCGGCTTATATTTACAAGCATTAAAGGCGAAGACATTTCGCAAATCTAGAAACGGGCTGAGTTTCACATTTGGTTGCATATTAACGCGGCAGCGTTAAAGACCTTTCACGGGAATTCCGGTGTGGGCATCGTTGGTTCTGAGCAGAAAATCGCCGCTGTCCTTCAGCGACAATTCTAGGCAGATGCAAAGAAAGAAAAAAAAAAAAACCACCGCCCAAGCACACCGTACAGCGAAGCTGGAATGTGCGTCCGCGGTGCTCGGCAGTAGGTAAATCCCGACCGTGTATACAAGCCTTTATAAATTACTGGTTACATGTTTGTGTTTGCTAAGGAGGTTGCACGCACGTTGTGCATGGTTTACTACGGCATTTATTTCACATGCCGCATACTGTGACTCGCGTGATCAAGGTCGTGGAGGAGTGTAACGAGCGGTGTGTTTAACTCGCGGCTAAAGCGGGCGTTGGCGCCGGCGAACGCGTTCCCGCCATTGCCACGGTGACACTGCTCAGCAGGCAACGCCGCTTCCCAGGCTTGCCGTTGCCGCTTGTGTTCGATCTCTCGAGTTACCTGAGCGTCGTGGTTAACAGCATCCGCCCGCCACTGGCGCTTGCGTTCCGCTTCGTGATATAGCGCGGCTTAGAGGGCTGCTGTAGCCTCGATACGCAGTTGCTGCCGTCGCTTGGCTACCTGGACCAGTTCTTGTGTCCCCACTGCAGCATCGACCAGGCGAACACGAGTTCTTTCTCGGTTCTGCTATCGGTGCTGTTCTTCGAAAGCTGTCTGCTGTTCGGCAGTTCGTACAACCCGTCCCCTACTGATGTGGAAGTTGAAAGTTGAAACTGCTGCGCGCGGGCTCGGCTGCCACGGGATGAAACGTCACTGGAGGCGCACGGACGCGTTCGTGCGCGAGCGCGGGGAAACGCGGTCGGCGTCGGCAGCAACTGTGTACGTCCCACTATGGCTTGCTTGACAGCTCCTCTCTACCTCGCTTCTGCTATACCTCGCGACGCTATACTTAGGGCGCAGCCAACGGCGCGCGTGCTTGCGTACGACGCAGAGAACGACGTCACTGGACGCGCAGCCAATGGAGACCGCTCGTGACAGAGATGCCGAGCGGTTTTTCGTTTCTCCTAGCCATATACAGCTTTCGCTGTAAAAAAATCCACGCATATCCACGGAGTGAATGATGGTGATTGGGCGAAGCTCCGGAGGTTCATCGGTAAAAACAGTGAATCTTCCGTGAATTTTGCCCAGTATATCATCAAAGACGTGACAAACACTGTGTGTATATATATACAAGGAACTATGTGTATATACAAGAAGCTGGAGATTGTTCTTTGTTACCGTAAATCACCCGTGACATTTCCCACTCATGCATGTCACACACGCGATGTCATTTATGCTCCTGGTCTTTATGAGATTCCTCGCCCCGCCACGGTGGTCTAGTGGCTAAGGTACTCGGCTGCTGATCCGAGGGTCGCGGGATCGAATCCCGGCCGCGGCGGCTGCATTTCGATGGAGGCGAAATGTTGAGGCCCGTGTGCTGTGCGATGTCAGTGCACGTTAAAGAACCCCAGGTGGTCTAAATTTCCGGAGCCCTCCACTACGGCGTCTCTCATAATCAGAACTGGTTTTGGGACGTTAAACCCCACAAAACAACAACAACATATGAGATTCCTGCGCTCCCACGTCGTAGATCGTGCCGAGTTCCGGATTAATTTAGTTAACGCGCGCGCTACGAATCCTTATAGTTCAACTACGCACAAGTGAAATCTCCCACCGGCACTTCATTGCAAGTCAAGATCCAATGCCTATATATATATGTATGGGTGGCCGGTGAACGGTTCTCCAGCGCGAGCGGTCGGTATATTTCAATCAAGAAACGCGCTAGAAGACGCTGCCTGCGTCAACGTTGTCTCTCACGTGTGAGGGCGCGTTCTCCTTCTTTGCGAGCTGGTAGAGCATTCATCGAAGAAAGAGTGTTTGATTGATTGATTGATTGTGGTTCGGTTAGGAAAGAATGATGATGATGATGATTGTGGTTCAGTTAGCAAAGGACGCTAATTTCTGCAGCCCATGTAGGGAGCACGGCTAAGCGTCCGTGGGGTTGGGGGGAAAATGAGTGAAAGAGATAGAGAGAAGAGAAAGGCCGTAGTGGAGGGCTCCGGAAATTTCGACCACCTGGGGTTCTTTAACGTGCACTGACAACGCACAGTAATTTTTGCAGCCCATGCAGGGAGCGCGGCTAAGCGTCCGTGGGGGTGGGGGAAAGGTAGTGAAAGAGATAGAGAGGAAAGGCCGTAGTGGAGGGCTCCGGAAATTTAGACCACCTGGGGTTCTTTAACGTGCACTGACAACGCACAGTACACGGGCCTCTGGCATTTTCGCCTCCATCGAAAATGCGACCGCCGCGGCCGGGATCGAACCCGCGTTTTTTGGGTGGCAGCCGAGTACCGTGACCACTACACCACCGCGGCGGCGAAAGACTGTTTCGATAGACAACGCGCGCCTTTCGCTCTCTCTCTCTCTCACACACAAGACAGCATATGGAACAGTGAGAGAGCTCGCTCGCCGGGAGGCACGCGCCGAGGGCGAGCGCGAGGCTCCCGACGCGCCGCACCGCAGCCCCGCAGCGCCATCTCGTGATCATTCTGAGACCTAGAGGTGGCTACTACGACAACTACGCCGCAAAAGCCTATGCCCTAAGGAGCTTCGCCCCTAAAAACTTTGGGAACGATTACGAGCCGAACGAGGGAACCCTTGCTCCGGAGCGCGATGCGCCATGTATAGTCTACGTTGCAAGCGTTGTTGTGGCTACTAACGGCAAACCATTTATATGTATACCATTTCCCGTTGGCGGCGCGCACATGTCAGAGGTGCCTCTCGAATTGGTTTCAGGGTGGCACAGGCTTGACAGTCACCTGCGAGATGGCGCAAAAGGCCCACGGCGCCTAGTTAACGATAATCGTGATTGTGGTTCGGTTAAGGAAAGGACGCTGATTTCGGCATCCCATGTCGCGAGCACGGCTAAGCGACAGTGGAGGTAGGGGAGAGAAACTTAACCATATATGAACAAGAGGAACGCTGTAGAGGACGGGCCCCGGACATTTTGGCCACGTGGGGTGTTTGAACACGGAAGGAGCCGCGCATGTTAACGGCGTTGTGTTTCGCCGCCCTGCACGCGTGCCGCACGCAGTAGGACACTCCCACTTTGGCTCTGGCACTTTTGTTCGCTGTGCATACACCCGTGGTCGCGCAGACGGTCACTCACGCTATGTTGACACGCTTGGGATAGATTCTGTGCTGTCTACAAGCACCAGGAGAACTGCAGTGCCATCTTCATTGGCGAGTTTTCACGTCGCCTCGCAACTTTGCACTTTGCCCATTACATTGCAGTAGGTTACAATCTCCACGAGTAAAGACATACAACAGTGTGGTGTCACGACAGTTACGGGGCTAGGCAACTGAAGAGCACAGCAGGCGAAATTGTTCCCAGAGAACGGGGCCAGGCATCACTATGGTGTCGAACATTTAAGGCGGAGCATCAGGGTCCCAAAACTATTTAGCTTGTATGTTCCCATTTGCATCAGGCTTTGGCTCAATGCCATTTGATAGATGACGTACAGCCTCACGCTCACACGCGAAGGGTCGTACACGATATTCTTCCTATTGTACGCGATAGTGTTAAAGAGATCGCTTGGCGGAAATTCCGGTGTAGGCGTCGGTGTCATTCGTTCTGAGCCAAAAATGAGCCTTGCCCTTGTGCGAAGATTTCAGGTAGGTGCAAATAAAGAAGTACCAAGAAACATCCAGCGACCGGAAAATCGAACCTGCGAACCCTTACTTCTGAGCGCGATACGCTACGCAATAGGCGTCCCCGCTTTCCTTTTCTTTATTGCTTTCTTCAACAAAGTACAGATAGAGCAAGATACGCACACGCATATAATAGCTACGCAGTGATTTTACCTTGCTTCAACGGTAATATCAAGAACATCAAGAACACCAATGATAGTGACCCATGTGGTGGTTCAGGCTCGGCTCTATGACTCTTCCTAATTTGCTCAATGCTCTCTAAAAGGGTTTCCCGCGAGGGTTTCAGACGAACATCTGCATGGCGTACCTGCATGAGCGTTTTCCACAAGGCATGGAGACCCACGACGATGATCATATGGCTCTTCTACTGGTAAAAAAACCATATGCCAAAAACGTCTAGTGGGAATTATTTTTTATCCAGTGTGCTGAAGCACATCCCAGTAAAATACTGCACCCCAGCAAACTACAAAACCATGTTGCATATCATCTGGCTTATTACATAAAAGGCAGTTTGTTGTCCAACGTAGAAATATGCCTTTTTCCTGGAGCCATGTTTTTACAGGTAGACTATTCGTGTGTAGCTTGAAAAAGAAAATTTTCGCAGCGAAAATTTTTCTTGCCTCTTTTCAAAATGTAATGTCGGGTTATCCACGTAGGGCACCCAATACAAAGGAGTCGCGGGGAATACTTCAATTAGATCCTTACAATGTCTCTTTCTGCTATCATTGCTCAAATGCTATAAAGAAAATCTCACTTTCAACATTCTACATGAAAGTAAGACCTCCCGCAAGGATACAGTTATGATTGATTAACGCGGTTTAACGTCCCAAAACGAGCTCTGATTATGGGAGACGCAGTTGTGGAGGTCTCCGGAAATTTGGACCACGTGGGGTTCTTTAACGTGCACTGACATCGCACAGCACACGGGCCTCAACATTTCGCCTCCATCGAAATGCAGCCGATGCGGCCTGGATTCGATCCCGCGACTTTCGGATTTGCAGCCCAGTGCCATAACCACTAGACTACCGTAGCGGGGCGGATGCAGTTATGGTACCCTCTAAATCACCACATGAGGAAATTATTAAATCTGGAATTGATCTCCCTAGCCTTGATTGCATGACTGTTCGTAAAAGGGGACCCTCTTCATTCCAAAGGAATATCAAACAAGCAGACGTAAAGATATATGAACAAGGACAACACCACCGTGTTTAAGAGGAATGAAGAGGTTGGTTCAGCTGATTTTCTCCCAAGTCGATGCCCCAACAAAAACTGCAATGACACAATCTATCTCCTCTATACGAGACGCACATAAGACATTCATAACATATCATACACGTGACGGCAGAAACACATTACACACCCCAGCACGCAAGAAAACAGAAAACTGCCTGCCTTGCCATGCATCGGCTTTTTCTTTTAGTTTCGATGTTTCCTCAGCCCAATGCTCGTCAGCATTCCGAAACCTATCAAGAGGCACACCCAGATACTCTGTTAAAAAGGCGACATACCAAAGACTGCAAAAAAATATCTGGCGTACTTGCCCAACTACCGTGCAAACGCCATAACTTTTCTGCTGGTTTACCTTACAGCCCGTTTATAAGCAAAACGTTTCAACCACAGTTGTTACCTCAATGATGCTGTCTCTGTCTGAGAGGAAACCAGCGATGTCATCTGTATAAGCAAGTAACTTCAGCAAGTAAGAACTTAAAGCAAGCTGTATGCACGTACATTTTAGTTTTCAGTTACAGCCACACAAAGAGACTCAATGTAGGTCGCAAATAGCAATGGGCACCCTTGGCGAACTGAATATCGCACTACTGCAGTAACAGTCAACTCTCCATTCACGATTATTCGACTTTAACTATTTACATATCCCATTTTTACACCCTAAAGTATTAAACTGCCCACGTTGAAGTCCTCAAGTACCGAAAACAGAACATCATCAGAAACGACATCGAATCCTTTTGCCAGCGCTTGAAGTAATAGTTATGGCGCTAAAACAACGAGACACAGAGAAGACAAAACACACACTGGCAAAACACACTCTGTGTCCCGTTGTTTTAGCGCCATAACTATTACTTCAAACAATGAACCAACTAGCTCAACGACATGTGCTTTTGCCAGGTCTAACTGACTCATTACAACATCACAAACTTCCAAGACATTGCGCGCAATATGTATGTTTGTTGTGATACTGCGACATTTAATACCACATGTTTGGTGAGACCCGATAAGCAGTGTAATTAACTTTGAAGCCTTTTTACCAACACTTGCATGAATCCAAACTAGCTTAATGCTAAGGATCCAGATGTTTTTTCATGTATTGATTCGTGTACCTTTCTGGAAAATAAAATTCAAATAAATACAATTCGATATCTTGTAGTCTACGTTAGTAAGACTTATCGTGCGATAAGAGCTCAAAAACGTTTCTCGGCGTCATCTGTTTTAGGAATCGGAACAAAATACGATGTCTTAAAAGATAGCGGGAACTATTTCGTTCATACTCATCATTAAAAACATTGTGCAATATCTGGGCTAAAAGGGGCTTAAAAATTTATAAAAGGAAGCTCCAAATTCATCCGGCCCTGGCGACTTTCCATTCAGGAACTTTTCAGTAGCGCATTGAATTTCCTGGGCTGTGATAGGTAACTCCACACGAGTGTTGACGTGTTCGTCAAGTATCGGTATGCGTCGCATGAACGCCTCCCTCAAGCATTGTCCATCGTATCTTTAGTACCAAAACCATGGAAAAATATCCGCCCCGTTATTGAGTATTTGTCCGTCATGGTATAGCGCGCGTGTTTTTTATTACATGCACATCTATTCGCAATAGCCAATGCATGCTTAGTTGTTCTAAGCGTGCCCTAAATTATAATGGTGCCGTCTTCATGTGCGACGGTTGATGGCGCGTGTATGTCAAATGGATCAAGACGACGAGGGACGCCATGCGTTAACGCAAGTAACTCACACTTTCTGCCAAGTGGTGTCGTGGTAATTACGTGGCTAGGCCATTAAAGAGCAGGGTGAGCGCAAGAGAGAGCGATGAGGATAAGACCAAGCATCGATATCGCGTTCATTGCTGAAGGCCGCGTTTAACGGTACTACAATTTTTGCACAGCGCTACGTAGAAACATAGGGATCTGAGAAAACCGCTCTAGGGAAAGGTAACCCCATATTCGTATACATAAATGTAATCAACGCCGCTGCTCGAGGACAGCTTTTTGAGGCAACGAAAGGAATTCCTCGAGGGCGGAGCATCTGCACATATGCGCCTACGCGAAGTAGTCCGCTGTGGCACGCATTCCGGTTCATGAAACTTGTACAGCTACTTTGCATACTTGAAGATACACGAAGCGAACTCTGTAAGAATTCAACAATCATTTTCTGATGAATTTCGCTGCTATCTACCCTGGCGACTGCGCCAGAACAGGCAGAAACTGACGCACGCTGACCTGAATCCGATGAGGACGCCATTTTGCCGTGGAGGTGTCAGCAAAAGGCGCGGCATTTTCACGCGTGCAATACCAGTAAATACGTATGTAAAAAGTACAACAAATGCACCCCAAATGTGAACACAATAAATCTTATATTTACCAACCACGCGTAGTTCGCATGTTGGACATGACTGCGGCTACACTACAGTGTCCTGTAAATTAGCGAAAGGCATCACATTTCACTCATTCCTGGTCGACAAATATTACACATACGATAACGCAAAAAATGAATAGTACACAAGCCTCTATCGTCAAATAAAATCAATCTATGAACGGCGGAACCCATTATTCAACCAATTTTTCTTCCATTTTAAGCCGATACATTTTGTTCATAGAAAATTTTCTTTATTGACTCGACTCCCTTTGCACCGTCTGATATTACGATCCAGTTCGCACTTTCCAAAAACAACTTCGCTGAAACCTTAGCTGATAACTGAGTTAGCTGGTGAGGCCACAAAGCTTCCCTAAGCCAAGACGCTTCTTAAGATGTTTTGGTGGAGCAACGAACCGTCCTTGCAGCTGAAATATCGTTATCAGTGGGGCATGCCTACTTTTCGCACCGTGGCCCACAAAATATCGCTCTTACGCCTTATTGCGCAATCGAAGCTTGCGTCCCTCGTACGTTCCGCCTCAGGACAAGGTTTCTTCCTTGTTTTGCTGTTGGGACGCTCCACAGCTTATAAGAGCGGCTGTGGCAGTGCTCGCACTCACTTTGCGAACATAAACCTCGCCTGCGCGCATAGCGCGCCCTTGGATGCGAAAGAAGTAGGCGAGAAACCATTAGGTGACATTCTGTGGTTTTGTCGAAGCTTTCCTTTGGATCACTAGCCCAGTTCGGGACCTGCGCCGTGGCCATATCGTAGCAGGTAGCTTAGTTCTAATCGCTTTAGCGAAAATATGTGTTTGCTGCAATTCCTCCTATACTTCTGCTCGGCGAGCTTCGCTCTTTCGGCTGTAGGTGAGTTGCGCCTCTTTTTCTTTTTCCGCTTGTTCACCCATCTAGGATCAGAATCGAGATCGTGTAGTAGCTCCACGCTTTCCGCTTGCGTTAGTGTCATTTCACTACTTTATAGAAATATTTCTACTCATGCACATAATATACGCCATGCAAACGCCAAACTCGACTTGAAACTTATGTTCAGCAAAGTAGCAAGTTGGGCGAGCTGGTTCAGGTTTGTCCAGCACACACAACGTTGCTCTCAAGAATGCAGTTATGTCGTTTCAGCAGCTCTGGTTCGCTATGAAATACACTGGGAAACAATGCGACGAAATTCGCTTTCAAATGGATTCAGGGGCACCCGTGTTTTAAGCACCCACATTTTCTCACAGGCTATTCGGTGCGGCCAAATCTCTCCGAACATTCTCCCCAGTATCAAGAATATTTCGTAAAACATTAGTATTGTTGTACTCGTATCGCGTATTCAAACTGATGACATTATGAATGCTGAGTAAATTGGAAAATTTTACATCGTAAGTAAGCTTGCGAAGCACAACAGACGTCCGTTCTGAAGACACAGAATAAAAGTCCACCCCATTGAGCTGATTGAATGATTGATTTCTAATCTTTTGCTTTCCATAACCATGACATGAGTGCGAGAGACGGCATATTGCACGGCTCCAGAAGTTTATGCCACCTGGTGTTCACTAATGTGCACCGACATTGCACAGTACAGGGACCTCAGCATTTCGCCTCGATCTAAATTTTGATCTCGCGACGTTCGGATCACAGCGGAGTGCCGTGGCCACTATACTAGCGTGGCAGGGGCCTTATGCTGAACGAAGTGCCTCGTAGAAATCAGAGTTTATAGGATGATTAAAGCAAAGTAAAGGAACAGAGCACTAAATAAAGACGCAGCTAGAGCAGTGTTCTCTGCGGTTCCGGCATGCTGCACTTTTTTTCTGCCTTTTTCATTGTGCTCAAACTCCCCAGCCGTAATGTTTAAGCAAAATGAAGCTATCGCAACAGAATCAAGCCAACAATTGTGAAGAATTTGATGCACGTAGCTGCGATGTGGCATCAGTAACTGAACTCCACTATACATTTCAATGTAAAAGGTGTGTTTATGCACGGGCTTGTATCAATTGGGGTGCCCGTTCACGCTTTGCCCCATTTGAATCCGTATTCACATAAAAGGTATTTCGGCAACCGCTTGCCAGCCTCTATTACTGATTTAGGTAGTATATTGTTCAATTATCGTGACGAACGTCCGGCCAGCTCTCGATTTCCGTAATAACTAGACACTTCTCCACGGGTCCTATACACGAAGGTGTCATATCTAATTAGTACAAATCATTTAAGATATGGCATGGCACCTTACTGGTCGTGGAGGAAATAATATTGAATGCCATTTTTTGTGTCAAGTCAAACTATTTTGGTATTCCGACTCATTACATCATGAGATTTTACTAATTAAATAAATTATACGGCCTGGTAATTGAAAGGCATGTAAATGTAAGACAACTGTAAATCAACAAAAAGCCGCTATGGGCCTTTTAGATCTGCAATTGTCCCGTGGCGTTTACAGTTATTCAATAACTTCAATGATATGCAGCGCTAGTTTATTTGTATTGTTTTCAGATAGTTGTTGCAATCAAGACAATACTCTCTTCGACATCGGGATAGCGAAGGTGCTGAGCATGCCATCCTTCCGAGAATTCCCACTGGACGATATTCGTCGCACATTCACGAAGATTTTCGACTTCCATGTGCGCCTGTCACAAGGGAAGCTCTACGGCCTGCCAAGCTTTAAGCGGTGGGACCGCAGCTTCATTAATGCCACCGACAGCGGTATCACAGCTCTGTTAAGGATTCACGGAGGTCCTCTCGAAGTGTCGTACACAGGAACGGTCCACTCAATCCCCGTGGACGCCCGCGTAGATGTGAACATCTACATTCCCTGGATAGGACTGTTCATCTACGTGGAAGAGTGAGTACTGAGTCGTGCTATTACCAACCAAGCTTTCATCCTAAAAAGCGTAGTCATGGGAGCCGAACAAATGCGGACGCGTCCAACCATCCAAAGAGCAAACATTTCGCGAAAGTCGATTCATGCAGCTGTTCAAATGTGGCAAGACAGATTCTACAAATACAGGGCGCAAGCTTCGACGAACTCACTCATTTTATCGTGGTTGTGTGCGATTGCGCCACTTATGCGAGGAGGATGTTGTTTACTGTATTATGGATGCACGATACCCTATTCAGGGCAGCCAGATACTTGCCAACACTGATTCTTCGTGACACTCAGCTGTTATTTTTTATGCCCATACGGGTATTACGTAAGGGAGATTTAGGCTGTTCTGCACACAAGGGTGGAGAAACGAACATTAGTTATGTACAATGAAAACAAAGTAAATAAAGTAAGACATCAAGATACAAACAAAGGTGCAAAAAGAAAGAATTGGTAGCACACAATTAATATGTCTTTGCAGTGAAACAGGGTTAGGAAATGAGGGTAGAAATGAGAGCATCGCTATTACACAAAAATATACAATGAATACGAGACTGAGAATTTTAAATATACAAGGAATGGAAAAATTTAATATATTCTCATGCAAATAAGTATTGGTCACACACACGCACAAAAATATAAATATATAGGCCAGTTACGTGTTCAAAAAAAATCTTCAGTTCATTACCAAGGAGTCGTGATCAATGATAGAAACGAAGTTCCTCGGTAGTGCGTCCCAGTCACGTAGGGCTACAAGTAAGCGTGAATATTTTATGTATTTGCGAGTGCGAAGACTGGCTGTACATTTAAAGCGTGATCAAAACGCCAGGAAGCTTTACGGGGTGTGTTGATGTGAGCTTCACGGTGCCGTGAATTGCTATGATAAAATGTGCGAAAGTGTGATGAGTGCTATTAGTCTGCGTTTCTGAAGAGCCGGCAGTGAAAGTGTTTTTTTTAATATATGTGATGCTGTAGTTCTGCGAGTATTTCCTGGTGAAAAATCTTGCTGTTTTATTTTGTATTGATTATATTGAATATTAGATTATACTGATGTGGATCAAGAGATGCCACTATGATCAGGAGCTGGCGTAACACAGGCGGTACGCTTGGAGCAATATACTTCGTCGGACGTTTGATGCGCCAAATGACACATGGAATACAACAGGGTGTAGTGAAGAAAGCATGCGTTACCTATTACGGTAAATGTAGCTGGAATGTGTTTTACTGCTTAAGATGAATCAAACCCGTCCATCTCGGAGTGTAACGTTCCCTTCATTAGGAGCCATGAACACAACTATTCTACTAAAGCAAAACCGACTAACCATAAGGTAACATGTACCGCTCGTACAATGAACTTGTGAAAAAATGTATTTCGATAACATTGTTCTAGAGACATATTCGACTTTGTCGTTGATAACTTTAGCAATTCAGAGATGGGCGACTCAGGACTCATTCGAGAGGAACATTATACCGGTGTACACCTCTATCTTCTGTATTCATATGAATGTGAACCTTAAAAGCTTTTAATGCTGAGCCGAGACAAGTGATTTATAAACTGTACACTTAATAAGGTATTATATTCTCTTAACGGTATTTAAAGCACTGCGTTTGTTTCGCGCCAAACTGTTAAAAAGACGTGTCGGAAATTGCAAGCCGGAAAAAAAATTATACAGACGGTTTTTCACTCCAGAACTTCTTGTCCGCACAAGGTATCATGCATTGCGAGACTTCATCTGTTGGATAACTTATTTGCGGAAACTGGCCGCTCGACCACCCCAGCTTAGGCGAGCATCTCACAAGGCTTTGTAAGGTTTGTGCAAGTCCAACTCCACAGTAAACGTCCAATCTAAGAGCTTAACCTAAGAGCACTATTCCGCCTTCACCCTAGATTATTTATTACAAATGCGACTTAGTATAGCTTACAATATATGGTATAGCTCCAAGCAATTAGTATAGCTGAATGCGAACTCAAATGAATAAGTGCAGCGAGCGAGTATTTTGAACATCGAATGCATAGCAGAAACAAAGCACCAGGTCATGTGAAACTACCCCATTGGTGCATCTCACCCACTCATTCTACATCGCCACCTCCAACATCGCGGAGTATAGCTAACTGCGAGTTGAAGTGAATAAGCGCTGTGGGCCTATACGTTGACCATTGCACGCTGTATGTGTTTGCCCCGTCTTGCCGCCACGGATGAACACTGTAGCCTCCGGCAACCTCAAGAAGAACATTTATTAGAATTACCTTAGAACATTGCGAAAAGAAATTTAGAACGCGGAAAACTAAGCAAATACTCGCGGGCACCCGTAGGGCCACTAAACAGGCTCCTACTTTTTTCTAAGCCGCCCAAACAAGCGAACTCAATCATAGAGAAGGTTCCGGCGCTCACATTCTGCGGATATGAAAGCGCAGCGCGCCGCACAGACGCCGTATTTCAAAAAAAATTCCCGCGCCTCTTGCCTGCGATTGACCAGTTGCCCTCGCATCCTAGGCGTCGTCACGTTCTACCGCGAGCAATTTTGCGCAGTTGCAGCTCGTTGATTGGTTGAGAAAAGGTCTATTGTCAGATCCTGTGGCCATCCCACCGGTGTGAGCGCAGGAGCAACCGGAACTACAGCGCAAACGTCAATGACGGCAATTGCTCACGTCATTTACGAGTCAAAAGTGGGCGGAGTCTCGACGGCGCGCCGCACCTACCCTCTCCTCGGCAGAAAAGGGTGGAGAGGCCGATCGAGAAAACGAAACCGACGGAAGCGGCCACTTAAACCCGTGTAACTTCTTTATTATTGCACCTATTCGCAAAATTCTTACGGGACCATGTTCACATCGCATAGGAGCGCAGTTATGTCTTTAAAATAAATTTTGGACCTCGGGGTTGTTTAGGCGCCCTTTAACCTTCGCCCCGGCGGCGTAGAGACCACCCACGCACATCGCACTCCGTCGCCGACTGTGGAGGCAGCGCGCTCACCGGTACGCCGCCGACTCCGTCGAGCCAGTCCACTGCTCACTGCACGGACTGTGCCTCGTCTGTCGCCTTTAAAGCGAGCAAGTAGTCAAGGGGCATCACCAGTGCGTAGCACATGCTCAAATAAGACCAACCTGGCGATGGGCGTTGCTCCATTTTTCAATTTCGCAGCGTTCCTGATGTCAAGGATACCCCTGATTATTTCACCTTTTAAGGACGGCATAAACTATTATGTACAGTCAACTCACGTAGTCTTCAATTTGAGAAATAGATCACGCTTGTGCTCAGAGTTGTGAACATTAGGAATAGACCATAACATTTGCTTCTGCAGTGTAACCATATTACCTAATGATCATTTTGTACCGCTTGACGAATCTTGGTGGCAATAGGGCATATGCGAAGCAAACAGTGCGTTTCTATCATCTGCTTTTTGTTCTATCGGTAGCAATCATTGGCATCTGCGTAACAAGGCTAAAGCTTTGCAGAGCTTAGGTTTTAAGTGATCGGTATGGCAGTTCCGTGTGATCAGACCATGGAAAATAACAGCGAAAATTGTAGCTGATGCGGAGGGTTCTGTGTTGAGTTTGTTTAGTGTAAGAGACTTGGTAATATCGCAAGTAATGGACTTCGCTGTAAAAAGCCCTGCCTTTGTCTTAGGGCAATGTAGCTTTACAGAGTTTCTACCGACGAAATCTACGCTTCATTTAGCACTTCACTTGCGGAATTTGTGAGCTCATATTCTTTAGATCCCGGTACGAAGACACTGATTCCGACCACGTGAATAATGCAGTCGATACATTAGCAATCATAGTGCCGTCTACATGGACAATATATAGAAATGGGCCTGGTTTGCTAACTGAGGCACACCCTGCTTAGTAGCTTTAAATGAATAATGGTGTTAACTTATTTATACGCCTTCATTTCCATTTCGCTAAGAAATTTTAATGAAATCATACAATTACGCGTGAGCCATGACAATATGATTTATCCGGTAGCGTGGCATGATTTCTTCCGTCCAAAGCTTTTGGGAAATCTAGAAATATGCGTAATATTTGTTATTCTGCTTCAATACTGTTAATATTAGGTCTTTTTCCCTTTAAGAAGAGTAGTTTCAGCAGGGGAGCCTTGCCCTAACGGATGCTGAGAAGACGCTGTAACAGAATCCTCACAAAGAAAATCCATTTATGGACGAACATTTTTTATAAACCTTTTGTAAACAAAGGAAGGACTGATGACGGCCTACAGTTGTCTAAATTATCTCTTTTCCCAAACTTGATCACGAAAATATCCGCTGAAATATTCAGCTGTCGAGGAAAAATGCCGGACGTGAAGGGGATGGTGTCATGCTGTAAATGCCATGGTGTAAATGTGAAGCAAGCTGTCATCAGGCAGCTCAGTACCAGATCGACGGGTGCATTCTTGTACCAGTTCACACAGCTGCAAATAACGCTTTTGCTATAGTTAATGGCAGACAAACAAAATTCACCACTTTTGCATATAACCAGCACTCATTCCCATCACTCTGTTTCTTTAAACTTACGGAGCTTGCTCTCATCTCACCCATGCATTCTCTCCATAGGCCAGAACCGAACAGCCTGCGGCTCGCTGAGCTGAGGTTAAGCACCGACCGAGTCACGTTCAGGGTGAATAAGCTGGACGGAGACAGCTTGTTATTCGACTTTCTTCGGTGGCTGGCCGAAGGCCGCATCGGGGAAGCAGTCAGAGATAACATGGGAGAGATCATGACCGAAGTCGTGCACCAGTTCTTGGGCAAGATAGAGCTTTTCGCCCGAAACGGAACGAAGTTCGGAGGTACGTTGCACCAAACTTTTACTGCAGTTCACATGCGTTTAAAGCGTAAGGCTATCGAAGACTGAAAATAACTGTGTGGAATATTCTTTTGGAAGGTGGCCTAAAATGCCAAATAAAACGGTGATGATGTTGGAAATGTCCGTTGAAAGCTGTTAAAAATTCATTTGGTCATTCTAAATATTAGGCATATTGGTAGAGCATGACCATTAGATTTTGATTTTATCAGGAAAAGTGTACAACTGTGGTGGTTATTCACACTACCATAGGTAACATCCCTTCAATTACCACACAATATGTGATTTTCTGCCGGAATTTTTCAACACTGCCCTCGCTGATCTATCATTAGCTTCCCATAACAAAGTAGCTATAGTACAAAATTTGAGGGAAACGTCTATAAAGCACAGAAACCAGAAACACGGCGAAGCCGCCATTGTAATTATGCCAACTTTCAATATCAATGCAACAGGTGTGTAGAAGGCACGGGAAAGTTCTTGAAAGTATTCGTTCTATAAGAATATTTCCAATGTGACACATGTGTATTTGGATCACGAAACAATAACCCATAATTGAACAGCAGAGAGAGGTCTCAAGTACATGTAAATCATGAATCGCAGACTGGTGCGCCACTTTTGCTAATTCTTTGAGGAGGTCAAATATGTCAAGAGCAATCTGTAGCATATTTCTGACGTAATCGTTGCATGAGAAAGAGATTTACGATTCGTACGACTCTGTGTGTATGTGTGTGTGTGCGTGTGTGTGTGGGGGGGGGGGGACAGCGCCACATGGGTCGGCATTTTAGAGGCGCATAATATTACCGTCTCATAAAAAATTCACAGCATATCCACTGAGTGAATGATGATGAGTGGGCGAAGCTCCGGATGTTCATCGTAGATCGTGCCGAGTTCCGGATTATTTCGTTAACGCGCACGCTACGAATCCTTATGGTTCATCTATGCACAAGTGAAATCTCCCACCGGCACTTCACTGCAAGTCAAGATCCAGTGCCTATATATATATATATATATATATATATATATATATATATATATATATTGTGAGCAAAATATTCATCGGTCGTCATCTTCATCTGTATAAAACCATCATCACTGCCAGCGTAGTCTTAGTGGAGCGCGTGGTTTGACCGAATAAAGGCTTCGCGACAACAGCTGTGTTCCTGCCTTACAATATATATATATATATATATATATATATATATATGGGTGGCTGGTGAACGGTTCTCCAGAGCGAGCAGTCGGTATTTTCAATCAAGAAACTCGCTAGAAGACGCTGCCTGCGCCAAGGTTGTCTCTCGCGGGTGAGGGCGCGTTCTCCTTCTTTGCGAGCTTGTAGAGCGTTCATCGAAGAAAGATGATGATGATGATGATTGTGGTTCGGTTAGGAAAGACGCTAATTTCTGCCACCCGTGTAGGGAGCACGGCTAAGCGTCCGTGGGGGTGGGAGAAAGGGAGTGAAAGAGATAGAGAGGAGAGAAAGGCCGTAGTGGAGGGCTCCGGAAATTTTGACCACCTGGGGTTCTTTAACGTGCACTGACAACGCACAGTACACTGGCCTCTGGCATTTTCGCCTCCATCGAAAATGCGACCGCCGCGGCCGGGATCGAACCCGCGTATCGTTTCCATAGTCAACGCGCGCCTTTCGCTTTCTCTCTCTCTCTCTGTCTCTCTCTCTCTCGCAAGACAGCAGATGGAAGAGTGAGAGAGCTCGCGCGCCGGGAGGCACGCGCCGAGGGCGAGCGCGAGCCTCCCGGCGGCGCGAGGTGGCTACATACATACTACTATTACTACTACTACGACAGAGGAGCGAACGACCCACACCCTAAGGAGCTTCGTCCCTAAAAAAACTAGGCTTTAAGAACCAACCCTCAAAAGGCTAGGTGAAACTAGGCTGCTTCCATGGCGCGGTGCGTCTTTCTCTTTCATGATGCGTACGCAAACTAGCCCAACAACAATGCTTGTCACGTTCATATTACTTGTATGTCCACACATTATTGAAGTTGAACATACAGTGTGTTAACGGTAATAAGTACCACCTCTAACGCTGGGAACTTATCAGTAAAATTTGAGTTAATATATTATCAACCATAAATGTTGCTCTTGGCTTCATCCAGAATGTATCGCTTAGTCGTAAAACGTAACTGTGGTCCCTTCAGTTGTGTTCCTCAGCACTGATAGTTGGGATCGTGAAAGCGAAATGGGTGTCAGTAATCGCTGCGCATATCCGCGTTGTCTATGCATGTACCACGTGAGTAGCAAGAAATTCTTTCCCGTCGGGCGGGGGCTGTTCACTGACTGAACCTGGAAGGGCGCGGGGGGGGGGGGGGGGGGGGGTTGTTTCAGCTTTCCTCTACGTGATGTGATAAATAATAAATAACGGTAGTTTGAGCACACTGTATACATGTATAAGAAAAACTTAAGACCCCCCCCCCCCCTCCCAGCCCGCACGCGCGGGAGCTTTTGAAGCAATCGAGTAAAAAGTGAAATGAACGATTCAAAATACAGTAAGTACGACAGGCACAGTGGACGTTTCGAGCAACGGCCTCTCTTCGCGCCACAGAATGGACCAGTATTTGAAGACGCATCATTGAGACCACCCACGCGATCGGAAACCACATTGTTAATCTTTAATCTCCGTTAAGCTTATATATAGATGGTGCTGTCCTCAATGTGGCGAAGAGTGTTTCGCGTGTCGACGACTGCTCTGTTTACGGTATGTGATAACAGGTATAGGCAAAAAGTTCCTTTTTGTACATTTATAATTATATGCCTCTCTTGTTTACATTGCTGTGTGACTTTTGTATTGTCGATTTTTGTGACCCTATGACTATAGGAATGCTTTTTATGTTAAACGTTTTACATAAAGCAGTTGTGACCCAGTGATAGCCTTTTGTTAAGATCTTTTACTTTACTGAACACATCCAAGCAAGTTTGCGCTGTGCTATAAGTTCGTACTTTTTGTAGCTTATGTCACACGTTGGCATCAAGATTTCGCATTTCCTCTTTTTCGAGCACACTCGAATCACAAACACGGGGACGGTCCTGGCGACAGTGGCCGAAATAGTGGAGCAAGCGGCGTTTGCCTTGGCCTTGCTGGACAACAAGAGGTCCACGATCTACATCGACTCACGATCGTCAGTCTGAGCATTTCCCAAGACCATCTCGAACCGGCCTTGCGGATCATTAGGGACAAGAACATCGAGCCACACACACTCGTCTAGTTCCCAGCTTATATAGGACGGATCGAGGGAGCCTTGCCCAATGTCAACGAGTCGGCCCACATAGGACTAGTAGAACGCGTAGCTACCAGGGAGCGCGGTGCTTAGGTTTGGAGCATCCGGACCCTCCCATCTCGTATAACGAACTGACAAAGCATTTTTACCTGGGGCGGGGACAATATCCTACACCACACAGAAAATTAAACAGGCCTCAGGCACTGACACTTAGGCTACTGCAGGTCTGACACTTAGGCTGCCGTAACCTCCTGCTATTGCGCAACCTTCATCCCGAAATACAGCCAACCAACACATCTTCCTTATGCGTTCGTGCAGCTAACCTTGAACACATGCTCTGGTGGTTCTGCGGGTTACGCGACAGCGATGTCATCAAGGCTTCCAAATGGGAGGCTGCTATTACGAGCTCCGGACTCGAAGAACAGTTATGGGTAGTCCAACGGGACCGTGACGCAGCAGAGAGAGTGGTCCGACGTGGAAGCAGCCTGGAACGTGCGAGAGCCCGTTAGGACGGACCCTATAAACTTTATCCATTTATCCACCCATCCATCCCTTCATCTATCCATCCATCCTTCTAACCGTCCATCCACACATTGACGTAGCAATGGTTGACATTACTGTCACACGGTGACTTTTCAAAGTAATCAAGTGCTTCAATCCTAATTGTTCCATCGTGCAATTACCCCGCCACGGTGGTCTAGTGCCTATGGTACTCGGTCGAGGGATCGAATCCCGGCCGCGGCGGCTGCATTTCGATGGAGGAGAAATGTTGAGGCCCGTGTGCTGTGCGATGTCAGTGCACGCTAAAGAAGCCCAGGTGGTCGAAATTTCCGGAGCCCTCCACTACGGCGTCTCTCATAATCAGAACTGGTTTTGGGACGTTAAACCCCACAAAACAACAGCAACCATCGTGCAATCGCAAGGCCATCGCCGTAGCGAAATATCTATTTGGTCGCACTCGAAAATTCACGCCTGGCAGGCTATACCTACTCACACACCAATAGCTTGTCCGCTGCGCGTTTGCGCTTGAAAATATAATTAGCGCAAAAACACGTAATCCTTTTGTTTTCGAAGCTTTCGTAGCCGTGCCCCTCTAACGACAGTGCTGCATTTCCTCGGGCAAATGCATAGGCTGCTGTCTGCAATCGTACAGCGGTCATTTGCGTTTACGTCATCAGATTCCTAATGCTATAAAATATTTCCCCGCACAGCATAGATATGGCACGTGTACGCTGTTTTCTGCTTCAAATACCAACCCATACGGAAGCGCCCAGGAAAGAAATTGTTGCAGTTGCACCGATTTCTTGAATCATGTCAGCGCGAAGCGACGAGAAAAAGAAATCCTGCAGATGCCACGCATTGTGGTAATCCGTGTCATCCGAAGCAGTCAGCGTGGAGATAGTCCATGATGAATTGTTTAACATTAAGCCAAGTGTTGCGAGTTGCATCAAAGTATTTGTGCAAAACGTATGAGTGGGTATATTCTTAATGTGGGCCGGCCAAAGAACATCGGCAGCACTGTGGCGACTGCATTGTAGCTCATGGTACAACCAACGTAAGGTTGTCATTAACGCTAGTGCGTAGCACAGATGCCTCATTTTGCACGCGCTAGTAACACAATAATTACAGTCACGCGAATGACACAACAAAGCGAATGCTACAGTGCCATAACAAACGATGATTTAAGTGAGGCTGCTTTTCATGCAATGCTATTATGAGATACACCATTTGCAAGATTATTCCATTAATTAAGAGTTTAGGAAAAACTGAATAATTGTAGAAGTTATTCCGTGACAACACAGGCGTTGTCATTTCACTGTGGCGCTTGCGAGTTGCGTAACCAGATGAGTACTGAAGGATACCTGTACTGCTAACATGTAAATGGCCATTTACTAAATGAAAGAAAAAGTTGAGGCGGCAAATGCGCTTTTTTTCCGCAACCGATTGTGGGCAGTTTCTCATCAACAGTGTTATGCTACGGAATTAGTTATAAATGAAACTCAAGTCTTTCCTTTTCTAGTTGATTAATATTGCGTTTAGTGAATGGATCCCACGTTATGACACCATAGTCCAACATCAAAATCAAGTAACGCGATGTCACGTAACATTCTCCCGCCAAAATCACGTAACGCAGAACCACGTGATATGTCCTCGAGCTTGCGTGCGCCGGGGAGGCCCTAGTTAGCAAGTAGTGCGTTGTTCGCGCGCATCGCGGCGGCAGCCGTGGATCATGTCACAAACGCGGCTCTTGGAGCTGCCTTCCGCACGAGAGTGCGTAGTGGGCGTCCTCTACCATATGGCTCACCTGCGCAGCAGCACCATGATTACGTGCTTTGTTCCAGGTGCCTCATCGCAACGCCGGCAATTCCGTCGCCACATAGCGTTCGCGTGACGGCGTCTGGCAAGCCGGAAGGACCGCCGTCGCTTGCTGACGACGTGACGACGTACCGGGCCCAGTTTCTCGACGGCTCAAAATTCACAATGTTCACGCTGGTTAGCTCGGCCGCGTGGTGTGAAGCGAGTGCAAAAAGACATTAAACCAGCATGACTTCGCTCGCAGCTCTGCTGGACCATTGTCTCTGCGCTTGACCGACACATGCTAGTTTATGCCATCAGCGGCACCTACAGGTGGCGCGCTAATGCAGTGCGCCAGCGCGCCGTCAGCGCCACGAGTGGCCACTGAGCTGTTAACTGACGTGGGACGCATTCTCGTCTCTCCTTCTGCTGCGCCCGCGTTTTGCGGACGTGCGTGCGCGCGATGGCTACTGGTATTATGAAGCGCGCCGGCTTCAAGAAAGTAAAGAGCGCAGGGTTTTTCAGAGCCTCGAACGAAGAGAAAGGAGGCAAATTATGCCGCAGCAGGCACGTTTTCGACGTGACTGAAGAGACCACGGTCGGACAGAGTATTTTGAAAGGGCGGTGTGTGCGACAAGCCAGCGTGAACCAGGAAGCATACGCCGTCATCATCGAGGTTTGTGCGAACGCTTTTTCATCATTTTACCTGCTTATTACCGAGCAAACGATGACATTAACGTGAGACATGTGCTGTAGCGTGACGTTGTCTTGAGGGCAACCGAGTGCGATCGGCGCTAGTACGTACAATCGCCTCCCGTCTTGCATTTAGTGATGCCGTAACGATTGTGCGAACCTTACTATGCTGCAGTTCCGTTTGTGGACGTTGCCCGGGCTGCATGAGTGATTGAGTGAATCTGTTACGTGTCATCTTTGCAAGTGATATCTTAGCCGTCGCGTAGCATAAAAACAGCGTGGCGTGGCACCGCTTGCATGCGCAGCGCTGTCAAGGCGCAAATGCAATACAGGTGCATTAAATGATTCGCGCGGTCCCCTCTGCATTGTGCCACACATCCGGCTCTTGTTCTTTACTGTTGCCGTTTACGAACTACGCTGTCTGCTTATACGTAGGGCGTGCGAGTAACATTTTTTACCTGCAAATGAGCGTGAATGAATAACGCTCGCCTTTAGGCACTTATTAAACTGTCTGAACTACGGTCCGCATAACAATAACGCACGTACAGCCAAGCGACGGTGTCCAGTAAATTGACAATATGGTCATCGCCGTGAACTGCGAGATAACTGTTGGTTGATGTAAGTAACTTTAAGTGCACGCGCTCTGTAATATGCATGTGTGCACTTTTCAGCATTAATTACTTAAGACAGGTAACACCAAAAACGCGTCTTTTTCAATCGCACTGCCCGTAAGCCGGGTGTAACTTGAGTAAAAACACCGGTTCGCTAGCGTGGGGCGTAAATTCAAAGCGAACTAGCAACAACACGTACTCCATAACCATGCACAGGATCACTTACTTCACACGGCGTACGCTGCGAATCCACCGTTCCCGCTGTTCTACGAGGCATTGTCGCCCCGGAAAACGGAAGAACTTTGTTCCAGGAGGGCATTTCTCGTAACTATTAGCGCAGTTGACGACGCAGCAATTCATGCGCGACATTGGAAAGCTCCTCCACAAGCGTGACACGGCTCGGCTCGTGGAGCGGCTGCTGCACGTACCACTCCACTTCGTTTCGTTCCCTCCCGCGCAGCGGCGCCACCAGCTCAATGCACGTTCCCCATATGGTGTGCTACTGAGCGTATCATAAGCATTCTTGGTTGAAATATTCCCACGGTATCGAGTGCCCTTGGAAAATAGCATGCCGATTGACATAGTTGTTTATTCATTCCTTTAATTATTTAATTGTTTATCTTTATGTATCTACCTTTTATAAATATTGCGATCTTTGAAAGATCATGGCAGGTTCAAAAAAAGTTCGCGAGTACCTGCACGCATCAAACAAGCAATCAATGTACAATGAATAGATAAGTACAATGTGACAAGAAGGCAAAAAAGCTTATTGCATTAAATGTACAAGATAACATAGTAACCCAATAATTACAATAACGCGAATGACACAATAAAGCGAATGCTACAGTGCCATAACAAACGATGATTTAAGTGAGGCTGGTTTTCATGCAATGCCATTGTATTATGAGATACACCATTTGCAAGATTATTCCATTAATTAAGAGTTTAGGATAAACTGAATATTTGTAGAAGTTATTCCGTGAAAACAGAGGCGTTGTCATTTTACTGTGGCGCTTGCGAGTTACGTAACCAGATGAGTACTGAAGGATACCTGCACTGTTAACATGTAAATGGCCATTTACTAAATGAAAGAAAAAGCTGAGGCGGCAAATGCGATTTCTTTCCGCAACCTATTGTGTTCAATTTCTCATCAACAGTGTTATCATACGGAATGAGTTATAAATGAAATTCAAGCCTTTCCTTTCTAGTTGATTAATATTGCGTTTAGTGAATGGATCCCACGTTATGACACCATAGTCGAACATCAAAATCAAGTAACGCGGTGTCACGTAACATGCTCCCGCCAAAATCACGTAACGCAGAGCCACGTTATATGTCCTCGAGCTTGCTTGCGCCGGGGAGGCCCTAGTTAGCAAGTAGTGCGTTGTTCGCGCGCATCGCGGCGGCAGCCGTGGATCATGTTACAAACGCGGGTCTTGGAGCTGCCTTCCGCAGGAGAGTGCGTAGTGGGCGTCCTCTACCATATGACTCACCTGCGCAGCGGCACCATGATCACGTGCTTTGTTCCAGGTGCCTCATCGCAACGCCGGCAATTCCCTCGCCACATAGCGTTCGCGTGACGGCGTCTGGCAAAGCCGGAAGGACCGCCGTCGCTTGCTGACGACGTGACGACGTACCGGGCCCAGTTTCTCGACGGCTCAAAACTCACAATGTTCACGCTGGTTAGCTCAGCCGCGTGGTGTGAAGCGAGTGCAAAAAGACATTAAACCAGCATGACTTCGCTCGCAGCTCTGCTGGACCATTGTCTCTGCGCTTGACCGACACATGCTAGTTTATGCCATCATGTCACAACGTCTAATGAGAACTCTTGCCGAGCTCTAGTATAATGCTACTCGCGCTTAAGGAAGGCGCACTTTGCTTCGCACGTAAACCTTCAACGCTGTCCTCCAAAACACAATAGAATCCCCACCCGTAGCAACTGCTTGCAAAAGCGCCAGACTGCGCGCCCATAGTTGCTTGCAGTGTGGTATACAGTGGCCCCCAACGCGGCCATGCGAGGTCCACAAGGGACCGAGGACGCTGTTCACGTTCTACCTTTACGTACGCCGTGCCGCAGAGCGAACACTTTCTCCTATGCTTGATTTCCACAGCCTGGAACACACGCAGTACTGAACAACATGGAATACAGGAGCAACACAGAAAGTAAATAACCTTCGGCCCTAATAACCTTTGGTCATGGGGGCCGTTAATACCTGGCGCTCGGTTTACGTGTACCTAACTAGAAAAGTGGCAGGTCTCCTGGGCACACCTTAAGTACCACGGCCTTGGTGAAATAGTTGAGCGCCTGCCTTGCTGTGGTAGGCAGGGGTGCATCCGCAACTGCCGCCGGGCGCCTACCGGTACAAAAGGAACAAGCGCGCTTCCGGCCTGGTGCTCGGCAGTTGGGAGGTACTGTACGTTTGCGAGGTCACCCACCCTTGTGGGAAATGGGTGGCATGAGACCGCCCGAGCTAAAATTAGGGTCACTCCTTTTTTTGGCAGCGGCATGTTGTGGTCTGTCATGATAGAGGCGCGAAATACAAACATTTCAGTGTTCGCCGTGCGGGGGCGAGAACGAAGAAGTGTGCGCGTGTGGTGCGTGGTGCGTGAGTGGTTCGTGCTGCGCTGCGTTGAAGCCAACTGATTCTTGCTGGACGTCCGGTTCAGAGAATCTTCGAGCAACCGCCACGGCGTTTGCGACGCCAAATACCTGCGCTCCTGCTGGGCAACGGGTCCAGCGAGCCAGGCGAGCTGAACAACCGTTGAAGAAGACCTCAAGGGCCTGTGTTCCGTGCTGGGCGACGGGTCCAGGGAGCCAGACGAGGCGGCGGTGCTCTCGGCTACTGCGGCGACAGCCAGGCTACTGGGGCGGTCATTTCCAGCCACCGGTGCCGTCGAACCCAGTAGCTGGAGATACGATTTAACTACCGCGACCTACCGGCTGCCGTGGCTGCCGAAACAGGCGCTGCGGCGTAAGGGCCGGTGCTGTGGCCAACAGTCCCGTGGGTGGTCCCACATCGCCAGCATCCTACCGTCCACTTCGTCGTCGTAACCGACACCTGCTTGGAAACCTGGAAGCGTCATCGACGACGCGCAGGAAATACGGCGAGACTATTATATTCTTTCGTTGTCCTGGAGGTAATATAGCAGTAGCCGTAGGACTCCGTAGATACAGTCAGTGCATGCCTGTACATAAGATTTTTGTAATATAGTTTGTGTGTGCGTGTGTTTTCGAAAGCGGTGCGTTCCTTGGTGAGCGGTCCTGGGCCCAAACCTGGAGCAAATCCATCACATGGTCATTGATTTGCTTCGTCTGAGTCTGGTCATGCCTAAACGCATCAGCTTGGTTACATAATCAGCCCTCGTTCACTAGAATTCGGAATGCCTCTAATGCTGCTAGTCTTCGTATATTATAACGTAATTTGCTGTCGCACTCATCGCTTCGCCCTTCGGGCGAAACCTTCATTTTTTTACATTGGGAAGCTCAGTAGTGCGAGTGATGTTGTATGGAGAAGCTGGTTTCTGCTTCCCGCTTTCTTGTCTCTCTAATTTTTTTTTTCATCGGCGCTCAGCCGTGCTTCTAAAATGCACCGCCGCAGAAAGCGTCTCTTCTATACATCAACCATCTTTCGCTCCTTCATCTTCCTTGTGACTATATATTCTTCACTCAGTTCAGACCACCTGCGTTAAAGGGACTAGTACGTCTGGTGCTGTTCAAGAGCTGCGCTCCAAGACAATTACAGTCGTACCCTTCTGAGCCACTTGCAATTCAAGAGATCTTTATTATATACATGTTTCTGAGCGTAAGCAGGGATTACAGTAATTTCTTTTTCTTTTTCGTTCCAGATATTAAGAAGCCACGAGCCGACGCCACCTTCACCCCTGTGTTCGTGTTGCCGGGAACGTTAGACAGAATATATCCTTCTAACAATCCTCTGGGCCCCTGGGATGACCCGAGCAAGTGGGGAATATTTGACTACAGCGTCAAGCGAATGGCGGTCGCCTCAAAGCTTGATCCAGTCGTGTTTACTGATGTGAATGACGTCAGCTGGAATGACTGGTCCTTTCATATTTGGAATGTAACTGTGGATGGCCTCGCGTATCTCCGGCGAGGAGGAGACAATTACGCCGTCGCTGATCGATGTGGCCTCAACGCCCGTGTGCATCTAGCAATGGAAAACATCAAGGTTCAGTTGTATGCGACAACTGACATTTTTGGTGGTACTCTGCGGCTCCGAATCGACGTGCGAATCGTTGGGGTTGACGTCCTCCTCAAGGTGAAAGAGTAAGTTTGGGTTTCTCATCCTTCACTCCTCCCGAAGTTGTCGCTAGGTAGATCCGAAACTGTGCCTCAAAACTCTGGGAACGTATTTTAGCATCTGCGATGCGCTACCTCGTGCCTCATTTCCCAGTGCAGGTAGTCTCATATTTACGCAGAAAAAATCTAGCCCGCGACAACCCTGAAATAAAAATAGCAAATAGTTCAAAATTGAATTTTCGCCCGCACTAAATTATCTAGTTAGGGCATTTGGCAACAGCGGAGAGCGCTACGCGATTTCGGGTTCTCGAGTCCATACACGATGGCGGATTGGCGCATTACGCCTTATGTTTTCGTACTTTGAATTTTGCACTGATGTCATTCACTTGGATACTTCATGGTGCTACCGAAAAGTCTAGCTTTAGTGCTTAGGAAACAGTTTGACGTGACTCAGGTGTATTCCACGCTCTGCTTCGAAAAAGAAATCCTTTTCATCGAGTTCTTCAATTCGTGCTGCTTCGAAAAAATGCAAGGTCTCGTCCCTTCGAAAATTCCCTCAATATCACGAAGTTGCATGCCTGATGCTGCTTTCATTAAATGCGAACATTCCTCATTCGAACACTTGTCGGATGGGATTAATAGTCGGTGGGTATTTAGTGCCGGAAGAAGTTTGCGGGGATAAATTGGGCCCAATTAGCACAGGGCAGGAATAAGCGATAATTGGAGATCCATGGGAGAGGCCTTTGTCCTGCAGTGGGCGTAGACAGGCTGATGATGATTATTATTATTTAGTGCAAGCTAGCCTCGCGTGTGCGTAATGTACAGCTCTAGAAATGAATACGCACCGCAAACAGTCGCACACGAATTCGCACACGAAAGTTGCACACGAAACAGTCGCACACGTCCTTGGTTCCGTAGTATGCGAAAGTTGTGAAACCGCGGCGCATGAGCGGATGGCGTACAAGCCTTCCATATCTACGTTCATGGTAAGTGTCGTCGTAGAATACTCCCACCCTTTACTAGTGTTCTGGAATTGAGCGAAGTCAATTGCGAGGGTAGAGTGGCACAAGTTCCGTGGTGAGGCCATTTAATTTTGGGAGCAGGGGAGATTTCTTAGGCGCGTGTCTTATCTCAATTTGCGATGTGAGCCTACTCGGTGTTATATTTCAGCGATGAAAGCACGCTAGGAGGGCCGAGTGAATTTTCTTATTAAGCCATGCCCCTCATAAATGCGCGTGAGCTTAATTTTCTAATTCGGCAAATAACGAAAGAAGAAAGGTAATCAAGGGCTGCTTTATTTCTTAAAACAACCTAATAAAGCCAACGCACAACGAAGTCAGGGAAAGCATAGGGGAGGAGGAGGAAATCACGTTATTAAGTCCGGAGAAACGCCTCCCCACCCAATCTTTGTTTAGTGGTCGGCAGGGGTCGCGGGCCGCACCCACGTTGGGACGGAAAGCCCGTGAGCCTCGACCCTTTCATGAGCCCTCTGGACGGCCCGGAGTTTCTAGTTTGAGGGGCGAAGCTCCTCTTAGTCTAACCTTGTCACGCGTCAGGCGTCAGGCGTCAGGCGTCAGTCGTCAGGCGTCAGGCGTAACCCGCGTGCTGGGAGGCACGCGCTCGCTTCTCGGCGTTCGCCTCGGCGCGTGCCTCCCGGCGCGTGCCTCTCTCTCTCTCTCCCGGCGCTGCCTCCCGACGCGTGCCTCTGCTGTCTTGTGTGAGAGAGAGACAGAGAGAGAGCGAAAGGCGCGTGTTGGCTATGGGAACGCTCTTTCTTAGAGGAACGCTGTACCAGCTCGCAAAGAAGGAGAACGCGCCTTCACCCGCGACATTCAACGTTGGCGCAGGCAGCGTCTCCTAGCGAGTTTCTTGATTGAGAAATACCGACTGCTCGCGTTGGAGAAGCGTTAACCGGCAACCCATATATATGTATATATATAGGCACTGGATCTTGACTTGCAATGAAGTGCCGGTGGGAGATTGCACTTGTGCATAGTTGAACCATGAGGATTCGTAGCGTGCGCGTTAACTAAATTAATCCAGAACTCGGCACGATCTACGATGAACCTCCCGAGCTTCGCCCACTCACCATCATTCACTCCGTGGATATGCTGTAATTTTTTTCTAGACTCTAGTTTTTCACTGTAGAGAAATATTTGTGAAAAGAAGGAAGTGATATAAAGTGGACAAAAAAACACACCTCCCTTCGGTAGGGAACAAGCCCACAACCGTCGGATAGCGTGCAATTCTGTGCCGACTGAGCTACTGAGGCAGTCGTTCTCCTTTCCAGGTTAACTGGTATTTATGTGCGTATTATCCGTCAATGTTAGTCAGCGTCACTTGTAGCCACGGCGACCAGTGTGGAACACTTTTGTTGCCAGAAGGCGTTACGTGGTATGTCCGCCGCGCAGGTGGTGTAGTGGTTACGGTACTCGGCTGCCACCCAAAATACGCGGGTTCGATCCCGGCCGCGGTGGTCGCATTTTCGATGGAGGCGAAAATGCCAGAGGCCCTTGTACTGTGCGTTGTCAGTGCACGTTAAAGAACCCCAGGTGGTCCAAATTTCCGGAGCCCTCCACTACGGCCTTTCTCTCCTCTCTATCTCTTTCACTCCCCTTCCCTCACCCCCACGGACGCTTAGCCGTGCTCCCTACATGCGCTGCAGAAATTAGCGTCCTTTCCTAACCGAACCACAATCATCATCATCATCATCATCGTTACGTGGTATGGTTTTTTGACGAGATTGCTGCTGTTCAATAAACCCTCGCACGCTTCCTAAAGGTACCAAATCTGCCAGTACGAAGCTCAATCTATGAAATAACGGAAAGGAAAGAATTGGTGAAGGGCTCGTTTAATTTTCAGAAACAACCTAATGAAGCCAAGAGACAGTGAAGCCGAGACAAGCATTCGTGAAATTGTGGTTTTTCACTGTAGTGTACTTTTTATGCAGTAAGTGGATAGGAAATAAAGTGGACGAAGAAACACAACTGCCTTCAGTAGGGGCCGGACCGAACGTACGACCTTGAGATAGCGTGTCCGATGCTCAATCTTTGCCTGCTTCCTTTTATTGTCGTATGATGTCAAGGTTAGCTTAGCGAGGCAGTACTTCTACGATCTAGTAACGTGGGCTGCATTATGACCACTGTAGCATCGCAGGGATTGGTGACAAGCTCCGTAGCCGGCCGAGTTTACATTTGTATGTGAAAGCTATAAAGACGAACGATGATGCTGCAGAGAACCGCGACTCTCGAACCTTCATGAGCGTACAATAATTTGTGCGATCTGGACGCAATGAACGAAGTTGTGCTCGTGCGCAGGAAACCCTTACCCTTGCATAGGCATAGTCAACCCGAGCCGTGTGTCACGCATAGGTACGTGCCTTCCCCACACGGGGCCTACACCTACATTTTAAGTACTCATTTCACTTATAACGACATAGAAAAGTAGTCTGCCAGTAGGGCATCGTCTATTCAGCCTGTCCCATAGAATCGGAAGAAAGCAACAGGTAAAATCACGATACACACTACCAGGCTCGGCAGGAAAAACGATTCATTCTGGCGTGCGCATGCATGTGCGCGCGCTAAAAAGGAACCAAGGAGGCTGAGAGGCACGTTTTACCATCTTTGATTACCGTAAAAGGGCGGGACATGTAAATCATGTCGGAAGGAAGAACTCGCTGCTTAGTTTAGTCGTAACACTTGGCGGAGGGTCGAACAGTTCAGCATAGGAAATCTCCTCGCTGATTGCTTCACCTGACATCGATTCCCACAGTGCATAGGATCTGTGTAAATTTTAATTTCGCTAGAAATCCGATGCATCAGTGCATGCCCTCTTCAGAAACGCGAACTCGCCCAAGAGGCCACTCTACCATGTAGCCATAATCAGCTGAGAAACGCAGCCCATACACTGCACGCTCACAATCATGCATGCCGAGAAGGACATCGCTGCGCACTATGGGAGGCGCACAAATTTGAAAAAGAACGTTTTGCGATCTCGTCCTCCCTAGCGTACCCTCCAATGTGGAGGAGACTTGACCTGTAGCATAGTCTGGAAACAAACAGGGACAAAGCTAAAGTAGCACATGAAACGCAAACGGAAGTAGTTCTTCTGGACGTCTGTGCGTCTTCGTCCTTGTTCTAGCGATATGCTACAAGTCAGTTTACCATGCACCAACAAGTCCAAATAGGAGCCTTGGAGGAGCCCTGCCCTATGCGACCTCGCGCGCCCCGGAAAGGCCCAGCTTCTGCGGGCCGAACAGCGCATATAGCATCGACCACTGGCAACAGTGTCATACAAGGGTTACTCGCTTCCCGAAATCGTTGTTTCACGCCACTTCAAGCAATTATTCCTCTGCCAACACTGAAATGATTTCACGTACTGTTTCCATAGAACACTTTTAGTCGGTGGTCCACAAATTGTACAGCATAACGAAAACTCGCCACGTGGACGATGAGTTTTCGTCCAAATTTGGGGATCGGATAGTAGAAAACGATCACTGAGCTACCCACCTTATTCCGCGCTTATGGCACGTTCCGCTACACTTTTCCCAAAATACTTTTGCTGGTCTTCAAAGGCTATTTCGTTGGTGCGATAAGCGAGTAGCGGAACGTGAATGACATTTTGGGTTCACTCTCTGACGATCATGCCGCAAGTCCATTTAGTCTCATTTCGTGCGGCAGTAACACAAATATCGCCGGGCGCCAGGCCCTAATCAGAAAGAGAGAGTGAGAGAAAAATACTGTGTTATCGATGCCATCACCTAACATCCGCATCTGTCCATATCATTTCATGTCAATTTATTGAATACCAAGTGAAATACAAGCGAGTTTTGGATTGGCTGTGCCATGTGTTAGTACCACCGCTTCCTCAATGGGACCGACAACCAATGTTTAAGGTACCTGTCGTGTGTATTTCCACGGACACCTTACCGCTCAGAACGTCCAGTCACGCAATTACAACGGGGTAAACGCTGAGCAAAATTTTTTTATCTACGCTTTTTGTCTACCGAGTCTTCCACACAACACGTGTTGTAAACAATGGCCAAAAGCCGTCGGGTGTGCGTGCGCAAGGTACTGCCACGGCCAGAGCACATGCGCGCGCTGCCTGGCAGACGCCGCGCGCATGCGCCGCGGTTAGAAGCAGGTTTTCCGGTGCCGTACAGGCAGCGCCGCTTCTTCGCGTTGGCTATTTTTACGGTGTAGGAAGGAAATATTAGGACGAGGATGCGTTTTTACGTACCGACTATAATTTTAAGTCCGAGCTATGGCCGTCTGAACAAAACATCAGGGGCTACGTACGGTAACTTAAAGACTCCATAACGCAGTAACAGGCTGCGCTGCGTTCCAGTTGCCGTCATTTTCAAGTTGAGTTAACAAATACAAATATTATTCAAATCGCGAAAGGGTGCTCGATTCCATCACTATAATTCAGGATTTTTCCAAATGCACATAAGTCCAAACAAGCGGTGTGGAGTGTCGGCGCTCCCTTTAAGGCCCGTTAGGCACTTTAGCAAGCGACACTTAAAGCGCCCTTAATTAATTAGTGCATTTGATAAGGTTTCGATGTGGTTATGAAAAGAAATGGGGCATTCAATGTTAATAATTTCGAAGCGATTTCTTTTTCTCAGGAAAACAAGGCCATGGAAATTGAAGACTACCAGCTCACATTCCCAGTCCCGGTTGAATACGACGTCTACGTACTCAACCCTCTTGTTGGACCACTGCTTCAACTATTAAAAGGTTACACGAAAAGATCGTTGACTGAAGACGAGGCGAACAACCTAGAAGACCACTCGAGGAAGTACTTGGAGCGGGCCATAGCTACAGTGACTGAATTCATAAAGGATCCAGCACCTTGGATGCCATGGGACAACTCTATCATTGACGCGTACCGTCGATACATCGAGGAGCGTAAGAGTTAATCTCCGCAGAATAGTTAGGTCCTTACTTTACGCAAATGCGAATAAACGCAAAAATACATAAGCTCGGCTAAGGTGAAACCTAAGGAGGTGCAAATGAGTAATGCGCCGGTGTTTTCCCCTGGAACACATTATTCGCTGAGCTGAACCGATTTCATCAGTTATGCATTCGTCTGTAATGCTCTGTCTACAGAAAATGTGGGGCGATCCTGGATGCAGTGCCGTCAGACAGCGTACGTAATGGTTTCCGTGACACAAGCGATTTTTGCAACTTTTTTACATTTAATTTAATTATTTCTGCATATCCCTCTATTTTAAGAGAGTTTAAGTCATATTAGTTTATTCTGTGACGGTTTTCAAAAAATATACACTTGTTCTTGACCATTCTCGAACAATTTGCGTTACTGCGACAGGCGACTAAGGATACGTCGATAGGAGACGCCTGACAGCCTGCGTTCATGCGGTGCTTCGCACCTAAAGCACGGGACACAGAATAATGTGCGCGCACACAGAAACCTTGGAAATATTGAGGCTCCGTGATTACATGTGCATTTCATCTCGCAGATTCAACAACTATCGCTTAAGGTGTATTCGCTAACCACGGGCAATGAGCGGGACAAGTTGCCGGACTCTGTTGTTCCATCCGAATGTGCATCTCCTCTTCTTAAGAACCTGACTGACGCAGTGTTCTAAGATATAAAGGGTCATATTACGCTTGCTTGTTCATTGTGCTTCAGAATAAATTGTCACGGTTGGCGTATATTCGTCTAATGCTTGTTATTTGGTGCCTATGTATTGTGTAGGGAGTGCTTTACTGCCTGAGTGTTTACGTTTTGTTTCCTTTCCACTCCTGTAGTTGCACAGATGGGCTGACCGTATAATAAAGTAAGATTAAATTAATTAAACCGCATCCGGTAAGGAAACGTCCAGGGTATCTAGGTTTAACTAGGATCGACATATTTTCATTTTTTAAGCATTGCATAGGGGATTATGAGGATCTTGGGGTCGCGAATTTCGTAGGCATGTTCTAAAATTTCCTGTTATACATGTTGGGGACGCTACAAAGTGGCCGCTTACGGAAAGCATAACACTGAGTATTTTAGGAGCGTCGGCTTTCGGGCTAGTTGCAACATTGATGGCCAACGAAAGATTGGCACAAAGAAGGGCCATTGCAGAAGAACATTTCCTTTTTGCGAAACATAAAAGTTGGCTCGGGAACTTGTTGAGGATATGTACGTACAAAAATTTCGGAGTGAATATGTTGGCGTTCCTTCCGTGTACATTTATCATAACGACCATATCTTTCTAGTTGATAGGTCTTAAGTCGTGTTCCTACCAATCATGTGGTTCTTTGTAATGTGCGTATGCTTGAAGGTTGTGAACTTCCGGGTGTGTCAGTGACAACGTCATGAATTCGGTCAACCAGTGTGTACTGCGCATGTGCCGTGTTAGAACCATAACCAGCAATGAATCAATAAGCAACCCACCTCGCCTACATATACTCCTATGTTTTCTGGAATAAAGCATTCTTGCAAAAGCTGCTGCGGCGTGTCCACGTCGGTCAGTACTGAAGGAGAGTCTTCGGAAGAATAATGATTTGATTGATTTGTGGGGTTTTACGTCCCAAAACCAGCTCTGATTATGAGAGACGCCGTAGTGGAGGTCTCCGGAAATTTCGACCATCTGGGGTTCTTTAACGTACACTGACATCGCGCAGCACACGGGCCTCAACATTTCCCCTCCATCGAAATGTAGCCGCCGCGGCTGGCATTCGATCCCGCGACCTTCGGATCAGCAGCCGAGTGGCGTAACCACCATACCACCGTGGCAGGGCTTTGGAAGAGTAAAACCAAGTTGCGAGTGTACGCGTGCCCGCGTCCTGAGTTCCTCATCCCTGTCTGATTATTAGTGCGAAACTTACGTAGCTCAGTAATTTTGTACTTTCTCGTAACAAATACAAAATAACTAAAACACAAATAAACAGAATCGGCCGTTCACGTTTTTCTGTCGAAACCTCGCAACGAGACGGTAACAAGTAAACACGTTAATCAGTTGCTGAAGGCGTTATTTGCTGATTAAAAACTTTTCACATTAGATGACGAAACGAAGCATACTAAGCCTCTAAAAGAACAACACACCTCGAGTTGGTTGCTTCATTACAAGGAAAAAAACCGGCGCGCAATTCGCAACGACAACGGAATCCACGACGATACGCATGCGCTGTATGTACTTCGAATGCTTGTCTTTCAGCATTTATTTGTCTTTGCGAAATATGGCTCTGTTCGTGCCTTCTGATTCGCTGGAACGTGGCACACGCTCACTCAGGTTGTCGTTACCAAGCGCTCCAATTCTCTGGGCACTCCTGACGCAAATTTATGCTCGGTACTGTAACCATGGCCTTTAGTTCATTTTGGGCACTTAGTGGTATCATAAGAAGATTTAAAAAATAAAGTAAGTGCGCTTTGCTGATATTTAAGGGCTTGTGCACCAGAAAAATGTACAACTGTCGCAGCGCTATGTGATGAAAGTTTCTAAATCCATCGAAGTGGTCGGCTGCCGTAATTGTTTGCTTGAAGGAAAACCCCGACAAAAATATCCGCGGTAATCGTCACGGCCTCTACTCTCGAAGAATGTGTGCACAAAAATGATCAGCTGCTGGAATTCATGGGCAATTGTGTGTGGCTTATGTTTCCGCAGTATCCTGCAATTAGAAAGCATTGGTTTACATGATAACTTGAAAGAAATGGCAGCTCAAGCTCATCTGTCATTAACACCTGGGTGGTTAGGCCTATTATGCGCATCGATGAAAGGCAAGAAGTTAGAGTCATCAACGACTGGGGATTAATGATCCGACGTGTAAGTGTTCTCCGTGCGGCTCGCCCTTATCCGATTGCGAAGGAATTCTTATGATATCATTGAGAGTAATATTTGCATGTATAAACGTTATTGCGATTTGACGTTTTAATATGCATTTGGTGTATTTATATGTATTACTGTATTCGTATGCATTCATCTTAAGTATTTACTTCCATTTTTGTACTAATACGCATTTATTTTCTCTATAGCTCAGTACTAACTACTGCTGTTAAAAAACGGACCCCCTGCAACAGCCCTTCAGAGGGCACTTGGGTCCTACTTGTATAACAGCAACCGTTCATTACAGCAATAATCATTCATTACATGTGTACTATAGAATAGAAATTGATTTATTTATCTATCCTGGCCGAGGCTGGAAAGAGTCGCTTCTGCAAAAGCTCGCCGATCAATACAAAGAAAAAGAAACACATCATCTGCCCCTACGGGAAACCATGGTGGGATGCGAAACATCGCGGGGAGTGCGCATCGAGTGTCCGTTTTGTGTCAGTTGGCAACACAACCCAATGAAAGTTAGAGTGAGAGAACAGAGGAGAGTACAGAGGAGTACAGAGGAGACGTTTGTACCGGGTTGTACGAGCCCGGAATTGGTGGTCGGCTTGATAACGCTGACATTCCACTTCGGCGTGCCCAGCCCGCGTTGCTTCCGTGTAAGTTTCCTGCCGACGTTCAACTTTACGTTCGGCTTCTCTACCCCGAAGTTCGGGGTCCGCTTGCTGACGCTGACGTTTACATTCGGCTTCCCGAGGCTTCCTCTGCTCCGCGGCGGTGGCGCTGCCGCTGCAACTAGCGCCGACGTTGACGTTGTTCATGGCGTTTCGCAAATCGTTGCACAGAGAGAGATTGACGGAAGAACAGCGAACGTGCGCTTTATACTGGGCCGGGACACTTGCGCCGCCTACCAGCGTACCCTTAGAGGGAGAGTGAGAGAGTGAGAATTATATGCAATGATTTGCTGCGACGCACCTGTGGCGGAGAGGGGAGGAGGAGAGCGCACACCTGCGTAGGAGAGGAGAAATGAGGGACAGTTGCGCATGCGTAGTATGGGTGCGGACGCCGCAGAACGGACACTGCCCCGAGCACAAGATGCATCTAAATAATGTGGTTGATCCCTCTGTCATAGGAATCTGTATAACACAAAAGTGAAACTTGTCGTCGGACATAAGCGTCAATCTGGCGAACCGAAGGGCGGCAGATGCGTTGGGTACTCTGGACTCCCCTTGCATGTACAAATCAGCGGCACCTCGACACTGTACATGGATCTTCGACAGTTGCACGCAAGCGAAAGCTCTCGAACGACACATTTCTCCGGAGACAATGCACTGAACTCGCCAGCGCCCTGCGCAAACCTGCCATAAACCAGGAGCGTCCGCAAACGGTGATACCTTGCAAGCGTAACCGAACTGTTTTTCGGCGGATCGTTTTGTGAACGCACAGTTCTCTGTGCGACAGGCGCATCATTTGCTTGTCGACGGCCGTCTTCGCGTTCCTGGAGTAAAGCGCGTCACAGCGCAACTGGCTATCATATACGTCACAAAAGAAAGATATTGCAGCGGGCGTGGCTGAAGAAACGCCCCGGTAGAACGCCGAAGCATGCGCGGCGATACAGGCGTCGAAACTGCGGAAATGCTAACTGTCGGCGAGCATATTACCGCGACAATTGAAGACTTCGCTCCGTCGCTCCTAGGTGGCGGTACCACCGCTAAGAACCGAGAGTACAGTGAAAGGGACACGACGTTAATTTAAGAGCAATTTTGCTTGCTAAATATTTAGTCTTAATTGGACATCAGTTAGATGCAAATTGTAAAGGCGTCTAGTAAATGTGTAAGGTCCGTCTTTTCGTCCTTTTCCCAAATCTGCCAGTGGCGTGGTAAGTAGTGCTTCCACTTCCTACCGCGGTCCAATGGCTGGTTGTGGGTACGAATCCCAGCGGGTGGTACTTTTTCAATCAAAATTGCGCGTTTATTTCTCAAACATGTACTTCCATTACGGAAGGGCGTCACAGATATCTCGGTGCACCCCGGCATAAAACACTTTCTCGGTAAAAAGAACTTGAGACGAGCACAAGCCTTTTCAAATTTCTTCTAGTGAAACGGATATGGGTTGCGAAGAAATGGACATGAGGCTCAAATTCGTTAGAGGTGTCAGCAAATGGATATCCTTGGCAGAGGGTAAATATAGAACCTGAAAACGAACATTATTTTAAAATGCTGAGCCGTCTATCATAGGAGTTTGTATAACACAAAAGTGAAACCTGTCTTCGCGAAGTTGTGGAATGCATAAGCGAAGCGAGCGTTCAGAGATGGTTTGGCTGCTATAGGCATGAGAACACGTTACATGTAGACGTCAGCGGCACTTCGACACGGCACAAAGATACTCCACCGTTGCGCAACGTGCGCACGAGGAGCAACAAAGGCTCATTGCTCGGAGCGCGAGTTACAGCCGTACACGCAACGGCTGGGATGTCTTAGCCTTGTGCGCTTGCAACTCGAAAGGCTACACAACTTATGTGGCTTTCGCTTAGGCAAGTACCCACCTCCGCGCTTGAAAACAACGTACCGGAAACAGAAGACAAACTCCGAGATGTGGAAGCGCGTGTGCCAAGTCCTGCAGGTCGTGTAAGAATTACACAGCTTGCGCTAGGTCGCTCAAGGCCGCATCCCAGCGAAGCTGGTCGTTAGTTTTCTGAAATAGTTCGCTTGATAATCGTGGCACATTTTGGCGCGAACGTGTCGCGTGCCGTTGCGTTACGTTATTTTGGCGGGAACATGCCACCTGACAGTGCGTTAAGTGATTTTCGAGGGAACATGCCACGTGACATTTTGTTATGTGAGTTTCGTGGAAACATGCCGCGTGGTCACCCAAAATTACGTAACGCAATGTCACATGACATGTTTCCGCGAAAATCACGCAACAAATGTCACCTGACATTTCCCCCAAGGTCACGTAACGACATGTCACGTGACATGTTCCCCTCAAAATAACGCTACGAAACGTCACGTGACATGTTCTTGCCCAAATCACGTAACGCAGTGTCACGTTTCCGCCAAAATGACGGAACGCAACGTCACATGGTATTACATGATGCCTGACAAATTACAGATAGATTAAGCAGCTTCGCTGCTAAAAACTGCCTATTTAGCCGCTTTACTGTTAGTGGCGCGGAAGGGTACGGTGCTAGCGTTAGCGGTGCGGAGGCGTCACGAATGTGACGTCATGGACTCTCCTTAGTTTGTTCACACATCTTAAGACGATAGAGATGCGTGTCGTTGTGGGCATGTTTACATTGGAGTGCATTATGCTAAGGTATGCCCTATTTCTCAAAGTTGACCTGATGTGAAATAATGTGAACCAAAAGCCAATAATTTATTAGACGTAGACCAGAGTTGAATAATGTTGATGGGTAAGCATCAGTCATGCATAAAAGTAAATAAACGTGAATCGAAGATGAGTTAAAGGGAATTAATATCAATCAAATACGAGGTAATGTTAGCTGACGTGAGTTGCGTATCCTGTGCGCATGTGTGTGTTTTAGGAAAGGGCACAGCTGTCTTTGTAACTGCTAGCCGACTTCACCTTCCTCTCGCCTACACTGCAGCGCTCATTCTCGAGCATTCGGAAGAAAATAGGCGATAAATACAAAACAAACACAAGCGAAACACTTGAAAATCCACTGCTCCACATTTTTTACTGATTCCACGTTCAGTGGAATAGCACTTCAATTATTATAGCACACAGACCTCAAGTATTGTGTGTAAACTATAAGGGTATCGTACTTTTGTACATCTGTGCAAATGCAGCACTGTAGTTTACCGAAACGGTGGTAGAGGAAAATCAGCTCTGAATCTAGAGCTAGAGTCGACGTTCTTCGTTGGCGCAAGGCGTTCATATTTCAGCGAGACAAACACGCGAGTTATGAAAATTAGGGCTCATTGCATTTGTGTAATGCGTCGTTCTGATTTCACGGAACCTACATTACGTTTTTTAGAGACACAGATTCGATTTAACTATATCACCGAGTCGTTTGTTCAAGATGTAAAATTCTCCTTATGCAATGGAGGACGTGAAACAGCTAAATACTTCAAATCGCTCATGCTCCCCCCGGTGTGGTACTCCACGTATTCTACGCTTTCACTGAAACTACCCAGAGCTCTACACGAGCGGCCTGACATTTTCATAGATATTAACCTCGGCTATTCGAACCCAGGTTCATATATTCTACATCCGGCTTCAGCGAGCTCACGCTGCAAATGAACAAAATTTTACTCAGACGGTTCATTCGGACCCAAACTCACTGTGTGTCAAATAGACTAAGCTCACTTGGTCACAGATTCACGAATATCTCGCTGCTGAATCAGTTTCCCTCAGACTCAAACCCACGAAAAATTCGTCGACCCAAGCTCGCTAGAGCTCAATGAATAATCGTTGGCTGAGTTGCAATCACTCAAACTCAAACTCAAAAGTCGCTGCGCGGATAAGGATATATATATATATATATATATATATATATATATATATATATATATATATATATATATATATATATATATATAGAGAGAGAGAGAGAGAGAATTCTGTTAGCATTTGGCGCGTTACTTGTGAGTGTGAGAGTGAGGTTGCGCCGTTCTTCTCGGCTTTTCATTGTGTAGGAGGTGGTGGCGTTTCAGGTTAGCTGCTTTTTGTATTGAGGTCGCCAATTACGGGGCGGGTATTGCTGCCTGATGAGAACACTAAGAAGGCGTTCTGTGTTGTATTTGAAGTCGTTTGTTTGTGAGCAGATTCTCGTAAATGGGTGTGCCTGGGGGGTATGCTGATTTTGCAGTGCCGTGGATGGCAGCTTTTAAATTGGAGGTATCGTTGCGTGTCTGTGGGCTTCCTGTACGCCTTGGTTATCAGGTTACCCTTCTCAACCCTACACTTCACATTGAGGAAGAATTTCAGTTCTCGAATGGGTATGAGTGAAGGATATGCTTTTATGTGCCTGCTTAATTAGTCAATAAACATAATTAGTTGCTCGTCAGGGTTTGTTCAGATGAGGAAGATGTCATCGAGGTACCGCTTATAAAAAGCGGCGCGCGTGGGAGCGTTGCCAGAAAGTCTGATTGGAAATCGAATCAAATTTTGCTGGCAATCCCAATTTGATGCCATCCCCATCTACATGTCATTTATTTGGAGGAAATATTGGTTGTCATATTCGAAGCTCGTTAATTCGAGAACAATTCAAGCAAGATATCCATTGAAGATTGGGGGTGCAGAAGAAGCTGATTTATTTTCCGTGTAGCACCTCACAAGTGCTTTATGCCATCGACGTGTGGTGTGTTTGTGTACAGCGACGTGACATTTAATGCGACAAGGCACGTGCCATCCGTTATTCGAAGATCTTCCATTTCTCGCAGGAAGGGAATTGTGTCAAGTTGGTAGGCTGAACGTGTAGGCGGTATGCCCTGAATTAAGAAATCAATGTAAAGAGATATTGTTTCGGTAAGTGTTCAGGTTCCTGATATCATATGTCTGCCAGGTTGACATTTTTTTGTGTATCTTCGGTAGCATGTAGAACCGCCCCAGGTGTGATACGGGCGCGAATAAGCGATCTACAGAGTTTGGTATCTATTGCATCCTGTTTTGCGAGGTCCTGAAGGACCTCGCAATACATAGAACGGAGGAACGCAATAAACATAAATGTTACCGCTCTCCGTTCCTTCTACAAACTTCTACACTGTCATTTTGTCAGCAAAAGTACCTCTTCCAGGCTATTTTTCTTAGAAATTTCAGTACTTTTCGGCTTGCATTCATGCAGCTCACAGAATACGAAGGAAACCGCTCTGGCAGGAGGATATCAGAATCTTGTGGGGCAAGGGGAGCAGCTTTCCTCCGCCCACAGCACCTTTTCGACATTATTTTTTTGGAAGCGCCCAGCAGCCCAGCGCCTTCGTGGCTCGTGAATTATCACTGGGACACGGATACTCTACCCTTGTGTCCCCGGATATCTCTCTGTCTTGCGCCACGATGCGCAACCCAAGCTTCAGATCCTCGAAGTTCCGCCTCTGTAGAAAGCACTCCTTGTCACAATAACCCATGCTGCACTATAAAAGCGGCTGGTAACTGTGCGAGGGCTCACAAGGCGAACTGCAACTCAAGCCTGCGTATCTAGCGGTGCTCCTCCAGGATGCCATCAGCAAATGCGGGTATTTGACTAACCGATACCAGTATCTGCGGAACCGAAGCTGCAAAAGCGGGAGCCAGGTGTCGTTCGCAGAAAAATGAAGATGTCTTTATGCAAATTTTGTCTAACCATTTTCACGGCAATTTTGGCTGTGTCTACGGCAGGTGAGTTGAATCGCAGAAGCCTTGTATTGTTCCCCACTTTTTGTATCTCAGAGGAAGGCCGTACCTTTTCCGTTGCCCGATGGTTGAGTGATTGTATATCTTCTCGCTTCAAACAGATATTGGCGATGACTAATTAAGTCGGATTGCAAAGCGGCACTTGCACCATATACACATCATGAATATGTAATGAACCTGAGGACCTGTTCTAAAGAAGAATAAATATTTGATTTCTCCATAAGAAGATTTCGCCAGGAGAACAATGTGTCCATTAATTAGTGTGCCTAAGAACAAGGGAGTCGTTTCGGTTCACATGCTTTCCATCGGATATCGGAATGTGCCGATGCTTAGCACTGCTCTAGCAGATATTTCAGGCTCGTACATACCAAAAAAATACGTGGGTTGATAGCTCATATATTCGTTTCTTCAACCGTTGAAATTCGGCTTAGTAGAATTTGTCTTTGGGCGAGTTGGTTCGTGCTTCAAACGGGAAAAAACGGAGCGCTAACAAAACAACATACAAAGAAGGAGGCTACACACACGACTGGCGCTCAACTTTCAACTGACATTTATTGAAGCAACATCGAATTTATGCACACAGCCGCCAAACGTAATCTCTGCCAAGAGAGAACCTTCAGACAACAACCCGCCACATCACCACCACAAACACCGCGTCAGGCCCTCGTGCCAGGCAATATACAAGCAGCAATGCCACAGAAGGCGAGGGATATAGCCGGAACGTTGCGCACCACATTTGACAATCTCATGTTTTGTAAAGGATAATAAAACTTCAATAAATGTCAGTTGAAAGTTGAGCGCCAGTCCTGTGTGTAGCCTCCTTCTTTGTGTGTTGTTTTGTTAGCGCTCCGTTTTTTTTTCCCGTTTGAAACGTTGAAATTCAACTAAGACGCCTTAAATAAAACTCTCTTACTCCAAGCTGAAATGCTCTTTCTCTTCGATGGCGTAGCAAACCTTCCTAAATGTTGCCGAACTCGGCGAAACCCGCTGTTTTAAAACAATTAATTTATATTGCGCATCAGGGATATAACTTTTTCCTTCATGTTAATAATGCGGTGCGAGTTGAATTCGTCAAGCACGACACGGTACACTAGCAGTATATAGACAACGAAATAGACACGAACTGATCTAGTGATCTCAGTCAGCCTCTTTACTGAACTGAATTCGCATGCCCTTTAGTGCATATATGTGGAATTTTTTTTTACAGATTATTCCTGCAATTCCGGTGACACACTCTTCGACATCGGGCTAGCAAAGGTTCTCAGCATGCCATCCTTCGACGCTTTTCCGCTGGACGATATTCGCCGCACATTCACCAAGATTTTCGATTTCCGTGTGCGTATGTCGCAAGGAAAGCTGTACGGCTTGAAGAACCTGAAGCGATGGGATCGCAGCTACATCAACGCCACAGACAGCGGCATCACAGCTCACTTCAAGATTGAGGGGGGTCCTCTGGCCGTGACATACACGGGAACAATTAATTCTATACCCCTTGACGCCCGGGTAAATGTGAACATCTACATTCCCAGGATTGAGGTGTTCATTTACGCTGAAGAGTGAGTATGCCTACGTGATTGCATGCGCACTTTGGTCGGTACGAGTGCCGTGCTATTTTTAGCAGCGAAGCCGTTCGGCACTGCATGGTAACGTCTAGCCTCCCGAACAAATCCTTGCCTGTATACGATACCAAAAGGTATGGCGCTAAGCAAAGGATATTGGGATATTCAAAAGGAATACGCGCCAAACATCCTCGTCCGCTTTTCGCTACATCTAGTGGATCGGGATTGTTGTAAGCGCACACCACAGTGTGGTTTCCTATCCTCCTTCCAACGTCTAATCACATATATATATAGATATATATATACTATCATTGCTGGGAGGCGTCATGCATAACGTGATGTGACGGCGAGAAGGCCGCTATAGCTACCGGTGGCACTGCCTCACACTCTCAAGATTACTAATACATAAAGACCCAATGAAGTGGACAGGGGGACGACCGCCTTCGTAGCTGAGTTAGACCATTGGACGCGCTATCGGAAGGTCGGGGGTTTGGTTCACATCGAAGGCAGGTTTGTCTTTTCATCGACTTACTTGCCTCCAGGGGTCCGCCTTCAGGATCTTGTATATGCGTTTTACGTGCTTCGGTGCTCAAGAAAGGACCAAAGTTCAGTGTTGGTGCTGTCTGTTTCTTTAGCTCTTCTGTGTCTTTTTTTCCTTTCAACTTACCCCAAAATTACCGTACCAGAATTAGGTATGTGTATAACTTCCCTTATGCACTCCTAAGCTTCACTGTCTGTTGGTTCATCAAGATATATATATATATATATATATATATATATATATATATATATATATATATATATATATATATATATATCAAAGAAAGTTCTTCCTGGCTATCGGGATAAATATACTATCAGAAAGACACAGTGACAAACATAGGATTTATTCTGACGTTTCGGCTGGAGGCCAGCCTCCAGCCTGGCCTCCAGCCGTTTGCTCATTAAGTTGTTTCTAACAAATATATATATATATATATATATATATATATATATATATATATATATATATATATATATATATATTCTCCATGTTTCTGCACCGTACGTTAGTACTGGGAGAATGCAGTGATTGAATACTTTTCGCTTTAATGAGAGCGGTAAGTTTCCGGTCATGATTTCGTAATGCCTTCCGAATGCGCTCCAGCCCAGCCTTATTCTACGGAGAATTTCGTTTCCTGGGTAGGAGTTCCTGATATTAACTGTCCCAGATATACATATTCGTTTAGAAATTGTAAGGGTTCATTGTTGATTTTAAATTCCTGTTCCTTAGCTAAGCTATTGAGCATAACTTTGGCCTTTTGCCGATTCATTTTAATCCAATTTTAATGCTTTCCCTGCTTAGGTCATCAATCATGTTTTGTAATTCGTCACCATTATTGCTAAAGAGCCCAATGTCGTCTGCAAATCCTAAATTGTTTAGATATTCTCCGTATATTCGAATGCCCTTTTCTTCCCAGTCTAGAAGTTTAAAGACTTCATCTAAACATGCTGTGAATAGCATCGGAGATATTGTATCTCCCTGTCTCACACCTCTCCTGATCGGGATTTCTCTGCTTCTCTCATGTAGGAGTAGTGTGGCTGTGCAATCTTTGTATATGTTGTTTATGGTTTTCACGTATACGCCAGGTACCCCTTGTCGATGTAGAGCTTCTAGAACTGCTTGCATTTCTATGGAGTCAAATGCTAAAGAGGTTTGTTATATTCCGCGTACTTCTCAATTACTAGGTTGATAGCGTGCCTGTGGTCCATTGTCGAGTAACCTTTCCTAAAACCAGCTTGTTCTCTCGGTTGCTTAAAGTCGAGTGTTTCTCATATCCTCGTAGAAATTACCTTTGTAAATAGCTTGTATATTACTGGGAGCAGGCTGATTGGTCTGTAATTCTTTAAGTCCTTTATGTCACCTTTCTTGTGGATAAGGATATTAGCATTTTTCCAGCTGCGCGGTACGCTACATGTCTTGATACATTTCGTGAAGAGCGATGCAAGTTTTTCAAGTACAATATCTCCTCCGTCTTTGATCAAGTCGGTTGTTATACCATCGTCACCAGCTGCTTTACCGCGGGACATGCCTTTGGCAGCTTTTTTGACTTCGTCAGCGGTTATACATGGAATTTCGGTGTTCTCCTCTGGTTCTATTTCTATTAAGGTTGTATGGTCTGTCTGAGAGCTGTACAGTTCCGAGTATAAATCTTCTGCTACCTTTACTATTTCGTTGAAACTGTTGATAACGTTACCTTGTTTATCTTTTAGTGCGTGCATTTTGTTTTGTCCTAAGTGCAGCTTCTTTTTGACCGATTTAATGCTGGTGCCTTTTTCTACTGCTTTCTCTATTTCTCTCATGTTAAAGTTTCTCACATCTCTTTGCCTGGCTTTACTGATCAAATTTGATAGTTCTCCGAATTCTATCTTATCTTTTGATGAAGTTACTTTCATCTGTTGGCGTTTTTTTATTAAGTCCTTGCTAGATTGGGACAGCTTACTTTTTGCTTGCTTTGTTGTTTTACCCCCGACTTCTATCGCGGTTGCAAGGATTGTTTTCGTTATGGTTTTGTTTATTTGTTCTAAATCGTCACCGTTTTCGTCTAAGGCCTCGAACTTGTTGCTTAGGGCGACTTTAAATTCGTCGTCTTTCGCTCTGATTACCTCTACATTATATATATATATGCTCGAATGGAGATCGATGGATCCGGTGTAATATGTGTTTGAGCATGAGGGTAACAAAGGTTCGAAAGACAACTTCTTTACTAACGTTTCTGCAGGTGGGCCTGCCTTCGTCAGTGTAACAGAGACTGCTTGCCACGCAGGGCATATATAGCGTCCGCATATACTGGCGTATCACAAAGCCCTGTCATCACTAATATCGTTTCTTAGGAATTATCATTAGTTATCGACGCATGCATGTAGCCGTAGGCAGAACCACAATTTTTACGTGCGACATTATACAATCGTGAATTGACACCTTCACTCTTTCGCCGATAGCCCCTACATAAATACATGATAGCGAAAAGCGCTGACAGTCACTGCTGTAGTGAGTAAATAAACGGAATAAACATCACACAAAAGTACATTTCATATTTCAACAACGCCAAAAAAAGGAAAGAATTAAAAAAGAGAGAAAAAGGAAGAAGAAAGATAAAACAAGTAGGCAAGCTAAAAATGCGTCGGTTCTCGAGAACATGAGAGTGATGTACACGTGACCGTGCTACGGGACAGTGCTTCAAGGCAACATGCAAATCAGAGAGCCCGGGTTCTCGTTCATGCCGTTAGACAGCGTGTCGAATTTATGGATTAAAAATGATTCCCTGAGTTCGCGTTCGTGATGTTAGTTGAACCCTGATTCTGTGAGCCTGAAACCTGTCTGGGTTTGGCCTATGTACCGAAGACAAATGGAGCATTCTATCAAATAAATCAAGTTTGATACGTCGCAAGTGAAATTCCCCCTGATCTTGAGACTGAAATTTGCAGTGGTACTCGCGGCCACGTTTGTCGTCGTCATGTGCGCGCACACTTTACAGCGTGGTTTCATGCAAGGATGGGACCCAACCGTCAGGGCACTGTCCTTACGATTCATTTTAGAAGTTGTTAAGTCCCGCGGGTTTTTTCCTCGCTTGTAGACAACCCGCGGTGGCTTTGGAAACGCTCGCGCAAGGCGTTCGCTGTGCATATGTATATTGTGATGTTTTCGGAGAATAGCCGCAAAATTAGGGACGGATGCGTTATGGGTTACTACCAGGTTGACCTGTGAATGATTACGAGAACTCTCCTTAGGACAGAAGAGTGTTCCGCGATGTATTGCGTCGACGCGATTCACCGCCTCGTCAATTAATTTCGGCGGATATTTCTGCACAAGGAGAGCATTGCGCAGTCGATCACAGTTAGCGTCAAAATCAGATTGTGCGGAGCATATCCGCTTAAACCGTAAGGCCTGGCTGTAAGGAATGCTGGATTTGCAATCTCTTGTATGGCTGCTTTGAAAGTGTAGCTACGTCTGGCGGTCAGTCGGCTTGCGGTACAGCTTAGTGGCAATATCTACAGTCGTCTTGGGCGATTCGCAGACAAAGTCTCTTTTCCAGTACTTTGACCAGCTGCTGCAAAGCACGCCAGCGTTTGTAACACTCTCGGGCGCTTTGATCAGTGATGTTCCCTCGCTGGTCGACTTTGTCCCCTCATCGGCAACAACACTGGTCCTTCACGTCGGCAGCAACGACTTAGCGAGAAGAAGTGCCTTGGCAACTTTTCAACGTTATCGCGAGCTTCTAGACTTCATCCATGAAGAACTACCTGAAATAAGGTGCATTTACGCAACGCTGGTCTTGCCTAGGACTACCAATCGTCGTCGTAGAAGCGATAACAGGGCGTTTGTCCATGGTTTTAACCGCGAGGCTAGCCGCTTCAATAGTCTGGCGCGAAGTTTCTGCGGACGTTCCAGGAACTTGTCCTGTCTGGATCACATCTTCGAATGGCTGCCGCCTGGACGAGTACTGGCAGCTGATGGAGTACACCTAAGCTATGAAGGTGTTGCACTCATGGCTAGTCACATCCGGCAACTTTGCTTCTCGTCCCCAAGCGAAGCCACCTCGACGAGTTGTCGAGACAGCGTGAGTTCGCCCAAATATTCTTGAAGGACTTCTGCACAGAACTGCTCCCAGAAACCGTGCAGGACAGCCCAGCTCCACAAGACGCTACCTGACATAAGCCTACGGACGAACAGCTGCGCGAATTTTCCCTGTGCTTCCGGCAGTGAGCACGCCAACGGGAACCTGCGCAGCAGCGTCCCACTCGCCGAGTCAACAACTACAGCACCTGCAAACCAGCAGCCACAGAATCGTGCTTACGTGTCCCGCAGCAAGGGTCGCCACTCGTCTACTAGTACCAAGGACTGTGTGCCAGGGAACTCGGTCGTGTCTACCCCACAAGTCCCAGGAAATACGGCACTCTCTCCCAAAAGGCTCGAGGTATTTGCTTCGCAATGAGTACTCTGACGTTGTAAGAAGAAAACAGAATTGACTAGAGTGTTCGGTGCTGGATAACTTTGCACTTGTTAAGTGTTCTAAGGCCTTTCAAATAATTAGAAAGTCTGTTGAGAAACGTGTCCGATATCACCTACACCTGTCGACGCTAGAAGCATATTTAGCTGCGTCCGTAGCGCCTAGAGGTCTCACTCTTGCTTTACAGCCGGCAACGTCGGAGCTGTCTAAGGGCGACGCGAAGAGATGGTTGAACACCTTAAATAGCGCTTCTTTAGGCCTAGTGCGTATTGTGATAAACGATTATCAGGTTTCACTGAAATCACTCATTAACCGGGAGCGCCAGCTACTTGAGCAGTTGGTCCTGTCAGCAGAGGAATCGCAGTCCCTAAGGTCATGTGAGGAAAAGAAACCGATTGAACTCAGCGCACATAAACGCAAAAAGTTGCTCAGGGACGGCGTAACGCCTCTAAACTCGAAAAAGCCATCTATGGGCCAGGAAACTTTAAGTACAAGGTCACCTGACAATATTATTTATATTTCAGGTGTCTATCACAAGAAGAGATCAGTCTTTTATCGCGTGATTTAAGCTTTTGTCCCCCAAGTGGCAGCTACGATGAATTTCAGTTGTACAAGGATTTAGACACCTTTGCACGAAATATGAGGCTTCATGAATACTTCTTCGATCAGCCGACCCGGCCTAACGCTTCCACAGCATTACCCTCAACTAAACGCTGGACACCTGCATCGCAACGTGATAAGCACCTTGATATGTTTATTAAAGCGGTGCAAAGGGATGTTATCCGTGCTTGAAATGATCGTCATCCCTTTAGAAAGAATTTGTCGACTCTAGAAACGAAATCACTAGCAGATCTTGGTAAGCGCGTTGATATCACCATCAAACCTGCTGTCAAAGGCGGTGCTATTGTTGTCATGGATGCGACAGACTACATCACTGAAGCTAATAGGCAACTTGGTCACACCTCATTTTACAAGCGACTCGGTGCCGATCCGACTGGTGATTACAAAACAGTATTAGAAACCACAATAAGGAAACTGGTTAAAGAGAAGAAACTAACCGACAGGGCAATTTCTATGTTACTCTTTAGTCCGGTCGCAGGGAGATTCTACTTACTGCCTAAAATCGATAAGCAAAACAACTCTGATCGCCCAATCGTTCCGGGTATAGGCACTGTAACAGAAAACTTGTCGCGTTACGTAGACAGCCTTATTAGCCAGGTTCCCCCAACCTTCCAGTCATTCTTGCGGGATACTAATCATTTCTTGTCGCATATAAATAAGCTCACTGTACCGAAGCATTCTCTACTAGTCACACTCGACGTTGCATCACTCTACACGAATATACCTCACTTGGACGGGGTAAGCGCTGTGGTTCAGGCTTACGATAACGGTAATTTCGATAGGCCCATTGATAGCTCCACAGTAGCTGTAATGCTGTACTGTTGAATATTATACTTCAGCACAACTTTGAATTTAACGGAGCACACTACGTTCAGGTAAGCGGCACGTCCATGGGGAGAAAGATAGGACCAAATTACGCGAATATATTTAAGGGGGCTCTCGAGAACGATTTTTTGTCGGGCCGCGCACTTAAACCATTTTACTATAAGAGGTTCATCGACGACATATTCATGATATGGCCCCCTGGGGAAGCAGAACCTTTGTCTTTCATTGCGGATTTTAATCGCACTCACCCATCTATATCATTTTCGCACTTATATTCACCTGACAGCATTCACTTTCTGGATGTCACCGTGTGCATTCGTGGCACGAACCTGACCACCAAGCTGTACCGCAAGCCGACTGACCGCCAGACGTACCTACACTTTCAACGCAGCCATACAAGAGATTGCAAATCCAGCATTCCTTACAGCCAGGCCTTACGGTTTAAGCGGATATGCTCCGCACAATCTGATTTTGACGCTAACTGTGATCGACTGCGCAATGCTCTCCTTGTGCAGAAATATCCGCCGAAATTAATTGACGACGCGGTGAATCGCGCCGACGCAATACATCGCGGAACACTCTTCTATCCCAAGGAGAGTTCTCATAATCATTCACAGGTCAACCTGGTAGTAACCCATAACGCATCCGTCCCTAATTTTGCGGCTATTCTCCGAAAACATCACAATATACTTATGCAGAGCGAACGCCTTGCGCGAGCGTTTCCAAAGCCACCGCGGGTTGTCTACAGGCGAGGAAAAAAACTCGGCTGCGACGAGTCACAATGCGACACTGTAGCCTCTCAGTTAACACCAAGGCGGCACACTTCAAATACCGAGGGATTCCCATACCTGCATGTAAAGCAGTTATAAAGCCACTCCACATTGTAACAATGGTAATCACCACAGCAGAAATAAAGTCACAGCCTCGCCGCAAGGGCGAAGCAATGAATGCGATAGCAACAAAGGGGACCGCAACGCGAACAGCGTGGAGGCAGCTTCGAACCCGTTGCGCTCCTCGGGCCATCTCGCTGGCAATGAAGAAACGTTTATAAGCGCGTGCAGTCTCTGAGTCCTGCCAGCGGTAAAAGGTGTGTATATAAGGCTCGCCGTTAGCTTCTCAACGATGTGCTCTTTATGGCGTACTGGTTAGCGCCAAGCGCTTGGGAAGCACTTATCTTAATTATTTTTCTGTGGGACTTTTATATATATATACATACGTATACATATACGGTCCATGACAGTGGCGACGGGGACGGCAAAAACTAGCCCAGAGTGTCCTTATAATTGCTATCGCAATAAAAGATAAAAGAGAAGAAGTGATTTGCTGACAGACTGCTGGCTAGAATCGAACGGCATATATATATATATATATATATATATATATATACGAAGAAAAAGTCAGACGTGGTGAAGAAGCAGTATATTTTTGACGTTTCGGCCGCGGGACCGGCCTTCGTCGGACCGACCGGCCTTCGTTTTTTCCGACGAAGGCCGGTCCCGCAGCCGAAACGTCAAAAATATACTGCTTCTTCACCACGTCTGACTTTTTCTTCGTATTCGCAACCAAGCCCAGGGAACCTTTCCTCAGTATATATATATATATATATATATATATATATATATATATATATATATGCCAAGGGTATTGCTTTTTCGAGCGTGTACCCGCTTCTTTTCTTATACGTGCCGGAACCACGCAAGTTTTTCAATAAATATAAATATATATATATATATATATATATACTCACCACTGCCTAAGCTTGTGCGCCTTCCCGGTCTTTCTTTTAGTGTTCGGGAGGCGATGATGTTAGCTTCGGGCTTTCGGACGCACCACGACTGCGAGTCCATAGGTCCTTGCTGATTTACAAGTTCGCTGCAGCTACCTTGGCCATTACAGAAAACATGAGTAAACTCACGTCTTTATCGAATGAATAGGGCAATGCCATTATAGGGATGCCATTTAAAGTAGCAACAATGCGTTCCCCATTAGACTTTCCTTTTTTCTGAATTTCATTTATTTTTTCATTATAGTCGCGTTTAGTTTAGCTTTTTGTCTTTATTATCTTTTATACTTTGCATTGTTTAGATTGCAAGATGTTTATTTCTTTATTTACTTGAAGATACCTTACATGGCCTCATGGGCATGCAAGGCACCTTCATTCGATTCTAGCCAGCAGTGAGTGAATAAATCAGCTTTTGTCCTTATGCTTTCTGCAGCGGTGAATATAATTCTTCGAATGTGGATTGGCTTTATAGTTTCGCTACATACAGGCATGAGAATCCCTCGGACGTGGGAATGTGCCGCCTGGCGGTTAATTGAGAGTCGCATCGTGACTCGGCGCAGGCGATCACGGGCTCTGTCCAGGCAGACTTCATAGCCATTCCCTGTGCGGACATACGCCTTCGTAGCGGCACTCTCTCCCCTTTCTGTACCCTTAAGTGGAATGTGCTCTGCAACCCCATTTTAATTTCATGAAGGCCTGTCCACTGGTCGCAACGTCAGTAAAGCTATATTGTTTTATTAATTGTGTGAATCTTTTTTAAATATTTATGCGGGCTCAAGGCAAACTTCTTGCTGATCTCTCTCTCTCTCTCTCTCTCTCTCTCTCTCTCTATATATATATATATATATATATATATATATATATATATGTGTGTGTGTGTGTGTGTGTGTGTGTGTGTGTGTGTGGTGTGCGTTCGTGTGTGTGCAGGGGCGGTGTTTCAAGAGTAGCATAGAAAGACGCCAAAAACACGAGCCATGCAGCACGAGCGCTTACCCGCGAGTGAAAAGATTTTGCAACAACACACAGAAAAAACTATGCAAACAAAACAACTTATAGAGTAAAGTGGACATGGGTAATTTAGTCAATGTGATGATCACTCAAGCGTACACGTTCAGACTATAAATGCACACTTTTTTATCAGTTAATGACAAAGGCAACATTAGTGACAACATGTTATGTTAAGTGATCATCAGGATACTGCATAAATTGCCCCTTATTTGTTTACGCGTGGTTGCTTGTTTGGTTGGTTTACATGTCTTTTCTTTCAAATCACTTTATTGCAGTTGCGCGTCAGGGCTTGTCCTGTTTGTCTCGTGAATTCTTTGTCTCCGTTTGTTGCCGTCGTCTCAAGCAACGGCTCTCCATTGTCTGAAGAAACAGGGCTGTTATTTCTCTCATGCTCTTCATTTCAACCTCACCCTCCCGCCCTCCTGTGTTTGTTCTGTCAGGCCATCACCCAACAAACTAAGTCTGGCCGAGTTGTGGTTCTGGTCTGCTCCAGTGACATTCAGTGCACGGGAGCTGGGTGGAAGTAGACTGTGGTTCAAGATTCTCCACTTGCTTGCTGAAAGCAGCATAGAAAAGGCGCTCCGGGACAAGATGGGCGAGATGGTCGTCGAAGTGGTGCACCAGTTCTTGGGAAAGGTGGAGCTTTACGCCATAAACGGAACCAAGTTCGGAGGTGAGACTTGTTAGTCCTACAGTCGATTTTAGGTATAACTAGACAGGGGATTGGTTAAAAAAAATAAGCGATTGCCAAGCATTCTCCATAACACGCTAAGGTTGGAAATATATCTCAAAGAGCATGTTACGCAGTTTTGGTCAAGTAAGTCCACTCTACATCTGACTGCTTTTGAACGATATAATCACAAGTACAAAAAGTACAAACGTGGACGTAATAAAGATTCTGTTTAAAACGACCATAAGGAAATGCTGCAGGAGACAGCGTTTAGACAATGGGACCTCACTTGGTGAGGGTAAGAATCGACTCTTTTCTGTAGCTTACGTTCCTATACGCTTTGCGTCCTCTCCCACAACTCTGCCAAGGAGAGCAGCTCACATGCACATGCGAAAGAATAAAGAAAAGAAAAGAGAAAAGGGGCATCTAGTTGTTGGTGTGACCAACGGTGTGTCGAAAATGCGTGATTGAAAAGAACAGGAACAAGAGCAGAAGAGGAGACGACCAAGGCGCTGTGGCAGTTTTCGTGGAATTAGATAATTAGCCAGCACCTGAAAAAGGACTGTCGTGAAAAAACGGTAGTTTGTACAGGCGAATTCGCATAATTCTTTTTGCATCACGCGGTCGTCAACCCTCTATTTTATCTAATGGACTCAAGAGCTCCCTTTGAAACGGCTATGCCGACAAGTTGGACTGTAGTGCAACACAGACATACTGTTGTCTGTGTTTTCTGTCTCTGGAGTAACAAAGCTTTCATTGATGTATCCAAAATGAACAATGAACTGAATTGCTAAGTAATCTTCTAAATGCTTCAAAATGTATTACACAACAGACCTGCTTCGACGTTTTTTCGAGAGTCCAGGTTTATCGGCCATCCACTTCAACACGCGTAGTCTCAGAAAACATTATGAAGACATCTGTGTTTATCTAGCATCCCTTGAACATCACTTTTCCTTCATCTGTATGTCTGAGACGTGGCTATCATCTGACGACCGAAACTTATTTTCCATACCACACTACACTCCAGAGTATTGTCACCGCCAATCAAACAGCCACGGTGGATCTGCTATATTCTTATCATCATCTGTAAGATATAAGCGTCGAAACGACCTCGCCATTCTAGCTGATAACATAGAATCTGTCTGGATTGAAATCGATGACAATCTTGGACAATCCCATTCCGAAAAAACCATCTTAGCATGCGTCTATCGCTCACCGTCATCATCCGTCTCCGAGTTTTGTTCGGCACTGCATGAAACCTTGGATCGGATTTCACGAGAAAGAAAAAACGTTGTTATCATGGGAGATATAAACATCAATCTTTTAGAAGACACCAATCAAAACTCAATCGAATATTCAAATTGTTTTACAGGCTTTGGTTATGAGCAGCTGCTTACGTTGCCGACAAGATGTATTGCGGGTGGTTCAAACACGCTCATTGACCACATCTTATCTAACTACTTATCAAGCAATGAATGCGGCTTAATACCCCTCGATATCACCGATCACTATGCCATCTTTTGTCGCTTATCGTCAGCCTTGTCACGAACGGAGCGTTCTTTTCGAAAAGCCCTATTTAACAAAGTTCAATTCGTTGATTCCATATCATCTTTTGACTGGTCAACAATTATATCAGAATCAAATGCAGAGTTAGCTTTTGGGGCATTCTCATCAGTATTAAGGCAATGTGTTCGCGAAGCAACCACTTTTGTTAGATGTCACAAAAGGTATCCTGCACCCCATAACCCATGGATCACTGACGGTTTACTGAAGTGCATGCGTAAGAAAGAAAATATGTACAAAAAGACGAAACGTTGCCCATTTAACCTCAAATTGCAGCAGCGATATTCATGTTACAAAAATATCCTAAACAAATTATTGAGAAACGCCAAAAAAGGGTATTACGAAAATAAATTTCATGAAGCTGGTGGTATCACTGAACAATGGAAGCTCATTAACTCTTTTCTGAACAGGAACTCTAAAGAATCACAAATAGATGAGATTTCAAGCATTAATGGCAGCTACCGAGATCCGACAGCCATTGCGAATGAATTTAATAATTACTTTACAGTTATTAATACACCCGTGTCCGAAAGCTTTGCAGGAATGCTTGAACGACAACCACAGTCATTTTTCCTATCTCCTACCATACCAGAAGAAATTCACAATGTAATCAAGCAATTAAAGTTAACAAGCGCGGGTCTTGATGAAATTCAACCAGTTCATTTGAAATATGTCGCCGATATCATTGCTGACCCCCTTTCTCATGTAATTAACCTTTTGTTTAAAAATGGCGTCTTTCCATCTGATTTAAAGAGAGCCAAAATAGTTCCTGTATTTAAAAAAGGTGATAAGGGTTTGGTTTCTAACTATCGCCCTATTGCAATACTGTCTGTGCTCAGCAAAGTTATAGAGAAGTGCTTTGAAAAACGTTTAAGAAATTACTTAACAAAATTTAACATTCTTTGTGCCACGCAGTTTGGCTTTCGTCCAGGTTACTCTACCAACCTCGCGCTTCTTTCATTCACGGATAAGATTAAACACTACATCGACACAGGTAATTATGCTGGAGCAGTGTTTATTGACCTCACAAAAGCGTTCGATTCAATCCTTCATAAAATTTTAATTACTAAATTAAACGCGCTTGGTGTGGCAGGACCTGCGTTGAACTTCATTCGCAGTTACTTAACTAACAGAGAACAGGCTGTTAGCATTTCTAATCATCTTTCTAATTTCAAATTAGTCAATAGGGGAGTACCTCAGGGATCTATACTAGGCCCATTACTCTTCACCATTTACATTAATGATCTCACTTCTCACCTATCGCACTGTCTACCTTACCTATATGCTGATGACACTACGATCTTAACTGCTTGCACCTCGATTGATAGTCTTACTTCTAAGCTGAATAGCGATCTTGAAAGTATAATTCGCTGGTGTCATCAAAATTCATTGGAAATTAACCCCACTAAAACAGTTTTTATGCTATTTCACCCCACTCAGAAAAGGGTCGTTGAATTTCCATCCATAACGGTCAATAATTATTCCATCAAAGCTTCCAGTCATTGTCGTTTTCTAGGAGTGATTCTGGATTCAAACTTAAAGTACACTTCCCATGTCTCACACATAAAGCAAAAAGCTGCCTATGGCATCAGGATTCTCATCAAGGCACGTCCACACTTCCGTCTAAATACCTTGCTTTCTCTTTACTATGCCTTCATTCACAGTCACTTCACTTACTGCATTGCGTCCTGGTGTAATACATATAGCACTCATCTGGCTCCTTTACAACATATTCAAAACCAGGCCATTCGCATTATCACATGTCAGTCACCACGATGTAGTGCATCTGCTCTCTTACAAGAGCATCGTATTCTAACCATTCAGAAACTTTTCCATTTTAACATGGCAATCCTTACATACAATTCTCTTCACTCAAACATGCCGTTCATAGTTTTTAACAAAGAACAACTCATTAATCAAAATATAACTCGATTTGCATCAAATAACAACTTTTTGTTACCGAACGTTCGAACTAACTATGGCAGATTCACTTCTATCTTCACAGCGATTTCCGTCTGGAACGGTATTCCAAGAGAGGTGAAGATGTCTCCGAGCATAGGTAGTTTTAAAAAACATTTATCCTCGTATTTACTTAACGTTTAAATAATCTTCTAGTTTATGCTGTTCAATCGGAATTGTTTTGCCCATTATGTTTGTTCTATATTATACCAAATTCATTTATATTCATGTGTGTGAAATTGCTGCCGCTTTGCGGCATACCATTTTTGTCTTTCTTTTTTCTTTTTCTTTTTTTTTGCCCATTATAAATCATCACATGTGATATCTTGTATAGCAATATTCTATTCATAACTATTTTATTGTTACCGCATGGTAGCATTTGACTTGATTGTTGCATTGTAGTTTGTATTAACCTGATTTGTATCGTTCGCTTTTGATCTCACATGTATTTTAGTGTATTTGTATATTATATTTTAGTTCATTTGCTGTCAAGTGTTATTGATTCATTGAAACTTATTCTTTTTGCCAAGTTGCTCTGCTTGATTTATGTTCTTTTGTTTAACCAGCACAGGAGGTCCCCTTGCAGCCTAGAGCTTTGGGACCTCCTTCTGTATATTATTTCTGTTATGTATTATCTCTTCGAATCAATAAAATTTCTTTTCTTTTCTTTCTTTCAAAATCGAAGTCCGTCAAAATTGTGACCTGCAAAACAAAACGATGTGCCACTGCCTTGCCCCGCCACGGTGGTCCAGTGGCTATGCCACACGGCTGGTTATTGGAAGGCCGCCCGATCGAATGCAGGCCGCGGAAGCTGTACTTAGATTAAGGCGACATGTTGAGGCCCGTGTATTGTGCGATGTGAGCGCACGTTAGAGAACCCCAGGTGGCTGAAATTTCCGTATCCCTCCAATATGGCGTCTCTCATATTCATAGCGTGGTTTTGAAACGTAATACCCCAGAAATGACTCATCACTGTCATCGGTAAATTATACGCAGAGTCTGTGCGGCGTTCGTTTTATCTTAGGTTAATTGGTTACCCAGTTCCACCAGTGTATTCCATGTCACAAACTGACCACCCTAACACGTAAATGAAGTTTCCACCATAAAGTAATAAGTATGGATGTAGAAGTAGAGCCACGAGATGCAATGATAGGGTTCTTTTGAGGGTCATGAACTTTCTCATCCAATTGCTTTCACAAAAATTCATAGCGAAATATTCGTGCAGCAGGAGGACGACCAAGGCGCTGTGGCAGTTTTCGTGGAACTAGATAATGAGCCAGCACCTGAAAAAGGACTGGCAACATATCCGGATGTCTGCATTATCGTACACTGAAACTCTATCGCATTCGAGTTCAACACTATTGCATACGCTCCATGGCCACATGAACCTGTACGTGGCAATCCTTAGGTCCAATTTAAAACCATAGCCTCTAACGCGCACGCCTTTGACAAGTACCCATGGAGAAGTCCCTGGCATTGCATTACAGAGGGCTTGGTGTTAAGAGTAGTCATACCCTCAACAAACGAAACAGAGAGCGGACACCACATTTCTCCTTGCAGCGCCATCGCGCACTCTCTCCGCGGTTCTTTAGCAGCACAAGCTCTGCGGATGTAGGCGCTGTCGCTTAATGCCGCCCGATCCCTCCAGGTCGTATATTTATCACATAATAGGTTTATTATATTGTATCGGTCCCCGAAATATCGCGAGCAAGTTCATGCACTTGGGCGGACATGTTATGATGATGATGAAAATTATTTATTAATAAAAGGAGGACCGAAGTTCACTGGTGGGGAGAGAGGGTTGTGTGGAGGGGATAGGCAAACAATAAATCATGCGCGCCAGGGCTCTAGAAACATGTTATAAGCTGTAAATTAGTGTCGCGTCGCGGAAAAGACCATTTTCATGGTTGATCTTACATCTGGTATCTCCACTCTCCAAACCGTAGCGGGCAAAGCGCATTGCCTCATAGCGTAATTTCAAAATTGCAGCATCACGTCGGAAAACACACCACCAATCGGCGGCCTATGAATTATATATTTGTGGTGCATAAATCCTAGAGGCACTGTTCATCTCGTAAGTACCCGTAAAACTGCGTAAAAAGACCGCCCCCGACAATTGATTCGAGGACTCCGACATCAGTGAGACTATGATGGAAGCCGCCACGAAAGTAGGCGCAGCTCCTATAAAACATCAGTACCATGTCTTTCTTACCACCAAATATCTTAACCGCACTGCTTTCCGAACCGGGCAGCGTAGGAATCACTTTACAATGCGTAAACCACCCGTGCTATATCTTTCGTTATTTCTTCGTTTCAGAAATTAAGAAACCACGTGAAGACCCCACCTTCACCCCTGGGTTCGTCTTGCCGGGAACATTAGGAAGCGTATCTCCTTCGAACAACCCTCTGCGTCCATGGCAAGATCCCAGCAAGTGGGGTATATTTGACTACAGTGTCAAACGCATGACCTTCGCCTCAAAGCTTGATCCACTTGTGATCACTGATGTTGACGACATCGTCTTGAAAGACCGGATATTCCACATAATCAACGTAACCGTAGACGGCCTCGGCAACCTCCGCCGAGGAGGCGACAACTATGCCGTTGCCGATCGATGTGGCATCAACGCCCGCGTGCACCTAGCAATGGAGAACATCAAGGTGAAGTTATACGCCACGACTGGGAGTCTTCCTGTTCAGTTGCGCATGGACGTACGGATCAATGCAATTGACGTGGTCCTCAAGGTCAAAGAGTGAGTCTACCTTGCGATCGTCCTTTTACCACTACTTGTGCCGGACGGCGCACAGCCACTGAGAGCAAAGTGACGAAAAGAAATTTCAGAATTGGTAGCTTGCTGTATCGAATTTTCAGCCCTACACTCGTATATACATTACTGTCTGGCGAAGTATGTGCCGTCGTACGCAGAAGCCGCCTTAAGATGCGCACCTCAATAGCTCAGTACATATTACAGCTACAGTTCAAAATTTTAGTTTGCCCATTGGCCCATCTTAGGGTACTCTGGACCTTTCCGTGATTCCCAGCATCACCAGCGCTTGTTGTCTGGTGTGATCTTCTCTTACGCTGCCTGCACAACAGACGCTAGAGTTATTGTATTTACTTTGAAACTGTTTCGTTATGGCCTACATTGAATGCTTAGCAGGTTAAATGTCGGCAATCAGTGTGAATGCGTATCCACCGTAGTCAACACTACCTTGGAAAACGGGCCAAGAAGTGCACCTAGAAACACCTCATTTATGCTTTCGAAAGTAAAGACGATCCGGTGATGTGCATGAGCATGATCGCGGGTGTTCCGCAGTGTTCTCCCAGAGAATTGAATGCTACAGAGCAGCCGCGGGGGAAGGAATGCAGTGCTCATATGCTTTCCATGTACAATTGCAATCTTATTTCCTGGGAGCTTATCGGCTGGGTAGGAGCACTTTCCATAACATATTGAATCGCGCAGGTCAGGACACACTGGCTAACGTCGCTGCTTTTCTTTCTAGCAGTATCACATTATAAAGCTTGGCGCGCTAAAAACGCAGTTTCGATATTGACCGTGAGTGCAATATGGCGGTGGAAATCGACATTTTTTTTTAATTCAGCAGAACCCACAAACTGTTCATGCCAAACAGTGCACGAAAAAACTGTACATGACAAAATGTTTGCCATTGGCTAAAGTACAGCGAATACGACAAATGCATTTCTGCAACGGGACGTGATTTTCGCGGAGTGTGCGTTTGCCAGGTACACTTACTTCACTGTGGGAACTACGGGCGGCTCATAATATGACGCAACGGTGGCACCAGCGTTGGTGCTGCAGCGTATGTTTTATGGAGAATGAAATGTCCGTGCATTACACTGATGTGCATCTCATAAGCGCATCTGCAGAAATATTCCTACGGTGTGAAAAATCTGGCACAAATTCATGCTGAGTTCCAGTACCATATCAATATTTTACTGCATTGCTATTTTTTGTGTTTTTCATGTGAACGCTAGAAAGGCCATCGAGTTTAGTCAACCACCTACATCGCCACTGTTGTCGCACAGCTAGCTCTCACCACATGTCATGCATTATATATGTTTTCACGGCAGCCACTGCGCCCTCGAAGAGAGGTAGCATGCTTACTTTTCCCCTCGTGCGCGTGGGTTTTATATCTACCGTCCATCGCGTGTTTCGCCTTCGGTGGCTACAGCTGTTTGCCTGCGTTTCTCACCTTGTTATATGTCTGACAGCTACAACGCCGTTTGCCTTTTTTCCCATTAACCCAAGCAATAGATATATATATATATATATATATATATATATATATATATATATATATATATATATATATATATATATATATATATATATATATATATATATAGTTTTGTGAAGTAGGTGGCTTCGGCTGCCGCATGGGTATAAGTATGAGACATAGCATTTCAATGATATGCCATATAGTAGTCGGCGTTTCGGTCAGAGCCTGACCTTTCTCAAGATAGGCCTGGCTCTGACCGAAATAAATAAATAAATAATTATATATATATATATATATATATATATATATATATATATATATATATATAAGTATGAGATGTGGCACTTCAATAATATGCCATTTATTGGTCGACGTTTCGGTGAGAGCCAGACCTATCTTGAGAAAGGTCAAGCTCTGACCGAAACGTCGACAACTATATGGCATATCATTCTAGTGCCATGTCTCATATATATATGCTGCTTCACTGCTGCTTCACTGCTATATATATATATATAGCAGTGAAGCACACCGCCAGCAGCTCTGATTTAGCGCGAAGAAGAAGAAGACATTGATGTTGGTGTTGTTTGAGCTCGGCTCGTTCTAATATAGTGAGCGCACCCTGGTAACGTCTAGTCTTTGGTTACATCCCGCTACTTTTGTTGGAGGTGCGGGGTAGACCCTTTCGGCGTCGTCCTGGAGCTCCGCAGCTGTACGCTACCTTCAGGCTCAGCAATGAATGAGGACGCCGGACCCTCGCAAGCTGCCCCTGCGCCAGCCGCCCCCATCCCCACATCTGTGATGTGCTCTGGCGTGCTCCGTCAGCGTGACCCTCCTGTATTCAGCGGTACTGACGATCGCGACGTCGCGGACTGGCTGCTGGAGTATGAGCGCTGCAGCGCGCACAATAAGTGGGACAACCACGCCAAGCTCGGTCACGTCATCTTCTATTTGACCGATGTGGCCAACCTGTGGTTCCACAACCACGAAGCCGATTTCACGACCTGGTCGGCCTTTAAGGAGACCCTCACTTCTTTCTTCGGTTGGCCAGCTGTGCGCAAGCTCCGCGCTGAACACAGCCTGCGTGGGCGATCTCAACAAATCGGTGAGACGTTCACGAGCTACATTGAGGACGTGATCGCTCTATGTAGGCAGGCAAATGCGGACATGGTTGAAAGTGACAAGATAAAACACATAATGAAAGGTATAGACGACGACGCCTTCCATGTGCTCGTGGCTAAAAATCCACACACTGTCGGTGAAGTGATCGAACATTGCCAAAGTTTTGATGAGCTGCGCAGCGCATATCCACTCGTCGCCCGACGACGCAAACGGCAGACCTCTCAGCGTTGGAGCAGAGGCCTGTTGGATCCGACTATACCGCCTTGCTGCCACAAATTCAGCAATACATCCGTGAGGAAGTTGATGATTTGTGGGGTTTAGCGTCCCAAAACCACTTCTGATTATGAGAGACGCCGTAGTGGAGGGCTCCGCGAATTTCGACCACCTGGGATTCTTTAACGTGCACTGACATCGCACAGTACACAGCCCTCAACATTTCGCCTCCATAGAAATGCAGCCGCCGCAGCCGCGATTCGATCCCGCGACCCTCAGATCAGCAGCCGAGTACCATAGCCACTAGACCACCGTGGCGGTGCCGTGAGGAAGTTGCTCGCCAGCTTTCTCTTGTGGCCTCTGTCGTTGAGCCCCCAACCTCGCTGGACCAGCCGCTTCGCCATGTTATCCAGACGCAGGTCGCCGAGGCTCTCCCACCCCCAGATCCGCCCACGCACGTTGCTGCACCACTGGCGTACGCGAAGCTCATGTACGACCGCCTACACAGCCAACACCTTCTTCAGCCAACCAAGTCACCACTTACTACACGCGACCACGTCCTGTACGCCCTGCTCGTGCACCCTTCTCGCCTCCCAGGGCACGTGTGAACCCCCTGGCGTACTACGGATAACAGGCCCATTTGCTAATTTTGCGGCATCCCAGGACATGTGGCGTGCCTCTGTCGCCGCCGTGCATCCTATATTCGCGACAGCGCTCCGACCTACGGCCACTTTAACCAGCAGCCAGGGCACCCTGCACAGCCTGACGCACCCGACTCGTACTCACGTCGAGCCACCTATAACACCCATCGATCTCCGTCTCCACGCCGCAGCTCCATTTCGCCGATGCTTCAGCGTTCCGACCGTGTCCAGGAGGAAAACTAGCAGCCGCAGTTCTCGAGGCAGGAGCTCCGTCGCCATTGAAGATTTCAAGCCCTTACTTCCCGCCCGCTAACGTAATTATTGTGTTCGTAGATGGTGTACTGACTAATGCTCTCGTAGGTACTGGAGCTGCTGTTCGTGTGATTAGTTACGTACTGTGCCGCAAGTTGAATCGTTCCAAAACCGCTTTTGTGGCTCCAGATGGACTATATGAATTTAATGTAATATCCTGCGGTCTTTGCAATGCGCCTGCGACTTTCGAAATATCATGGACAGTTTTCTCAAAAGGCTCAAGTGGCACACCTCTCTTTGCTACCTGGACGACATAGTCGTCTTTTCATCCGATTTTCAATGCCATCTCACTCGCCTAGAGCAAGTTCTTCACTGTCTAAAGGCTGCCGGCTTGCAACTGAACCTGCAAAAACGCCGCCTTGGCATGCGCTAGCTCACGCTCTTAGGTCACGTGGTGTCCAAAGAAAGCATTCTGCCAGATCCTGCGAAACTGTGCGCGGTTGCAGAGTACCCCAAGCCCACTACTCTCAAAGAGATACGTAGCTTCATCGGTCTCTGCTCCTATTTTCGCCGCTTCATTCGTAATTTTGCCTCAATTATGGCCCCTTGACTCTACATCTTGCCGGCAGCACTTCGCTATTTGCTTGGAAATCTGATTGCGAGGAGCCATTTATGACGCTCCGCCATCTTACAACCCCTCCAATAGTGCGCCACTTCGATCCCGCTGCGCCTGTTGAGATCCACACGGATGCTAGCGGTGTTCGTCTTGGCGCCATTCTCGCTCAACGCAAAGACGGCTGTGACGAATATGTTGTCGCCTATGCCAGTCGTACCCTAACAAAGGCGTTGTCAAACGATTCCGTAACGGAAATGGAATGCCTCGCAATTATTTGGGCAAATTGGAAAATTCCGCACATACCATTACGGACGCCACCTTGACGTCGTTGCCGACCATCATGCTTTATGTTGGCTCTCCTCTCTAAAAGACCCTACTGGCCGCCTCTTTCGCTGGGCTTTACATCTTCACGAATATGACATGCGTGTCATTGCGTGTCACGAATATGACATGCGTGTCATCGCTCTGGACGAAAGCACTCAGACGCTGATGCCCTCTCACGCTCTCCGCTACCTCCTGACCCTGCACGCTCAAAATTCACCACCTGCGATACGTCATCTCTGAGCATCAGCGATATGCCGGCCGACCAGCTGAAGGATCCCTGGATCGCGTCCCTGTGTCAAGTTCTCTCACACCGTTCCCCTGAGTCTCTACCACGCTCTCTTCGTCGTAGGCGAAGGTATATTGTACCGACGCAGCTACGTAACCGACGGCCGCAGGTGGCTGCTTGTAATTTCTTGTCACCTGCACTCCCATATTCGCGCCACATTCCACGATGACCCTGAATGCTGCTACGCTGGCGTTTTCAAGACGTATTCCCGCATTCGCCTTCGCTATTATGGGCGCGGCATGTACCAATACGTTCGCCAATACGTTCGGTCATGTTTTGCGTGCCAACGCCGCAAGACAACTGATAGCACCGCTGCTACTCTACAGTCTTTGCCCTGCCGAGCACGTCCATGCGACCGCGTTGGAATTGATCTTTACGGTCCCCTGCCCAGCACACCTCATGGCAACCGGTGGATTATTGTCGCCGTTGACCATCTCACCCGGTATGCGGAAACATCTGCGCTGCCAGCTGCCACCGCCAACTTCATCCTTCGTCGTCTCATTCTCCGACACGGTGCACCACGTGAATTTCTCAGTGACAACGGCCGCGTCTTTTTCTCCAACGTAATCGAGGCACTGCTCCACGAATGCCTCACTATTCACCGCACCACCTCCGCGTACCACCCCCAAACAAACGGAATGACGGAACGTTTTGATCGCACCCTGGGTAAAATACTTCCTATGTATGTTAACGACGACCACTCCAATTGGGACCAAGTGCTACCTTTCATCGCCTATGCCTGCAACTCTGCGCCACAAACTACCACCGGCTTCTCTCCTTCCTTTCTTTTGTACGGACGCGAACCATCCTGCTCCATGGACACCATTCTTCCTTACAAGCCCGACACGTCTGAAGCAACGCCTTTATCGTAAGCGGCGGCTTATGCCGAAGAGTGCCGCCAACTCCCTCGGTCGTTTACGCACAAGACCAGTGGCGCCAAAAATTGCGCCATGATGCCTCCGCATCTGCTCCCGTGTATACCCCGGGAATGCTGGTCTGGCTCTGGGCGCCCTCCACAACCTTTCGTCTTTCGACGAAGCTGCTGTCACGCTACCATGGTCCCCACCGCATCGTGCAACCAACTTCACCAGTGAATTACGTCATCGAGCCAATCAATCCTTCCTCCGATCACCGTTGCATAGGGCGCGAAATAGTTCACGCAGCACGGCTCGAAGCGTGCTACGACCCTCCTGTCGTGAGATCTCCCTAAGTCGCCAGGTTGGCTCCTTTCTGAGTGGGGAGTGATTCTAGTGAAGCACACCGGCAGCAGCTCTGACTCAGCGCGAAGAAGATGTTGACGTTGCTGTTGCTTCGAGCTCGGCTGGTTCTAATATAGTGAGCGCGTCCATCTCGTTATATACATCTCGTTATATAATATATACATCTCGTTATATAATATATACATATATATATCTTCATCACAATTATGTAATACATTAAGTGCACAAGACGAATGGAGACATAGGCGCCAAGTTTGTTGATAGATAGATAGATAGATAGATAGATAGATAGATAGATAGATAGATAGATAGATAGATAGATAGATAGATAGATAGATAGATAGATAGATAGATAGATCAATCTGACCTACCCTCGTGATGAAATGCTAGGTGTTTATTACAAGCAGAAAGCGCCCAAGTTGGCACCAGATTTCTCGGAGTAGCCTTTGAAGAAAAAAAATTGTACTTAAATCAATTTGCCTTGAAGGTTTGGAAATCAAACACACGCTGTCCGTGCTCGAGGAAAGCGCGACGCAAAGAGGGGAGGTAGGCAAAGGGCGTTAAATGCAATATCAATGATGTGTAGGGCTCATTGTCATTATCATATAGTAGTAAATGAGGAGAAAGATGTGTCACGTCAATGGGATTGATATTACAAACTCATTGATATTACAAACTTGCTATTATGGCACTGTTATCATGAAGTATAATATCTCTGCTGTGTGGCACTGTCATTATGATTAGCACTATGAAGCGCTGGTCTGGCTATTAATGCTGCGCTGCCCGAGACATTCTGGTAGTGGCTCCAGAGCAAGCGCCGGGCTCTTCTATAAGCTCGAGCCGAGACATCTGTTACTTTGCTGCCCTCTCTCTCTGTCCCTTCCTCTTTTACACCCTAGCTCTCATTTTCTCTGCCCATTGCCCAAGGCAAGCTACGGCGTGATCGCCAGTAAAACGCAATCATATGGTTGCCGTAAATGCATGCACTGCCGGCGCCGGTATGTAGCCTAGTGGTTCGCTATGACGGTGGCTTTCTGCCCTTGGTGCCTTCGCACGAATCGCTCCTCGTAAAGAAAATTTCTTTTGTGTTTCTTTTATTTCTTTAAGCACCAAACTCCTCTAGTACTACTGCGTTGTAGCACACTCCGCTCTCTCCTCTTCGAAACATAAAGTACAGTGACTTTAAAAAATACAATTGTTCTCCAAACTGCACAAGCAAGTTAGCTGAAAAGTAAACAAACGAATGCAGTGTGAATGCAAATAACAGAAAAATGACCTGGTTATACAATGTTAGCTAATGCTTCGCAAAAATTTTTGTGGTTAGTAATGGCTGTGACACTCGTGGGAAGGTGGTTCCACACTCTTACAAAAAAAGTTAGTAAATAGTTAGTAAAGACTTGTACTTACTAGTTTGAAGCGTATTTTACTACCTTCACGAAATCTGTTTACTAACCAACAGTTAGTAAAGCTAGTAAGTTCTGCCATTACTAACCAGGAAGGTTTACTTGGTGTGTTTTACTAGTTGACTACTAAGACACTCCAGTGTCGCGGGGTGCATAGCTAGTGGCGCGACGAAGACGCAGAACCACATGTGACAGTCAGCGGCTAGCAAGTGGTCATGAAACATAATTGCGTATATGCTGATCGCAATATATATATATATATATATATATATATATATATATATACAAAAGGGTGCTCATAAAAAAGAAAAGGAGAACGTATATCATTATACGAAAGCGCTAATAACACTGCCATTAAACACAGGCGTGCTTAATTATTTCTTGCGAATTAAAAAAAAGAGAAGAGAGTGCTCATATATATATATCTTAATTTTTTTTTCTTGATTCGCAAGAAATAATTAAACACGCCTGTGTTGAATGGCAGTGTTATTAGCGCTTTCGTCTAATGCTACGTTCTCCTTTTCTTTTTTGTTTTTTGCTGTCGACATATTTGCACGACCACAACACACACAGCTCAGCAGTATTAATTGCTCGATTACCTTTTTGCTTCGAGTTTTACAGCTGATAATACACAGAATATTCGCTACAGGACAGCTGTGCACAGTAGAGTATACAAATTGGCGTCACACACGTAACGTGAAGTGGCGCGTAACACATTGGACCGAGGACGAGGAAAACGTCCGTAAAATGCAAGTTCTAATAACTTACAGCATCTCCATAACTTACGGCAAATTTCAATTGTAGAATGGTATGTAAAATAAATACTACGTTGCGTGAGCAGTCTTTAGCTTTAGAGCATTATTTTCTGTAATTCCTCACACCGAAAGCACCGCAACACGTCTGACATTTTGAAACCGAAACCGGAATCGGTGGTGTCGCCACTGTCGCGCGAGTGGCGTTCTTTCTTTTTTTTCCAAGATGGCGGCGCGCTGTCGTTTTCGTGTCCAACGTGGTGGTAAAATTCATTTTAGTACGGGCAATTCTGGTTGCGCCGCATCTCGTTGTGTATTTAGCATTGTGCTCATTAACTCTAGTGGACCTTCTTGAGCCACTGTGAGGTGCCTTGTGCGACAAACTGAGAAAGCAGCAGCCGGCAGCCGCGACACCTCGGATATCCTTTGTTGACATCCATTCGCCGATGGACGTCACTCGTCCCGACGCCGTCTTTATATGTGTGCGGGCATCAGCGAGAGACAACGTTGGAACGCTTTCTTCCCACCGTGATGTGTGTTCCTAGGAAATGCCTGCTCGTTCGCACACATCGAGGGTCAGCATATCGCTTCTCGACCTACGGACGAACGGCGCGGCTCGGCACACCGCCTCAACGCCGTCGAGCGACCCGAAGTGGGATCGGCATGTTTCTTTACTAAGGTATGTGGCTGTGAGTGTTACATTTCGTGCCTCGTCATTGCTGTGTGCGCTCTTGGCAGCAAAGGAAATCGGGTAGCGTGGTGCAGAAAGCGGTTGCAGTAGCGTTAAAGTTGCGTGTGCACCATGTCTTTGGAAAGCTTAGTCGCATCAATTCCAGAGTGCCGTACGCCCGCACTAGCCTGCGTGAAAATTCCATGGAAGAGTGCATAAAATTGTCGCCGCGAACATGATCGTGTTGCTTTTTATACGTGCAACTACATGACTCGCGATACATGCTCATTGCTTTGCTTATTGCTGACATGAGCATGCCTTTCTGCATTTACTGCACTTTTAGTGGTGCGGACAACTGCGATCCAAAATTATTAGGCACGTATGAATGTGTTTTAGCTGCCATTAAAAAGGACAAAACCGAGGAAGTTGGCACACATGACACTAGTAATAGGGATGAATTGCAACAGCTGATAGGATATGTGATCTTTAAACAGCAATAATTTGACTTAGTTTTTTCTTTGTTTTGTTTTGCAAAAGCAGTTTCCTAAAGCTGGTCAGCTCGGGAGCTATGCATTGCTAAGATACCATTCACTACCCCCCTCATCTGTAACTCTTCACATTTGTCCCAAATGGGAATCAGAGATATTGAATATGTGACAATGAACGTTTCTCCAGAACAAGTTCTCCCTGAACTAAAATTGTGTGCTTCACGAAAGCAAGATGAATATAAAGACAGAAAGCTGAGCCAGTCGGTATAAATCCATAGTGACATAAGGCAAGGCGGGCAAACATTGACACACGAGGGCACAACACTTATCGGCACCATGCCTCCCATTACATTTTCCAGAACATTGAAAAACTGCAGTCTACATGTTGTTCTATTTGGAGTGAGTCAAATGCTTGCAAATAGTTTCTGGGTGATGTCAGTGGGTTCATCCAGAATTTGACATGATTCAAAACAGCGTTGTCACACCCTCACACCCAGATGATGCAATAGCTTTTTGTTTGTTTGTTTGTTTTTTGTCAGAGCAATCGACGGCCTCCTCACACATATTTCATCCATCTTTTCAATCTCTTCTGCCTTGATTATCTCCCTTGTTGGATGATTTCTGTTCTGGCACACTATTCCGCACATGTTAAACAAGAGAACACAACCGCATTCTTTACAAAGCATTGCTAAAAAACCACCAGCCACGTACTTGACATTATAAAATTCTGTTCGCTTAAGCGCTCATTAAGGCAATGGGCGGTTTGACCAACATAGCAGCAACCACATTAGAATGGTAGTCAATACACCGCACAGTCAGCACATCTCACAAACCCCTTATTTTTTGCGTGGTTCTTTCCACAGCCATGATTGCTGTGTGCATTTGGAGGCGTGACCTTACACAGCCTTTTCAGCTTGTTTGCTGTTGAAAAGACTACATGCACATTTGCTCACTGAGCAATTTCTTTCAAATTTTTGGAGACCTTGTGTATGTAAGGTAACACACTTACGTGGCTCCCTCGCTCAAACGGTTTGGCTTGTGTTTGATGAACTTTTTTCAGATCTCTCCAGATATGCTCAGCTACGGAGACTAGTCTGGGGATAGCCAGCATCAGTCAGTCTTGTTCTTTGTTGATCAAAGATTACAGGAACCGAATGGTGTCGCGACTTCGTTAAGGCATTCTTGAAGCACAGGTTAGCTATTGTCCTCTTTATCAGTTTTGAATGAGCCAAGTGCTGAGGGAGCAGTGCCTTGTTAGCATGTGGCTTGTAACACCAGTAGGTGTGATTTTCCACTATTGATAACTGGCTTAGCACCTTGTTGCCATGATTCAGGATAGTTTGAAACCTCTTGACGTCACACATGAGCTACCTTAGGATGGAACTATGCGTTTTTTGTATCTACACTATAGCCAAAAAAGCACACCTGCCGGTGTTACGAGTCACATACTAAGGCACTGCTTTCTTACCACTCGGTTCAGTCAAAACTGGTAAAGAGGGCAATGCTAACCGGTGCTTCAAGAATGCCTTAAAGAAGTCGCGACACCGCTCGGTTTCTGCAATCTTTGATCAACGAAGAACGAGATTGACTGATGCTGGATGTCCTCAGACTTTACTAGTCTCTGTAGCTGAGCATATCTCGAGCGATTTGAAAAAAGGTTGGTCAAACATCAGCCAAACCGTTTGAGCGAGGGAGTCACATAACTGTTATCTCACATAGAGAACGTTTCCCACAATTTGAAAAAAAAATTGCTAAGTGAGCAAGCGTGCATGCAGTCTTCTCAACACCAAACAAGCTGAAAAAGCTGTGCAAGGTCACGACTCCAAAAGCACACAGCAAACATGGCTGCGGAAAGAACCACACAAAAAATAAGAGGTATGTGAGATGTGCTTAATCTGTGGTGTACTGCCTACCGTTGTCATGTAGTCGCAGCTATGTTGGCCAAACCGGCTGTTGCCTTAAGCGAGCACAGTTATGTTATGTCAGGAACGTGGCTGATGGTTTCTTTAGCAATGCATTGTAAGGAATGCAGTTGTGTTACTTTGTTTGACACGTATGGAATAGCGTGCCAGAACAGAAACCAGCAAACAAGGGAGATAATCAAGGCAAAAGAGATTGAAAAGATGGGCAAAATGTGTGAGGAGGCCATCAATTACTTTGACAAAAAAACAATTTGATTATCTGGGTGTGACAACGCTGTTTTGAATTGCGTCAGGTTTGGTGGTCTCAGACTTACGCGCATTGGATATGGTAGATTAGGTGTTTATAAGTAGCGTGGGTATAGTAACAATAAAGTTTACTCGAAGTAGCATCTGCGTGTGTGTATTTTTTGTGCCTCTCTCATGCATGTGTTCTGTGCGCTTTTACTTTTCTTCAAGATGGTGTGCCAACACACCCAAACTGCCACTTTGTTGTTCATCCAGAAAATATTTGCAAGCATTTGGATCGCTCCAGGCAGGGCAAGGTGTAGAGTGTGATCTTTCAAAGTGCTGGAAAGTGTATTGGGAGGCGTTAGGCATTCTAGGATAGTTTGAAACAGCCACTTTTATGTGCACCGACCAAGAAGTGAAGCCAGGCCAGCAGTTTAGAAGACGATGTGAACAAGGCCCAATATGCTATTGGCACTGGCGAAGCTCAAGCATCCTTCAAGTTTCTTACTTTTCATGAGCCCTCTGTCATTTGTCATTCTCGGAGCATCAGTTTAAATTTTGCGTTAATTTCTTTGCACACCGCTTTGCCATGGGTGTGGTATATCTCCTGGCATTTCTTGTCAAAAAGAAGCCGAACTTTTTAGAAGGGCCAGTAAGAAATTGCTAATTGCTTAATATTTTGGTCTCATGTGCTAAGGTCTTGTGATTCTTATTACAGGGCATCTACAAATCACTCAGCAAGAAGCATGTTGATGGCTCAACAACTCTCTGTGCCGTGTTTGAAGGACTTGACCTGGAGGTCCTGGACTCAATAGCTGGTTTCGTGTTGGTTATGGAACTATATTGGGTGTTCAACATAAAATACGACCTTCAAAATAAAGATACCTTTGCACGAGTTGATCATTTTTGCAAACTACCAGCATCTAAAATCTTTGTTCATTCTTGTGGGCCATTTCTGCCATCAGAAATGGTGTCACGGTACATGGAGCAGTGAATAAAATTTCTGCATTCTCTGAATCATCTCTTTTGTGCATGTACTGCATTGCGTCAAAGCACTTCGTGAATCTTCACAGAAGCATCACATTTTCTTTTTGTGCCTCTGTCGAAGTTTCTGATTGAATATTTTCGTGGTGATGTTTACGAGCCTGAGGAGATAAAATGCATATTTGTTAGGTAGCTTGTGAAATTTGTAGACCTGACATGTCTTTTAGCATTTGGATTTGTTTTCTGAAAGGTGGTTGACAGTTATTTTGGCGACCCAGAAACGTGTTTTGGAGTGCCTTGTGTCTATTAATAGACAGTCAGCACTTTCAAGTAGCCTTCAAAGTAATGCTTGTCGCTACCTGATTTGTACTTTGGTTAGTGACGTTCACTAACTAGGGTGTACTTCGAACTGCCAAAGACTGCAGGGGTTTTAACTAGTTAGGTAGTGCAATAAACAACCCAAGGAAGTAGTGCATTTAAATGGCTTGGCACTACTTTTAACTACCAAAGAAGGTAGTGCTTTTAACTACAGAAGTAGCGATTTTCACTACCCAAGGAGGTAGTACCTTTAAATAGCTATGTCGTACTTTATACTACCCGACGAAGTAGTGCCTTTAACTACCGAGGTAGTAGTTTTAACTACCCATCGAGGTAGTGCTTTTAAGTACTAAGGTAGTATTTTTAACCACCCAAGGAGGTAGTATATTTAACTAGCAAGGTTGTACTTTCGACTACCCGACGAAGTAGTGCCTTTAACTAACTAGGTAGTACCTTTAACTACCCAAGGATGTAGTGCTTTTACCTGGCGTGTTAGTATTTGGGCTAGTGTTTCTTACGACCCGAGCCAGGTAGTGCTTTTCACTTCGGGCACTTTTACTACCTGCACTTACTAGCTGGTTAGTGGATTCTGTGACAAGTAACCGGTTAGTATTTAGTTAGTGAATATGCCAACCTTTTTTTCTAAGAGTGCACTCCTGAGATGCACGGAAATAAACGACTGAAAGAAAGACTTAGTTTGACATAATGCGATTCCTACCTCATGACGAGGGTCAACACGGTTTGAAATGTGTGAGGGCGCACTACAAAGGCATCATGAAGAGATGAATGTTGGAAAACTTTATGAAAGAGGGAGAGACTGGCGATTTTGCGTCGGTTAGCCAATGAAATGAGTGCTAGACTATTTTTCATTGAGGTTATACTCACAATACGGTTATAGTTAGAGAGGATGAATCGAACAGAGTTATTTTGTACTAGTTCAAGTGAGGTGATAAGGTTAGCATGGCTAGGGTCCTATATTGCGCATGCATACTCAAGTTTAGAGCGTCTCTCGCGACAGTCACTCGCTGCGACAGTCACTCGTGAATGTTAAGGACAAGTTACCGAAAGAGAAATTTCCGGGTGTTGTGTACCTTGTGCCGTGCGCGGAGTGTGACTACGCGTGTAATGGTGAAAATGGTGACATTGAAAGACGTCTGAAGCAGCACAATTATAATGTGAGGAAAGAAAATGTTAAGTGCAGTGCTTCGGAGAGCATGCCGCTTCAAGGGGACACGCAATAGACTGGGGCAAGGCACGTGTTCTCGCCAGAGGAAAAGGGTTATCACGACGCCTTTATCTAGAGTCATTACTGATTCAGACTACTCCGCATAATTTTAACCGGAGCGACGGCAATCTGCCTTCGGTGTATGCGTGCTGCCTTCGTGGTATATTCAAGCCTATTTAAAGCGAACTGCTCGGGCGCATGCTTTCATTTTACTCGTGAACAAGGTTCCCGTGTGGGAGCCGAAACGTCTGTTACTTTGTGTGTGTGCAATAAACCTACTTTTGTCGGCGCAGCGCCTTAGTTTTTTGAACTTCGCAATGTATCATCCTGGCCAGACGGGCTTCCGTCAAACGTTAGACTTCAAGAGTCTTATATAGTAGTAGTTTTAACGTAGATGGGGCTTTGGAAAAGCTACGTCGTAAGTATCCCAGCATGCGATTAGCACTGTTAATTACGTACTCTAAGTGACTGGCCCAACTTAAGTTATTTGTATTGTGTCCACCAAGATATTTATATGAAATGACGGATTCTAGGGGAATGGTGTTTAGGTAATAGGTGCTAGGGTTACAATTAGTTCTAGATATATGTAATATTTTACAGTTGTGGATATTTCATTCCATTAAACACTTCTTGCACCAGTCAGCTATATTATGTAGATCTGTTTGCAATATCTTAGCATCGTTAGCATTGGAAATTTCCCGGTAAATTACGCAGTAATCTGCGAACAGATATATGCTAGAAGTTACTGAAGCAGATAGATCATTAATATCGATAAGAAAGAGTAGAGGACCCAACACGGATCCTTGAGGCACTCCTGACTGCACTTCAGTGAATGGAGAGTATTATGATCATTAGCAGTTACAAACTGGAAGCGATTGGTGAGGAAATGTTCTACCCATTTCATGAGATTAGGGTCCATATTCAATAAACTTAGTTTAAAGAGTAGTTGTTTATGACATACCTTGTCAAAGGCTTTGCTGAAATCCAGGAAAATCCTGTCAGCGCAGGATGAGCGATTCGGGATTTGATGCAGTTGATGAGCGAAAGAAGCAAGTTGAGTTTCGCAGGAGTATGATTTTCTCACACTATGCTGTGCGCTTGTGAAGTAGGAGTTAGACTCTAGAAAGTTGGCGAGATTCGAGAAGATTACGTGTTCTTATAATTTACACCAACTGCTTGTAAGTTAATAAATATCACAGGCTTTGTGAATTTTTCTTTAAGTCTGTTTGGTTTCGCTTTAAGAGTATTTCAACAAATACTCACATTACATGCGAATTCTTCTGACAATGGGAAATTTGAATATCAACTACATTTTCATATCACCAGCTCAAAGAGATGAACTCTCTCAATTTTTTTTTCAGGAGGAACAAAACTATCGATATTGAAGACTACCAGCTAGCTTTCCCAATACCACTTGAGTACGACGTTTATGTGCTCACGCCCGTAGTCGGACCACTGTGGGAATTCTTTAACGGCTACATGAGAAGACATCTCACCGAAGAAGAGACGAACAAGCTAGAGGATAATTCGAGGAAGTACCTGGAGCGGGCAATAGGAACAGTGACTGAATTTATAAAGGATCCAGCACCATGGATGCCTTGGGACAGTTCCATCATCGATGCATACCGCAAATACACCGAGGAGCACAGAAATTGACATCGAAATTGACCGAAAATATAATGTTCACGTTGCTGCAAATAAAGAACATTGATCACTTGTATTTGCCAGTTACTGGGCTCTTCAAAAACGCATGCGTGATTCGTGCGTGCAGGTGATAAAACATATCACAGAGTGGTTCAAACAAGGCATGCGGAAATATAAGCCCTCATGTTAGGACCCAGTGTAAACCGTCTTAGTAATCGCTTCTCTCAATTGAAATCTCATTTATGTACATGCTATTTCCGTCCCTTGTGTGGCCACCAGGGCATTTGCTCTGTAAAAATTCAAGGAGCTCTAAGGTGTTTCTTAAATAATATTAAGGTAATCTTAAACGTACTGTTGTCGTGTATGTATTTGATACGATGTCACACATTGACAATTTACCGCGCACGATGCTAGGCTGTGTCATCGTTAAAGAAATTCCTTCACGCCATTGATATCAAATGAACGCGTTCTGGTGCAAAAGGGTACCTGTTGGATACAGTTAAACAAGGCTTGCCCTAATCTTTGAAGCAGTCGCCTTATGTCCCACGGCGCACTCCTGAATTGAAATGAATCAACATACTTGAAGGGGAGGGTTCAGTTTGCTCACAGCTTCATGTTGGCAGTTCCAGATTTGCCTCAACTAGTGGGGAGCGATAACAATAGTTTCTTTATAATAAAGAAATCCGGCGTGGTCGTCCATGCAGCCGATAGGACTGCTGTAAGATGAAACAGAGTAGGCCTCCCAGCCGAGGCAGTTCTAATGTCAAGCCCGAGCCCCACTTGCGATACACTGGAGATACGGCTGCAGGGCTGTGCACGGCCCCCTCGCTGAAGACGGATTTCCTCAGGTGACCTAAGTAGTCGCGAGGACGGAGGGCTCATGATACTTGTTGAGGAGATCAACGTGGGCAGTTTCGCGGCCGCCGCAACGTACGTGCGTAGTGGATGTCACACGTTCCATGACACGGTTCACCGGAGAAGTTGTAGCCGATAGGGTCCATGATATCTAGAGACGAACTTTGCGGACATCGCAGGCATCCAAGCAGGAGGTACCCACAACCATACGAGATCGCCATGAGAAAAGTGCTGGTGTAGGTGCCGGCCGTGATGACGAGATTTCTGCAGTACTTAGTTCTTCTGTTGTAATTGAGCAGGCTAGTCAGCGACACTCTTCAGAGTGCCGAGCGGCTTCGAATGACGGTATGTGCTCCGATGAGTGAGGACGCAAGAAAGAATGGTGGCGATTGGAGTAGAGGGTTCTCGGCCACAGAGAGAACAGAAAGGAGAGAAATCCGGTGTCGACTGAGGTGCTGTTATGGGAAGAATGAGTTCCCTGGTGGTGTGGTTGGAGGCGACCTACGCCGACAGCAGGGCACCATATATATATATATATATATATATATATATATATATATATATATATATATATAGTTCTCATTGTTCGTCCAGTATCCTTTCCCCCAACAGCGCATCCGGAGGCGCTTGATGCGCACTTATCCAGTTGTTCTACACGAGGGCGAGCGATCTTTCGGTATGTGTTTAGGGTAAGGTGCAGTTACGTTTGCTTAGATTTAAACTTAATAACGCGTGGTTGTATAGCAGTGTGTATAATAATATTATATATATATATATATATATATATATATATATATATATATATATATATATATATATATATATATATATAAAGCTGCGGCAGGGAAATCACGTTGGCCCCGGTACAATAAGGAATAAAAGAGAGTACGACGCACGTTGCTTTTCGCACTGTATATTTACTGACCTCCCGGCTGGTGGACCAGCCTTTGTCAATGTAACCTTGACAAAGGCTGGTCCACCAGTCGAAACGTCAGAAATATACAGTGCAAGAACCAACGTGCGTCAGACTCTTTTTGTTCCTTTGGCAGGATCACCGTAGGGTTGCTCCTGTGCGAGAGACGACTTTGTAGAAGGCGGTGACCTTGAAGAACTGCTCAGTTGTCCATTGAAGGAGGGCTCACTTGGGTGTTGACTCTGTGAGGACGGTACGCAGTGGAGCGGTGCTTGGTTCGGAGACCCGCTGAACCGTTGACCGCCCGAGGGTTCGCCCAGTTGTTGGTTCAGCGCTTTGATATATATATATATATATATATATATATATATGTGTGTGTGTGTGTGTGATGAGTGAGTGCGCTACCTGTGCATGTGCGGTGTGCTCGATGCTGTGTGGTGGTGCTGGTGTCGCCAGTGACGCAAACGCGGTGGCGTGACGCGAGCGAGACACCGCGCAACGGACACGTGCGCGCGGGGAAGAATACCGGCTACGACCAATTCAAAGAGGACACGTAGCAAACCAAGGCAAAGACGATGACGAAGAGGGGAAGGCGGCAGTCGGACTCTGAGAACTCGAAGGAAGGGACGCTGGTGTCAGGGTCCGTGTCGTCGGGTTGCGGACTCGAGCACGAAGGGCCCGACAGTGTCCAAGCTTCCAGACGTCCTCGGGAGCAGGTGATCGTGGGGAAGAGACGCCCCGACGGTCCGGGCAGCTGAACGTCTGCGAGAAGCAAGCTTCGCCACCTCGGGTGGCTATCGGAGTTCTACTGCCGAGTGTCAGCCACGGGACGAGCCCAAGCGCATACCGCCATCCTCCACGCTGTGTATGTGCGCAGGGAGGCCACCGACCGGTTGTGCCTGAGGGCGCCGCCTTCTACAACCGTGCGCCTACTCGTCTGCTTGTCCACTCGGCGAGCAGCCTCGCCGCCTTCTACAACCGTGCGCCGACCCGTCTGCTCGTCCACTCGGCGAGCAGCCTCTCCGCCAACGCAACCACCTGCCAGCGACTCCACCGCTCCACTCCACTCAAGCGTCGCCACAGCTGGTGAAGTGTTTTTCCTTCCTTTTCAACGGTCCGCTGAACCTTCGCCGTTTAGCCAGTCGCCGCTCGCAGAATTGTGGACATATTATTAGCTTATCTCTGTTTTGGTTACGTCTTTCGTTTTTCCTTTCTGTTTTTATCTTAAACTCCATATTAGTCTGTTATTGGTTTTTGTTGTTGTGTACAAAAAATGGCTTCGCTGTTCCTGATTTGAGGCTTTGTCTCCATTTAAGCAATATCCACAATAGAACCTGCATGACAAATTGGCGTCCGCTACGACAGGACAGGACAGGACGAAGCCATTTTTTCCATTTGCATGTCTAGAGAGTTACCGCGATGAGTATGGCAGAATTTATAGCGTTGGGTGAGCGCATGGGGTTGCAGGGCGCGGAGCTAAGAAAATGGGTAGATGAGCAGTCTGAGAGAGCTCAGGTGGAGGCTGCTAAAGCTCGCGAAGAACGGGTAGCAGAGCGCGAGGCAACAAAAGAACATTTGCAAATGGAGCAGAAGGCACTGGAGCTACGCCTTAAACTGGCGGAAGCTGGACGCTCCGCAGAGTCAACCAATCGAGTCCGCGAAATGGAGGGAGTACGCCCATCGTTGGTAAACCCTCACAGTCTAATACCCGTGTTCAATGAAAGCCGGGATGATTTGGACGCTTATTTAAAGCGATTTGAGCTTGTTGCTAGTGGTCAGGAATGGCCGAAAGAGAAATGGGCCACTGCCCTGAGTTTGTGCCTCGACGGTGAGGCATTAAAGGTGTTTGGCCGTTTGTCGCCTGAAGACTCACTAAACTATGACTCTGCGAAAAAGGCTTTGCTCCAACGTTTTCGTTGTACTGCTGAGGGCTATCGGGAGAAATTCCGTCGTAGTAGGCCTCTCGACAATGAAACCGCTAAGCAGTACGCCACTAGGCTGTTTAGTTTTTTTGATCGATGGTTAGAGATGACCGAACAGGGCAAAACTTTTGAAGCAGTGCGAGATTTGATGGTCGCAGAACAGCTTTTGAACAATTGCCATAACCGCCTTTCACTGTTTCTTCGCGAAAGAAACTGTAAAACGGTTCAGCAAATAGCAGAAGCGGCTGACCATTTCATGGAAGCGCAGCGGCAAAGCAACTTGCTTGTTTTCCGAGAGAAAGAAGAAACACGACAGAAGAGCCTTGGTGAACCCGGCAAGTCCTCAACCAAATGCTTCGTTTGTGGCAAACCAGGACACCAAGCGTCAGATTGTCGCTCAAAAGTCAGTCAACCCTATTGTGGCTTCTGTCGGAAAACGGGTCACGACACCCAGTCTTGCCGACGGAAAGGTGGTGGAGGAAAGGAATCCACAGCGTGTCTTTCGTCACCAATTGAGGTCTCGGGACAGGAGAGGTCGAGGTGGTCCAACCAAAATACAAGGCAAGCATCTGGACATCAAGCCAATGAAATCTACAACATGCCGGTATTGCCAGGAGAGGTGTTCGGACAGAAGGTTTCAGTGCTACGGGACACGGGCAGCAACAGTCTGGTCGTACGCAGGTCTTTGGTCCCTGATAGAGCCCTGACCGGCACCAAGGCAAAGCTGTTTCTAGCCGATGGTAGTATGATTGAAGCCTCAGAGGCGGAGGTCACCATATCTTCGCCATACTTCAGTGGTCGCGCCATTGTGAAATGTTTGGAAAACCCCCTGTACGACGTCATAGTAGGCAATGTCCCTGGGGCACGTAACCACACGGATCCCGATCCAGACTGGAAAAACTTCACGAAAGTTTCAGGGGGCGACCACAGATCTCTTAGACAGGATCGCATGGACGCGTCGGTAACGGCAGCCGATCCTGCGGTCGTTGGCGCGAAGGTCGCGAAGATGCACCACAACAGTGATTTAAACCTATTGAAGGTGTCAAGGCAGGTGTTCCAACGGGAACAAGAACAAGATTCAAGTTTGGACATTTGCAGGAAGAAGATTGGCCGGACGTTTCAAGGTTCTGGGTCCACGGCGCAGTCATTTTATATGGATGAAGGGCTCATGTATCGCTCTTACCAATACTGCCCTGGGAAGACGGTGGAGCAAGCGGTGGTGCCCAGAAGTCTTCGGGCCCAAATTTTGGTACTAGCCCATGAAAATCCATTGTCTGGCCATCAGGGAATAAAGAAAACTGCCGAAAAGATACTCAATGCGTTTTACTGGCCGGGCATTCAAGCAGATATTAAATGATTTGTCCGATCATGTGACTCCTGCCAGAGGACGCTACCGAAAGGCAGACTCGGCAAAGCTCCACTCGGACACATGCCACTCATCGATACGCCGTTCGAGCGAGTTGCAGTGGACCTCATCGGTCCTTTGTCTCCGATCTCGAGCAAAGGAAACCGCTATATTCTGACGCTGGTCGACTTCGCCACGAGATATCCTGATGCCGTACCACTACCGGCGATCGATTCGGCTACAGTGGCTGAAGGGCTGCTGGAAATGTTTTCCAGAATTGGTTTCCCGCGCGAGATCCTTTGTGACAACGCATCCTGTTTCACATCCAGTTTGATGAAGGAGGTGAATGAAATGTTAGCGATAAAACACCTCAGCTGCACTCCTTATCATCCAATGTGCAATGGGATGGTCGAACGCTTTAATGGCACGTTGAAAGCAGTGCTTCGCAAGCTGTGCCAAGAACAACCCAAGATGTGGGATCGATATCTCGCCCCACTTTTGTTTGCTTACCGTGAGGTGCCACAGACGAGTCTCGGGTTTTCACCTTTCGAACTCATATACGGTCGACAAGCAAGGGGTCCACTAAATGTACTCAAAGAGCTGTGGACCAAAAATGAGATCAACGAGGAAACTAAAACAATATATCAGTACGTATTGGACCTGCGGGAGCGGCTTGAAAAAACGTTGCACCTTCCGCATCAAAATCTGAGCAAAGCACAAGCCTCACAAAAGAAATATTACGATAGAAAGTGTTATCGCCGACAACTCAAGGTGGGAGATCGAGCCTTGATACTGCTCCCAGCCGAACATAATAAGTTGTTAATGCATTGGAAGGGACCTTTCATCGTGTCCGGCAAGAAAAATGACTTTGACTATTGGTTGGATATTGGCAGTACCAGAAAATTGTTCCACATCAACATGCTCAAACGGTACGAGGAGCGAGAGCCGATGGCCACGTGTCAAGCGTCGACCTTCGTGGTGGTCGAAGAAGAGGAGACAGGCAACCAGATTGAGTGTCTGAAGCCCGGCACATCATTCGGAATAGAAGCCGTCCGAAAGTCGGAAGACCTGAATGAGATGCAGAGACAGCAAGTAGAGAGCATGCTGAACCGGCATAAGGATATCTTTTCCCAGACTCCTGGGAGAACGAACTTGGTGGAATGCCGACTTGAACTGACAACCTCAGACCCTATAAACACTCCGCAGTATCCCTTGCCTTTTGCCTTGCAGGAGGTCGTTGAAAAAGAGGTGAAAGATATGCTGGAACTTGGAGTGATCGAACGATCACAATCTCCTTATAATTCGCCTCTAATCCTGGTAAAGAAACCTGACAAAACCTATCGCGCTTGCATCGATTTCCGGCGCATCAACAGCGTACTGGTATCCGATGCCGAGCCTATTCCGAGAACAGATGCGATGTTTGCAGACGTCGGAACTAAAAGGTACTTCTCGAAGTTAGATTTGACGAAGGGATATTGGCAGGTGCCACTAGAAGAACGATCCCGAGAAAAGACGGCTTTTTCAACCAGGTCAGGCCACTATCATTTTCTGTACATGCCATTTGGGATAAAGACGGCCTCGGCTATTTTTACACGGTTGATGAGGGCTGTCTTTGTCGGAATCCCAAACGTCGTGCATTATATAGACGATGTGCTCATTGCCACCCACACATGGGATGAACATCTGGAGACACTCGAACAACTGTTCAGCAGAATACGGGACGCGGGTCTCACAGTGAAACCTCAAAAGTGTGAAATTGGAACTCACTCAATCACCTTCTTGGGTCACATCTTGGGAGGTGGGGAGGTTCGTCCAATGGAGAGCATGGTCGCAAAGATCTTGGAAGCTCCTAAACCCGAAACCAAGAAGCAAGTGCGCTCATTTTTAGGACTGGCTGGCTACTACCGAGATCTGATTCCACACTACGCCGAAACTGTACTCCCTTTGGTAGAAATGATCCGAAAGCGAGAAAGCAACCGCGTAGCGTGGACGCCCGAGAGAGACGCGTCGTTCGAAGCTATCAAAGCGGCACTGGCGTCTCGCCCTATTGTTAAGGCACCAGATCTCAAGAAGGAATACATAATCCGGTCTGATGCGTCCGACAAAGGAATAGGAGCTGTTCTCATGCAAGAGCACGACGGTATCCTACATCCGGTATCCTATGCCAGCCGGCAGTTGGTTCCCCGTGAAACTCGATACTCGGCCATTGAGCGTGAATGTTTGGCCCTGGTCTGGGCAGTCGAAAAGTTTCATATTTACATTTATGGGACCCACTTTGTCATTCAAACCGACCACCACCCCTGTCTTATTTATCACGGGCTAAACACCTGAATAGTAGGGTCCTCCGATGGAGTCTCGTTCTACAGGAGTATTCCTTTAGGGTAGAACATATAAAAGGGTCGGAAAATGTCGGCGCCGACTTTTGAGCAGATTGCAAGAGTGAATAGTCAATCCGGTGACATTTTATTGTGCATGTGTGCATAGCAGGTGACAGTGTATGCATGTCTGCCAGTTTACATCACTCATCGAGCTCCAAGTTTTTTTTATATAAAAAAAAACTTCTCTTCGGGGGGGACTCTTGTGATGAGTGAGTGCGCTACCTGTGCATGTGCGGTGTGCTCGATGCTGTGTGGTGGTGCTGGTGTCGCCAGTGACGCAAACGCGGTGGCGTGACGCGAGCGAGACACCGCGCAACGGACACGTGCGCGCGGGGAAGAATACCGGCTACGACCAATTCAAAGAGGACACGTAGCAAACCAAGGCAAAGACGATGACGAAGAGGGGAAGGCGGCAGTCGGACTCTGAGAACTCGAAGGAAGGGACGCTGGTGTCAGGGTCCGTGTCGTCGGGTTGCGGACTCGAGCACGAAGGGCCCGACAGTGTCCAAGCTTCCAGACGTCCTCGGGAGCAGGTGATCGTGGGGAAGAGACGCCCCGACGGTCCGGGCAGCTGAACGTCTGCGAGAAGCAAGCTTCGCCACCTCGGGTGGCTATCGGAGTTCTACTGCCGAGTGTCAGCCACGGGACGAGCCCAAGCGCATACCGCCATCCTCCACGCTGTGTATGTGCGCAGGGAGGCCACCGACCGGTTGTGCCTGAGGGCGCCGCCTTCTACAACCGTGCGCCTACTCGTCTGCTTGTCCACTCGGCGAGCAGCCTCGCCGCCTTCTACAACCGTGCGCCGACCCGTCTGCTCGTCCACTCGGCGAGCAGCCTCTCCGCCAACGCAACCACCTGCCAGCGACTCCACCGCTCCACTCCACTCAAGCGTCGCCACAGCTGGTGAAGTGTTTTTCCTTCCTTTTCAACGGTCCGCTGAACCTTCGCCGTTTAGCCAGTCGCCGCTCGCAGAATTGTGGACATATTATTAGCTTATCTCTGTTTTGGTTACGTCTTTCGTTTTTCCCTTTCTGTTTTTATCTTAAACTTCATATTAGTCTGTTATTGGTTTTTGTTGTTGTGTACAAAAAATGGCTTCGCTGTTCCTGATTTGAGGCTTTGTCTCCATTTAAGCAGTATCCACAATAGAACCTGCATGACAAATTGGCGTCCGCTACGAAGGACAGGACAGACAGGACGAAGCCATTTTTTCCATTTGCATGTCTAGAGAGTTACCGCGATGAGTATGGCAGAATTTATAGCGTTGGGTGAGCGCATGGGGTTGCAGGGCGCGGAGCTAAGAAAATGGGTAGATGAGCAGTCTGAGAGAGCTCAGGTGGAGGCTGCTAAAGCTCGCGAAGAACGGGTAGCAGAGCGCGAGGCAACAAAAGAACATTTGCAAATGGAGCAGAAGGCACTGGAGCTACGCCTTAAACTGGCGGAAGCTGGACGCTCCGCAGAGTCAACCAATCGAGTCCGCGAAATGGAGGGAGTACGCCCATCGTTGGTAAACCCTCACAGTCTAATACCCGTGTTCAATGAAAGCCGGGATGATTTGGACGCTTATTTAAAGCGATTTGAGCTTGTTGCTAGTGGTCAGGAATGGCCGAAAGAGAAATGGGCCACTGCCCTGAGTTTGTGCCTCGACGGTGAGGCATTAAAGGTGTTTGGCCGTTTGTCGCCTGAAGACTCACTAAACTATGACTCTGCGAAAAAGGCTTTGCTCCAACGTTTTCGTTGTACTGCTGAGGGCTATCGGGAGAAATTCCGTCGTAGTAGGCCTCTCGACAATGAAACCGCTAAGCAGTACGCCACTAGGCTGTTTAGTTTTTTTGATCGATGGTTAGAGATGACCGAACAGGGCAAAACTTTTGAAGCAGTGCGAGATTTGATGGTCGCAGAACAGCTTTTGAACAATTGCCATAACCGCCTTTCACTGTTTCTTCGCGAAAGAAACTGTAAAACGGTCAGCAAATAGCAGAAGCGGCTGACCATTTCATGGAAGCGCAGCGGCAAAGCAACTTGCTTGTTTTCCGAGAGAAAGAAGAAACACGACAGAAGAGCCTTGGTGAACCCGGCAAGTCCTCAACCAAATGCTTCGTTTGTGGCAAACCAGGACACCAAGCGTCAGATTGTCGCTCAAAAGTCAGTCAACCCTATTGTGGCTTCTGTCGGAAAACGGGTCACGACACCCAGTCTTGCCGACGGAAAGGTGGTGGAGGAAAGGAATCCACAGCGTGTCTTTCGTCACCAATTGAGGTCTCGGGACAGGAGAGGTCGAGGTGGTCCAACCAAAATACAAGGCAAGCATCTGGACATCAAGCCAATGAAATCTACAACATGCCGGTATTGCCAGGAGAGGTGTTCGGACAGAAGGTTTCAGTGCTACGGGACACGGGCAGCAACAGTCTGGTCGTACGCAGGTCTTTGGTCCCTGATAGAGCCCTGACCGGCACCAAGGCAAAGCTGTTTCTAGCCGATGGTAGTATGATTGAAGCCTCAGAGGCGGAGGTCACCATATCTTCGCCATACTTCAGTGGTCGCGCCATTGTGAAATGTTTGGAAAACCCCCTGTACGACGTCATAGTAGGCAATGTCCCTGGGGCACGTAACCACACGGATCCCGATCCAGACTGGAAAAACTTCACGAAAGTTTCAGGGGGCGACCACAGATCTCTTAGACAGGATCGCATGGACGCGTCGGTAACGGCAGCCGATCCTGCGGTCGTTGGCGCGAAGGTCGCGAAGATGCACCACAACAGTGATTTAAACCTATTGAAGGTGTCAAGGCAGGTGTTCCAACGGGAACAAGAACAAGATTCAAGTTTGGACATTTGCAGGAAGAAGATTGGCCGGACGTTTCAAGGTTCTGGGTACACGGCGCAGTCATTTTATATGGATGAAGGGCTCATGTATCGCTCTTACCAATACTGCCCTGGGAAGACGGTGGAGCAAGCGGTGGTGCCCAGAAGTCTTCGGGCCCAAATTTTGGTACTAGCCCATGAAAATCCATTGTCTGGCCATCAGGGAATAAAGAAAACTGCCGAAAAGATACTCAATGCGTTTTACTGGCCGGGCATTCAAGCAGATATTAAAAGATTTGTCCGATCATGTGACTCCTGCCAGAGGACGCTACCGAAAGGCAGACTCGGCAAAGCTCCACTCGGACACATGCCACTCATCGATACGCCGTTCGAGCGAGTTGCAGTGGACCTCATCGGTCCTTTGTCTCCGATCTCGAGCAAAGGAAACCGCTATATTCTGACGCTGGTCGACTTCGCCACGAGATATCCTGATGCCGTACCACTACCGGCGATCGATTCGGCTACAGTGGCTGAAGGGCTGCTGGAAATGTTTTCCAGAATTGGTTTCCCGCGCGAGATCCTTTGTGACAACGCATCCTGTTTCACATCCAGTTTGATGAAGGAGGTGAATGAAATGTTAGCGATAAAACACCTCAGCTGCACTCCTTATCATCCAATGTGCAATGGGATGGTCGAACGCTTTAATGGCACGTTGAAAGCAATGCTTCGCAAGCTGTGCCAAGAACAACCCAAGATGTGGGATCGATATCTCGCCCCACTTTTGTTTGCTTACCGTGAGGTGCCACAGACGAGTCTCGGGTTTTCACCTTTCGAACTCATATACGGTCGACAAGCAAGGGGTCCACTAAATGTACTCAAAGAGCTGTGGACCAAAAATGAGATCAACGAGGAAACTAAAACAATATATCAGTACGTATTGGACCTGCGGGAGCGGCTTGAAAAAACGTTGCACCTTGCGCATCAAAATCTGAGCAAAGCACAAGCCTCACAAAAGAAATATTACGATAGAAAGTGTTATCGCCGACAACTCAAGGTGGGAGATCGAGCCTTGATACTGCTCCCAGCCGAACATAATAAGTTGTTAATGCATTGGAAGGGACCTTTCATCGTGTCCGGCAAGAAAAATGACTTTGACTATTGGTTGGATATTGGCAGTACCAGAAAATTGTTCCACATCAACATGCTCAAACGGTACGAGGAGCGAGAGCCGATGGCCACGTGTCAAGCGTCGACCTTCGTGGTGGTCGAAGAAGAGGAGACAGGCAACCAGATTGAGTGTCTGAAGCCCGGCACATCATTCGGAATAGAAGCCGTCCGAAAGTCGGAAGACCTGAATGAGATGCAGAGACAGCAAGTAGAGAGCATGCTGAACCGGCATAAGGATATCTTTTCCCAGACTCCTGGGAGAACGAACTTGGTGGAATGCCGACTTGAACTGACAACCTCAGACCCTATAAACACTCCGCAGTATCCCTTGCCTTTTGCCTTGCAGGAGGTCGTTGAAAAGAGGTGAAAGATATGCTGGAACTTGGAGTGATCGAACGATCACAATCTCCTTATAATTCGCCTCTAATCCTGGTAAAGAAACCTGACAAAACCTATCGCGCTTGCATCGATTTCCGGCGCATCAACAGCGTACTGGTATCCGATGCCGAGCCTATTCCGAGAACAGATGCGATGTTTGCAGACGTCGGAACTAAAAGGTACTTCTCGAAGTTAGATTTGACGAAGGGATATTGGCAGGTGCCACTAGAAGAACGATCCCGAGAAAAGACGGCTTTTTCAACCAGGTCAGGCCACTATCATTTTCTGTACATGCCATTTGGGATAAAGACGGCCTCGGCTATTTTTACACGGTTGATGAGGGCTGTCTTTGTCGGAATCCCAAACGTCGTGCATTATATAGACGATGTGCTGATTGCCACCCACACATGGGATGAACATCTGGAGACACTCGAACAACTGTTCAGCAGAATACGGGACGCGGGTCTCACAGTGAAACCTCAAAAGTGTGAAATTGGAACTCACTCAATCACCTTCTTGGGTCACATCTTGGGAGGTGGGGAGGTTCGTCCAATGGAGAGCATGGTCGCAAAGATCTTGGAAGCTCCTAAACCCGAAACCAAGAAGCAAGTGCGCTCATTTTTAGGACTGGCTGGCTACTACCGAGATCTGATTCCACACTACGCCGAAACTGTACTCCCTTTGGTAGAAATGACCCGAAAGCGAGAAAGCAACCGCGTAGCGTGGACGCCCGAGAGAGACGCGTCGTTCGAAGCTATCAAAGCGGCACTGGCGTCTCGCCCTATTGTTAAGGCACCAGATCTCAAGAAGGAATACATAATCCGGTCTGATGCGTCCGACAAAGGAATAGGAGCTGTTCTCATGCAAGAGCACGACGGTATGCTACATCCGGTATCCTATGCCAGCCGGCAGTTGGTTCCCCGTGAAACTCGATACTCGGCCATTGAGCGTGAATGTTTGGCCCTGGTCTGGGCAGTCGAAAAGTTTCATATTTACATTTATGGGACCCACTTTGTCATTCAAACCGACCACCAACCCCTGTCTTATTTATCACGGGCTAAACACCTGAATAGTAGGGTCCTCCGATGGAGTCTCGTTCTACAGGAGTATTCCTTTAGGGTAGAACATATAAAAGGGTCGGAAAATGTCGGCGCCGACTTTTTGAGCAGATTGCAAGAGTGAATAGTCAATCCGGTGACATTTTATTGTGCATGTGTGCATAGCAGGTGACAGTGTATGCATGTCTGCCAGTTTACATCACTCATCGAGCTCCAAGTTTTTTTTATATAAAAAAAAACTTCTCTTCGGGGGGGACTCTTGTGATGAGTGAGTGCGCTACCTGTGCATGTGCGGTGTGCTCGATGCTGTGTGGTGGTGCTGGTGTCGCCAGTGACGCAAACGCGGTGGCGTGACGCGAGCGAGACACCGCGCAACGGACACGTGCGCGCGGGGAAGAATACCGGCTACGACCAATTCAAAGAGGACACGTAGCAAACCAAGGCAAAGACGATGACGAAGAGGGGAAGGCGGCAGTCGGACTCTGAGAACTCGAAGGAAGGGACGCTGGTGTCAGGGTCCGTGTCGTCGGGTTGCGGACTCGAGCACGAAGGGCCCGACAGTGTCCAAGCTTCCAGACGTCCTCGGGAGCAGGTGATCGTGGGGAAGAGACGCCCCGACGGTCCGGGCAGCTGAACGTCTGCGAGAAGCAAGCTTCGCCACCTCGGGTGGCTATCGGAGTTCTACTGCCGAGTGTCAGCCACGGGACGAGCCCAAGCGCATACCGCCATCCTCCACGCTGTGTATGTGCGCAGGGAGGCCACCGACCGGTTGTGCCTGAGGGCGCCGCCTTCTACAACCGTGCGCCTACTCGTCTGCTTGTCCACTCGGCGAGCAGCCTCGCCGCCTTCTACAACCGTGCGCCGACCCGTCTGCTCGTTCACTCGGCGAGCAGCCTCTCCGCCAACGCAACCACCTGCCAGCGACTCCACCGCTACACTCCACTCAAGCGTCGCCACAGCTGGTGAAGTGTTTTTCCTTCCTTTTCAACGGTCCGCTGAACCTTCGCCGTTTAGCCAGTCGCCGCTCGCAGAATTGTGGACATATTATTAGCTTATCTCTTTTTTGGTTACGTCTTTCGTTTTTCCCTTTCTGTTTTTATCTTAATCTCCATATTAGTCTGTTATTGGTTTTTGTTGTTGTGTACAAAAAATGGCTTCGCTGTTCCTGATTTGAGGCTCTGTCTCCATTTAAGCAATATCCACAATAGAACCTGCATGACAATATACTGCTCCTAACCTAACCTAACCGACTGCTCGCGTTGGAGAAGCGTTCACCGGCAAAACCCATATATATATATATATATATATATATATATATATATAGATATATATATATATGAAGAAGGAAGTGTCCTTGGATCCAGCAGAATCAAAGCGCTGAACCAACAACTGGGCGAACCCTCGGGCGGTCAACGGTTCAGCGGGTCTCCGAACCAAGCACCGCTCCACTGCGTACCGTCCTCACAGAGGCAACACCCAAGTGAGCCCTCCTTCAATGGACAACTGAGCAGTTCTTCACGGTCACCGTCTTCCACAAAGTCGTCTCTCGCAGAGGAGCAACCCTACGGTGATCCTGCCAGCGGACGTCGTACGGGAGACCTCCAGGCTGTTCAAACCACCACTTCCAGACGCCGGACGCAGCCATCACAAAAAAGGTCTGACATTCTTCCTGTTTCGCACCCATACGAACTTAGAAGCTCCAATTCTTCCAAGGTCTCTAAGAATTGACTAGCATCTCAACCGACAGATGTTTCAAACTATTCGCGTTTTTGCAAAATTAGGAAAGTGATCGAAAAACGCATCCGTCACGATCTCCACGCGTCCACGCTTAGCACCTATGTAACTGCTTCGATAGTTCCTAAGGGGCTTCGACTTTTTTTGAAACCAGCCACTTCCCAACTGTCGGGTCCCAACAGCGACAAGTGGAATGCAATCTTAAAAAATGCTTCGTTAGATCTAACACGTGTCGTTATCGACCATTACAAAACGTCTACCAAAGCATTGATTAACACTGAACGACAGCTCCGCGCGACGCACTCCATGGGCCCTTCAGAAGTGAGTGCCCTCAATGAATACGAACGAAACAAAAAAGCTGCAATCCACTCAAAAAAGTCCAAAAAGCTGCTCCGGGATAGAGTTCTTCCTGAGACAGGGGTTGCGTACAATAGCCACCCTGCTGCACAGGAGACACCGGCTTCTAACAATAAACAAATCAGTCCACTAACATTGTCAATATATCTGATGTCGTTCTGTCTAAGTCTGAAGTAGCGGTCCTCGCTCGAGGTTTAAACTTCTGTCCCACAACCGGTGGTTATAATGAGTTTCAGCTGGTTAAGGATTTAGACAATTTTGTGCGAAACCTACGGCTAAGAGAATTCTTTCATGAACGGCCAGCTTCCTCTAAATGGCAATCGCGCGAGCACTGGACGCCTCCAGCACAACGTGACAAGTTTCTTGATCTATACATATCAGTAGTACAAGGTGACATCCTAGACGGCTACAAGAATCGTACGTCATTTCGACATAATCTGTCTATTTCTGAAAAGGAAGCGCTCCATACATTACAAGGCCGCAAAGACATAATTATCAAGCCGGCAGATAAAGGTGGAGCTGTAGTGGTGATGAATAAGTTGGCTTATGCTACCGAGGTTCAGAGACAGCTAAATGACGAGCATTTCTACAGGCGCCTTGATAACGATCCGACGGAGCGGTTCAAGGAAATTGTTTGGAATAGTATAAATGATCTCGTCAAGGCTGACAAAATCGGTGAGAAGGCAAGACGGTCGTTAATTCCCCTCAGCCCCATACCGGGACGATTTTACATCTTGCCAAAAATCCATAAACCGAATAATCTGGGCCGTCCTATTGTGTCTGCTATCGGCACCGTCACTGAACCACTTTCCAGCTTCGTCGATAATCTTATTAAAGATATTCCGCCAACTTTCAACTCATACCTCAAAGACACAAACCACTTCTTGCTCGATACCATTAACCTGGACGTACCATCCGGTTCATTACTTGTAACACTAGACGTGGCCTCGCTTTACACCAACATTCCACATACGGATGGCATCCAAGCAGTATTACATGCTTATGAAGATAAGGTTTCCAACAAAACGGTAGATAGCGAAACACTGGCGCTGTTACTGGAACTAATCTTGACGTTAAACAACTTTGAATTTGATGGAACACATTATGTGCAGGTCAGTGGGACTTCTATGGGTACGAAAATAGGACCAAGCTATGCAAACATATTTATGGGCCAACTCGAGGACAAATTTCTGGATACTTGCGTGCTCAAACCATTTTATTATAGGCGTTATATTGACGATGTCTTCCTGATCTGGCACCACGGGGAGGCGGATCTTCTGTCATTCATTGCAGACTTCAACAATGCTCACCCAGCCATCTCCTTCTCAAAATCATACTCAAGCACATCAATCAGTTTTCTTGACGTCACGGTCACCATACGTGCCAATAAACTCACGACTAAGCTCTTTAGGAAGCCTACTGATAGCCAATCCTATCTTCATTTCCAAAGCTCTCATCCAAAGCACTGCAAAACGCCGATCCTATACGGTCAAGCGCTACGTTTCAAAAAGATCTGTTCCACAGATTCCGACTTCACCGAAAATTGCACCAAACTTTCGGAGGCCCTAAAGAAACAAAAATACCCACCTGAAATCGTGGATGATGCCACTAAACGAGCTAGTGGTATTGACCGCAGGGAACTTTTATGCGAAAGAAGAACGTTGCCCATTCAAACACAAACCTCGTTTTGACACACTCCGCATCAGCCCCAAACATCAATAGCATTCTTAAAAAGCATCACAATTTATTAATGCAAAGTGATCGCCTCAAAAGCATCTTCCTTGATCCCCCACGTGCCGTATATCGTAGATCAAAAAACTTACGCGACTTATTAACTTCTTCAAAAATGGCCCCTGCAACTTATTCTGGCTGCCATCCTTGCAACAAGCCCCGTTGCAAGGTATGCAACCACATGGCCAGGACGACTTATGTCAAGAGCACAGCTTCCAACTTTCATTTAAAAATAAAAGGTGATTTCGACTGTGGCACGTGCAACGTTGTGTACATGCTTGAATGCTCCATTTGCAAACTCCAATATATCGGCCAAACCGAGAACGCCTTTAGATTGCGGTTCAACAACCACAAGTCGCATGCCACAAACCTACCTAATCTCCCTCTATCCAAGCATGTCAGTGGTGTAGCCCAGGAGGAAGAAGACGAAGATGTTCTAGAGACGTGGCCGTTCCACGCAAGTCCCGAATTTTTCTATAATTCTCCAGTCAGACAGCATCTAGCACTCTCCTGTGATTTGCATCCTGCCCTTGAAGATCTGGAGGCCTCCATACAACCGGAGAAGCACCCCAAGCGGCCTTCAAGACGCTCTGTGCCGTATCCACCACGGCACGGCACTTCACCGCCAGATGCGCTTCAGGCCGCATCCATGGCAGCGGTGACAACTACTAGTCCTGCAGCTGCTACAGGTGCCTCTACGGACCAGGGGCCTGTGAACAAGAAACTGCGTGATGAACACGACAGCAACGAGTCTTCTGGCGAAGATTCAGAGGCGATGGACCAGGCACCCTTCACAATCGTGTCCCACAAGAAAAAGAGGAGTACTGGTGTTCCTGTTGTCTTCAGGCCCACCCTGGAAGGTGGCAACCTTTGGAAAGTGAACCCCAACGTCGTAGCGTCAGCGATCGTAACGTCGGCTCAAGAAAAAGTCCTTAGCCATCGCCTTAACAAGGACGGAAGTCTGCTGGTTACAGTATCAACGCTGCCCGCCGCCAACCGTCTGCTTACGGTAACAGAGCTTGCCGGCGTGTCTGTAGAAGCCCGCGTCCCATACTCATATACTGCTAATTATGGGAAAATACAAGATGTTCCTCTGAGCTACTCGAACGAAGACCTCCAAGAGTATCTGCGCGACCAAGGCGTCGTTTCAGCAAGGAGGCTCACCACCTTCACCCCTGACGACAATGGCAAGATTAACGAGGTACGCCGTAGAGCAGTCATTTTAGAATTCGGCAAAGATTCGCCGCTGCCTAAACGAGTTACCCTGGGATTCTGTAGTTACCCTATCACGGAATACACCGGGACAGCAACGCAATGTTACAAATGCCAGAGACATGGCCACATAGCGAAACACTGCACCGGCCCAGTACGCTGCAAGGTATGTGCTGGCCCTCATACGCACAAAGAATGCACGTCGAGAACACAACCGAAATGCGCAAACTGCGGTGGTCCGCACCCTGCTTCATATGGAGGATGCGCTAAGAAGAAAGCAGCAATGCTAGCTCGCGCAATGGAGCAGGCTCAAGGAAAACCACCAAAGCGCCACGAAGCACCACCCAACCCCGACGTAGTCTTCGCGAACATGGCAGACCACTCACAGGAACAGGCACTGCAAAGAGATAAGACACCTGGCAAATCATATGCAGATGCGGCTAAGAAGAAACGTGGGAAGAAGCCCGCTGGCTCGTCGGCCCCTTCGCCACCGCAACATGCAGTACAAGAACCACCATCCAGTCCCTGCCGCGATCAGTCTCAGTCGCCGCAACACGACAAGGTGGCCCATGAAAGGCAGCAACAGCGAAGCACCGAACAAGACTTCACACGCTTACTGCTTCCAATGTTGTTTGCAGCCCTCAAAGCAATCATCCGCGCCAACCCCTCTTCAAAGAGCCTTCCAGAGGTCGAAGCTGTTCTTGCGATGGAGCCGCTGCTGTCGGCGGCTTATGCACCACAGGGGCGCACTTCCTAAAATGGCGTCATCAAGCGAGCTGACCATCCACACTATGTTTCGCACATGTACCATCTTCCAGTGGAACGCTCGCGGCCTTCGTTCGAAGCTATCGGATTTCCGGCAGCTGGTGCGAGCGTATCATTTCCCTTTCATAGTCATCTCTGAATCGCGCGTTGGAGAACATTTTCGGATGCCAGGATACTATTTTCTTCATTCAGAACGCCCCGATGACATCAGCAGATTACTCATAGGCTTCCGCAAGGATATTCCTGCCTCCATGGTTAATATCCCACCTCACTGTGACAATGAATACGTGTGTGCCATAACAGTAATAGACAATCAACAGTACACTCTCATTGGAGTTTACTTGGAACCAGGCAGACCATTCGACGTTTCGAGACTTGACAATCTGATCGCAACGACACCCTCTCCGCATATCATTTGTGGTGACTTTAATGCTCACAACGAAGTTTGGGGCAGCTCATACACATGTGCACGGGGAGCCAAGCTCGCAGAACTTCTATCAAAGTGTTCCATTGAACCACTCAATGACGGCAGTGTCACTTACCTCCGCGGCCCTGAGACAACCAGTTGCATCGACTTGACCTTTGTAACAAGTTCAGTTGCCCGCAATTTTGCGTGGCGTACCGACTTGGAAACACGTGGAAGCGATCATTACCCCGTTCTTGTATCGGCTGTTGGTGCACAAATGTCACCAAGGAAAACCCTCATCAAATATACAGACTGGGACGCATATAAGGACGCAGCAGGCAGGGGAATTACGGCCGCAACCAAGAACGAGGAACTGTTCACGACGATGGCTTACTGCCTGAAGAAATGCACCCGAGTGTCAGCGAAAAATGAGAGATTTCCGACCAATGACGAGGAGTTCGACAGACTCTGTGCTATTCGCAGGAGAGCTGAAAGGAAAGCCCTACGCACAAAATGCCTAGAAGACCTTCGTGCCTGTCGACGGACACAGCGTCATATCCGACGATACCTGGATAAACGTGATCGGCAGAGATGGCGCGACTTCTGTTCCACGCTGGATGTTCGTCAACCTGTAGCGAAGATTTGGCGGATCATTAGAGGCATGCGTACGCCACTCCAACAGCTTCATCCTTTCACCGCCCTTTCCCTTCACGAGCAAAAGCCCCCAAAAGAAGTCGCTGAACAATACTGCATGCTGTTATCAGCGGCCTCAAGGCCTTCGACGTCCTCCACGACAGATCAGCTTCGCATCCCGCAGGGGGCAGTACCAGCGTTGGACCTACCCTTCACGATTGAGGAGTTGACCACTGCTATCGCCGAAACGAACAGGCGCACATCTCCGGGGCATGATGAAATAAGCTATGAAGCCATCGCAAAGCTGCCTTACACTTCCCGCATGCGACTACTAGAATATTATAATTCTTCGTGGACATCTGGCGAAGTTCCAACGGAATGGAAGCTGGCGAAAATTGTGCCAATTTTGAAACCCGGTAAGCAGCCAACAAGCTATGCATCTTACCGACCCATCGCCCTACTGAGCTGTGTAGGCAAGCTCATGGAACGCATGATATATAAAAGAATGGCATGGTTTCTCGAAAGCCGCAATGCGTTTCCTGAGGAAATGAACGGATTCCGTCGAAACAGGTCCGCCATCGACAATGTCATCGTCCTCGTCTCTTCCCTTGAAGAGCACCTTCGTGCTGGGCACATCCCAACAGCTGTCTTCCTTGACATCAAGGCAGCTTTTGATTCTGTTTTTCACCATGCCATTCTCACAGCCATGGCCAGTCTTGGCTTTGGAGGTAGGCTATACAAGCGGATTGACAACTATTTAAAAGAGCGGAAAATATTTATGGCTACTCCGCATGGCCCTACGCTATCTTATACTGTGGAGAAGGGTGTACCCCAAGGTGCTGTGCTTAGCCCGCTCTTATTCAACCTTACCTTGATACATATCACAAGGAACCTGCCGCGAGGAGTACACATCACCGTTTACGCCGATGACATATGCATCTGGAGCGCGTCACGTTCGCGCTATATCACCCAACAACGGCTTCAAAAGGCATTACTCAACCTGTCGAAATATTTGGCTCTCCGTGGTCTTCATCTTTCGCCAGAAAAGAGTACTGCCATGGCTTTTACGAGAAAGAAAATGACCAAATATCCGCTCCTTCTCGGCGGACGGCCACTGGCATATGTGCGCTCCCAACAATTCCTTGGAATTGTGGTAGACCGAAATCTCTCTTGGTCACCTCAGGTGAAGAAACTAAGAGCAAGAATGGCTGCAGCATCTCAAGTATTCAAGTTCATGGCGGGAACAAGGTGGGGCTGTAACTGCCGCTCAATGGTTCTGCTTGAAAAAGCCTACGTTGAAGGCACATTGCGCTATTGCCTACCGCTACTCCACAAATTATCACCAGCGAATAAGAAATCCCTGGAAGCTGCGCGAAACAACTGCCTGAGAATCTGTTTGGGCCTCCCGCAAGGGTCATCAGCCTCTGGAACAGTAGCGGAAGCGGGCTGTCTCTCATTAGAGGTCCTTGCCACGCAAGAAACCATGCGGACACATCTTCGACATGCCCTGCAAGGGAAGAAACATCTTTTGTATCGCGCCCACATAACCTACAGTAAGTCTGGCTTTGGTGAAGCTGTGCAAATGCTGAAACTCCCTTTTATCAACCAGCCACAGCGCCTACTGCCTACCACCTTTCCTCCCTGGACACTTTCACCGCTAAATATTATCCGGTTTGTACCTGGCATAAACGAAGCAAAGAGGCGCCTGCCACAGGTCGCGCTGTTGCAGGCTACTCTCCTCTACTTAGCCGAGAAATATCCCCATCACACGCATATTTACACTGATGCTTCAACGACTCGAGAAGCTTCTTCCTGTGGCCTTTATGTGCCTTCAACAGGAGAAATGCGTTCCTATCGGCTGCAGCGGAAAACATCTTCCATGACAGCGGAACTTCATGGCATTAAGGAAGCTATCCAGTATATCGTGCGCCAAAAGCCCGGCCGATGGGCAATTTTTACCGACTCCAAAGGAGCGCTGCAAACATTGTACAACCACCTGAAGAAAACCAATCATCAACCCGTTTCTGCCGACATAGCCTATTTACATCACCTCGCTTTTACTGCAGGACACTGCATTACATTTCAGTGGATACCAGCTCACTGCGGCATTCTGCCCAACGAAAAAGCCGACGAAGCAGCACGTAACGGTCTGCGATATTAAAACTATAAACGAATCTATTTCACCAAATCTGATGCTTCCCAAATGGCTAAACGATTCGCCTACGAAGAAAGAAACCGGCTATGGAAGTTACCGACACATCATCACCCTTTCTTATACTCAGTCGACCCAGATCTCAAATCAAAATTACACTCCAACATCCCTCGGCATCTGGAAACATTGTATCATCGACTACGGCTAAACATTGCATATTCCAACGATCTACGGTACCGCTTCCATCAGGAGACAAGCCCATACTGCAGCAACTGTGGCTCTACTGAAACCCTAGAGCATATTTTGTTTGAGTGCCGAGCGTACAATGATGAGCGTGCGCTCTATGAACATTGCATGCAGTCAATTACGCAGCTCCCTTTATCACCTCAATGTGTTTTAGGCCCTCTAGCTTGCCCCACACAACAGAGACGTGCGATGGACTTTTTATTTACATACTTAAATAGTATAGGTCAACTCGATAGACTTTAATCTCCGTCGTCACCATCACTCACTCATCATGCAACACATCCTATCACATCACTGCGGGTTGGTGCAAACGTTGAATATCTTTGGACGCAATTAGGCATCACAGTCAAAGACACAAAGCCCGATTTTTCTTTCTCTTTTCTTTTTCACTCTATCTTGTACTTCTTTCTAGTCGTCTTTCTCTCCCCAAACTCCCTCCCCACGCAGAGTAGCATGTCAGCGATATTTCAACGCCGGCTAAATTCTCTGCCTTTCAATAAAGAGCTCTCTCTCTCTCTCAAGCATGTCAGTATCCCTGGTCACTCCTTCGATAAACTAACAGCCACTATACTGGAATCAGGTTTCATTTCGCACCATGATAGAGAAATCCGCGAGTCATTCCTCATACACAAGTTTAACGCTGTTTCATCTGGTATAAATGAAAATGTAGGCAAGCTATCGTTTCTTTCGGCGCGGAAATAGCTCTAGTAAGACCGCAGCCTAATCATAACCATGTACGCGCAATTTCTTGCCACACTCTTTCGTTGAATATCTTTCCCCTACTTTCGGTTGCCGATCTTCGCACCCTTTCGAATGGTAACATTGAAGCGTCCGTTGAAATTCACTATTGTCTATTTGCTATAAAATTTGTTTCTTTGCTGAAAAATTGGATTTCTTCGTCTGTTTGTCGGCCATGTCACGATTTTACACTACTATTCACGCGATATGCTTCATGGAAACGCCGGCTCTGTCAGATGTATTTAGGCGCTTTTGCAGTGACCTGTGCGCACCGTGCATGATTTGCCCTATTGATTACTGTGTGATAGTGATAATGCATCAGATGTGACTACGCGCTTTTGCAGTGACCTGTTCGCACCGTGCATGATTTGCCCTACTACATTGATTACTGTGTGATAGTGATAGAGTACGTGTTAGGGGCCCCTTATATCATTGTGTACTTAAAGAAGAGCGCATTTATGTATTCTGTTTTCCCTGATGAAGGCCGGTCCCCGGCTGAAACGTTGGAAAAATAAAAAGTTTTCGTTTCGCACGTCCTCCGCTTCGAAGTGTTTTGATTCTGCTGGATCCAAGGACACTTCCTTCTTTATATATGTATATATATATATACATAAGGGCGCGCGATATATATATATATATATATATATATATATATATATATATATATATATATATATATACATTCGCTACAGTCTTTCTCGCATTCGGCATAAATATAAAATGCGACAGTCTCTGTCCAAAACATAAAATATAATTCATTCTGATGTTTCGGCCAGAGGGCAACCCTTGAGAAAAAGCTTGCACTGTGAGTCGTCGTACATATATAATTTGAGCAAAAGTAGCACTGAGGCTGTTGTAGGAAACCAATTGGACAAAACCTTGCTTACGTTTCTCGCCTATCAATTTTAATAAAGCGCCTGTATGGCGGTTTTTTTTTTCGTGGCCGGCGCAATCTTGCAACACACGTCCATTAGCCGGGGTAATGTTACAGGTAACGCACCTAATCTCGTTCGCTCCTCGTGGAGCAAAAATCAACGCTGCTCCTGCGAGGCTCAAGGACTCTGACCACGATGTAGGCCTTAGGCAAATTTTCTGCCACAGCTTCGCATTAAGCAGTTGAAAGGGCAACGCTAAGAGTGGTGGGAAGCCGCTCTACGCGGTATCACACTAGAACAGCAGCTATGGGCATTCCTTTGCCCGCGAAGCGATCGCAAGGCTGCGTGGTTTGGTTCTAACGTGAATGCGGCCTCTTGTGGATTGAAAAACTATTGCGAACCATTGAGCCTCAATAAAGCTTTTCCGTCCACCTATACATCCATGGACGGTATTTATTGCTTTTTTTATATTAATTCTTATGAGCGACATAAGTTCACGTTACCCAGAAACACTGTAGGTTTAGGTGTGTTGGCGCAACATGATTAAGAATGCATCTTACTTTTAGTACTATTATGAAGAACCCCGCTTCTCCTGTTGGTCCTAGCGGAAACAGATTAACGCTGCTATCTTTACACCAAGAAGACGCGCATGTTAGCACAGACAGACAGACAGACATCGAACTTTATTGTGGTCCTGAGGAGCGACTCTCAAAGTCCCTTACAGGGGAGGAGCCGCCGCGGCCCGCTCCCACGTCGGGACGGGCAGGCCGTGCCTGATCGCCCCGTCGTGGGCCCTCTGGACTGCCCATAGCTGCGCTGTCAGTTCGGAGCTCTTGAGCACCTTCTCCCACTCTTCTTCAGTGGTGACGTGTTCGTCGTCCTGTAAGGAAGGGCACCGCCAGAGCATGTGTTCTAACGTGCAGAAGGGATCTCCGCACTCCGGACAACCGGGCTTGAATGAGTCCGCGTACCTGCTGACGCTGGCTAGGCTGGGATAGGACACGCTCGGCAACATTCGGAATGTGGAAGACTGAGGTCTGGAGAGCTTGGCGTGGGGCAGGGGATAGACTCTCCTGCCGAGCTGATAGTGCTTGGTGATTTCATTGAATGTGTAAAGCAAAAATTTTTTCCACATCGCTTTTTGTGATCACTATCGCAGGCGGTGATCACTATCACTGTAGAACCGTCAGCAATATCTCTGCGCACGCAGTAATAGCAGAATGGCTTCGCTTCAAGACGCATCCTAGATAAGATACCTCGAGGCTCCCACCGTTTGATTGGAAAACCGCAAAACTTCAATCTGACCACAAAAGCGACGTGATTAGCGCAGTCAGGTGCGCTGCAAAGTCCGAACCCGAATCGCAAGGTTCCGGTTCGACTACTAAATTTATTATTTTTTGTCCTTGTTTTTTATTTAACTAAGCAATGCTAAGACTCCTAGCGAACATTTCTCGCCCGGTGCGATGTCGTGCATGCAGTAGTCTGCAACAACCCTAAATTTTATATTGAAATTCTCTTATGAAAACCTTGGATTATACTTCTCACACAAAATGTTATTTTCTGTGGGCGTTCTACATCAAGCGGTACGAACAGGAGCATCTGCGCGGTGAACTCCAAATTAGTAGCACGTTCCGACGTAAATATCTGAAAAAGTAATAATATTTTATCAGATATTAAAATTAACCTGCCTGGATTCATTATGACTAGAAAAGCAACATCCAAAGCGCTTCTTTCACCGCTTGCGCTCTGTTTCCATTATGATTTTGTATATGTTCTAGTGCGTTTCGAGATTTATGAACAAATTAACGTGAACTAGCGATTCCAATTGACCCTATTCACTATTATTCAAAATCACTTTGAAAACCACGAACTTGGCGATAATACATTCGAATTCACTGGAATATCCCTAAACGTAACAATGTTAGACGTTACTTCATGAACTTAATGTTCATAGAGTTATTGTTTTCCTGAGTACTTAGGACACTTCTAAGCCATCGCGGCCCAATCGCTTTTCTGTTTGCAGCGCTGTTACAGTGAATATGATGATCGGCTACTGACCCGAAGGAGTTGAGTAACATCCCGACTGTGGCCGGCGCATATTCAATGCAGGCGGGAACGCGAGAGCCAAGCCAGTACCTTGAGTTGTCAGTTCCCGTTTAAGAGCCCCGAGTAATAAATATTCTCGGAGTCATGTATTACGGAGTGCGTCAATCCTTTCGTGGTTTTGGTGCGTTAATCCTCAGGAATCACTATCATTTCCTTTCTTTTGTGTCAACGTAGATTAACACATCGCGTATAGTACTCCTCCACAGTGCGTAGTGGCAATTCATCATTCTCTAAGCCTGAAAAAAAGCAACATGGAATAAATCTAATGCGGACGTGAGCATGTTTCTTTTTTTTTTCTGTAAAGCCAATTTCCCACCCATAGCTCTATGTCTCAGCAGGCAGGGAGTGCAGCTCCATGTATCTCGATCCGTAAAATTCATCTCCTGGAACTAGTATTTTCCACAGGGGTCGGCGGTTCATACCGAAGTGAACAATGTGAAACTAACCAAAGAAGAAGAAGACGGTCACCACATCCTGCTGCCGGTCGGTCGCAGTGCTGTCTCCGCTGGTTCTTCTCATTGTACTCAGTGACCGCTTGCACGCTTGCAAGTAAGGCATTCTCCTTCATTTTCTTGAGTGCCTTGGCAGTACTAGAGACAACGCAACCAGCTATGAAGATATTCCGGGCCGAGCTCACACCTCATCCTCGTGGCAGCCTCTCAGCTCCGGCGTTGTCCGAATACTACTTGATGCCACCCGTTTCTCTGACATGCACAGCAGTGAGCCAGGTACCCGACCAAGTGCCGGTTTCCGCCTCAACGGCCTCGCTCCTGTCATGTGCTGGCTCGCAGTCGTCAGCAACAGCACTATGCGACCCGATCGCGGAGACCCCGTGCCACGGCGGCGCAAGTACAGGCCCAACGGACACCACCTTCCTGCGCCGTCCGTTCGGCAAGTCGCTACCACCGGGCAGCCTCAAGCGCGCCTTCTTGGCGGCAGCCTTGGTTGCAGGTATCGTGGCCGCCTTGGTGACGTCTGATCAGCTCCTCCAGAGACGGCGCTTTGTAGAGGAATCGAGGTTCACCGAGCCGGCGCTACGGCTCTTGGTGGATGAATCGCCATCAGAACCAAGAGCTCCTCCACGTGCCCGCGAGACTACAGGTGACGGCGAGGAAAGATCGACGTATATTGCCGCCGAAACTAATATTGGAGAGAGTGATGCTACAATGAGTACAGTGATGAGTTGTAAATCAATGCCGCGCTCTCAAAAATCAATGCGTCAGCAACTTGTTTCAGCTTCCCGACGCAGCGGAAGAGGCGTTTCAAGAACGTACATCGGGTCTCGTAAGGGAACGCTCTCAGCGAAGTATACGTCGCCGCGATTGCGTTTCGCAACATCCTGCAGAGAAGAAAACAAGCATGGTCGCCGCCTTCGCTCAAGAAATGTTAAGCACGCCATCCAGTCTCGCGGAACAAGCTTTAGCAGTCGACTGCTATCGGTGACACAGACAATCAACGCAGTGTCGTTGAAGGACGTCTCGCTAGACGCAGCTGTACCGTCGCGAAGAAACGGCGGCACCAAGATTAGGAAGCACAGTGGTAAATCCACTAAACGGGAAAATGTCGAGTGAATAAGTATTTGAGAATCATTGCAAAAATATATGTATTCGGGAAAGGGAAAAGGCTCTTTTATTATCTTCCATTCATATGCAAATGCCAAACTTGCAGTTGTGATTTAATAACGTGACAATTACATAATTTTTCCTTTCCATAATACTATTCTGATAGGAGCATCGTTATGGCGCAATACCCGATTCAGAGCTATATATTGCGTTTGCATGTAATACCTTGATATATCATGATTCATCATATGTACTGTGTAAACATTTTGAGCTCATTAGGAAACGCATGAAAATACCGCAGTTCACCACCATCTTTCTCTGGTCTCCTGCCGCCACCTATTAGAGCAACTAACTAATCTAGTCAGGAGGGAGCACTAAACAACTCCGTTAGCTTCCTGACAGCCGTTGAAACGCGCGTCAAGGATCGTTTAACACATTGTTATACGCTCAAACCTAGAGCAAGATGGCTTGAGTAATCGGGCTTCTATTCGCAACTCCAGAAAAAGTTGTTCATCTGGCAACATTGCTGAGAAAAACAAAGATGGCTTCCATATCCGGGGTCACGGCCGCGCTTCCGCTTACGGCTGCGCTAAAGTTTCTTGATTGCGGGTTCGGGTCACGATGCTTCGTCGAATGCGAATGGGTTATTGCTGCCGAACACCTCATATTAATCGGTCTAAAAGATTTGAGCGGCGAAACAGCGAAAATAATTGTGCTGTGCATTCAAACGTCGCATTTGTTCGGAGACCTGTATCAGATTTTCTTAAGGATAAAGAGCCTTTCCAGCGACCCTGAAGTTGAAGAAGGCAGGTACGTGTGCATGCGTAGCAGGCCTCTCCGAAAGATGCAAGCGCTTGTGCGCGACGTTGCTCCATTGAGTACAAATGCGTCACTTATAAAGGTGTGAAAAGAGTTCAGTTCTATGCGCGGCGCCGGAAAACAAACTTAGACGCGCGGTGAACAGGTCGAGGGCTCAAAAGCTGGAACGAGTGCAATAAATCCTGAATTGTCACCAGATGAACTCGAAATGCAAACGCGCTAAGTTAAACGATCACACATTACCTCCATAACCACCAAGCAAATTACGAGGCGCAGCGCGCATATGGGACGAAGGCGACGAACGAAGGCGGCGAACGAAGGCACGCGCTCGCTTTATATCAACTTACTACAATGCATGTGGGCAAAAGTACGTCAGCAATAATGCTACCGCGGTTCAAGTTGAGCATAGGCACGCTCGGGAAACGTTATATACACGTATAAACGATGTCGCTATTTTGTCCACGCGCTTGCCTAAACTTAACTACACTCCGGCTCTTCGAAAAGCACGCATGATAATAAACGCGCGCACACACAAACATAATCGGTGTACTCACAGGGGAGGAAGAAATCGTCGCGAGTGAAGTGCCTGGACCAAACTAGCATAGTTCCCGTCACTTTCTTGCCGATGCGCAAGTTCCTAATCCATGTTGCCCTGCGCGAAGCGTCGTCTGCTTCTTTGGGGAACCGATGAAACGACGTGTTGCTGTCTTTGCATCGCCATGACACGCACTGAGGCACGCAAAGGTCTTTTGATGAAGATTCTTTCTTTTTCGGGCTGCTTCAAGGCGGCATGGCGCCGATTAAGGAACTATAGAGCTGTTTTACAGCCCGCGGTAATGCGATACCATGCCGCGTTTCGCGGTCGACCTTGGATCGGCTGGTTCCAGGAGCGTCCGCTAGGTGGCGAGCATTTAGATGGAGTCGCGAATACAGAACAGATTTCTTCACCCAGCGAAATTTCATGTCGCCCGCTCTGCAATGCCGCTAGCCCGCATTATAGTCAGATGCATTCTTGCTGGCGCTATCTGCCTCGTAAGCTAGAACATTGAAATGTAGGCACGGTATATGGGAGATGTTTCCGCAATTATTCATGACACAGTGACCGCCACTGACGTGTAATTCTGGCGTTTTGTTCCCAGTCTTTCACTGCGCAGCAACCATCTCTCTTCTACGGAGTCGGGCCTCCGTGGCCGCCAAATATGGATTGAAACCGAGTATCATCAAAATGGCTTTAGTAGGCGATGTTGCAGTGTGCGAGTGGTTTTCTCTGGCACCAGATGCGTTATTCTCTAGTGGCGTAGACAAGAAGCATTAGCTTATGTGCATATGTAGAGTTTATCATGCGAAATGTGCCCCGTGGGAGGTGCCGTTAATCACCGTGCTTACCCCGGGAACTTTGGTTCTATTCTTGTCCTCCACGGCGCGGTAAGCTGCCCTCAGTCGGCTATTACAGGAACTTGGCATGTATCAGTGTCATGTTATGCCTAGATTTGAATTGCAATATAGAGCAAACCGCATGTTCTCTTCCTTGAACACCCATATGTTGTCATCAAATTTTGAATATCCATTTTCGCTGGCCCTTGATTGACGTAGGTGTGACAATAAGAGCATAACATTCAATCACCTATGGCGGATACCCGTGTACGCCTGGCCACACACTGCGGGATTGAGCCACATGTGATCGTACTTCATCGCGCAAGCACCTAGCGTTATTGTGTTTCGTGGTCGACTACGCTGATTCACCAAAAAAGATATAAAAACTAAAGAACTTGAGAGAAAGGAAGAAATACTGTAATTGAGATGATGCTTATGGAGTAACCCGGGAAATAGGTATTAATCAAAGAGTAAGTCTGGTGCAGAATATAGTGATAAAGCGTCCAGGGTAAATAACAGATACTAATTCGTTTCACGTAGATTCGCACCGCAGTGCGTATGCGGGTAGGAGGTACCGGTAAAAGAAAAGAAACCTCGTGTTGTTCGTACCTGCATTTTATATGATGGGTGTAGCCCATCAACCCTTTGGGAAGTGTTTGCATTTTTGGGAAGTGTTTGCATGGGAAGTGAATGATAGCATTTCGTTCAGGAACTGTCCACGAACTTATACTCGGCTCCTCATGAAATTCACGAAAACGCTCCGTGCCATCGCCGTATCCGGCACTCAAGTTAACGAGTTAGCCTTTAATTTTATTTTCCTAATTGACATGTGCAGAAAGGTATATAATGTTAGTCATGTTACAGTCACGCGTTCGTGTTCGTCACGTATTAATATCCAACCATCAGGATTCTGGTATATGCGAGGTGAATTAGCTGACGCGGAGAGCGACGAGCACAAGCGGCTACATAGATAGATAGATAGATAGATAGATAGATAGATAGATAGATAGATAGATAGATAGATAGATAGATAGATAGATAGATAGATAGATAGATAGATAGTGTGGGAGACGGCTGCGTCACGGCCCGCAGTCACTCAGTCCCGGCCAGCCAGCCGCGGGACGCCACGCCCAGTCGCTCGTCCAGCCATGTCCCCGGCCCCGGCTAGAACGCTAGCACGAGCTCACGCACACCACACGCGCACTTCGTCGTCCACTCTTCATTATCTCGTACCTATGGCGGCGATCCCCACATTGCCCCTCCCTCTGCGGAGGCGATGGCACTGGCCCGCTGCTGCCTGCACGATGAAACGGCGCCCCCACCGGCGGTAGAACCTTGACAGCTAGTGCACCGAAGGAGGAATGGCGAACGAGACCAGGTCACTCAGCTCCGGGCATAAGGCCTTCCAGAATGCCGCGGTCCTAAACCTTTCTAGGTCTTGTAGTCCCGCGAGTCTTAAGCCGAACCCGGGTGTGGACGCGAACTGGTCGCCCCACCAACCTCGTTCCGGAGAGTGCACCAGCAGGTCACCAGTGGTCGCTGCCGCCAACTCGCAGGCAAGCCACTGCAGCGTAGTCGGCCAGTCACCTCAGATTGGCAACACAGGGGAGGGCACCGGAAGCAGCGTTGAGACGTCGGAAGTATCACCGAGTACTTCCTGTTGAGGTCCTGGTCGGTCGTCTTCCTTTCCGTCTTCCTGTCGTCCTCGGTACCCCTTTAAACAACGCTGCTAAACCCAAAACACAGCGAACAGCTCGTCATCCTGTAATGTCTGACCTTCGGGATTGTCGCTTCCCTTGCGGTCCTCCAGCTCCACACCGCCGTCCTCTATATCGAGAACAATATCATCGTCATTATCAACACCGTCGTCGCAGGCGCCCTTCATACTCCGTCATCTCAGTCTTAATCCTCCTGTCTCTGCAGTTCATTTTGAAAATCTTCATTTCGCGATATCTTCTACGGACACGTCGGCCGGAGTCTGCTTCTGTGAAGGCTCCTGCGTAATTGTGCTGCCGGTGCCTCCTTCGCCGAAGTGGCTTCCTTGGTCTGCTGCGTGGGGACGTCTGCTTGCTTGTCAGCGTAACTCATGGTTTTACCAGTGCGCAGTACGGGAGGGTCGACGCAGCCACTCGCCTTGACTGGTCTGTTGCCCGCCGTGGCTTACCAGCGGGCATTCACATGGTTGGAGATCATGCAGCCCCGCCGGCGGTGGGGCTGCGACTTGCGGAGCGGGTGACGCGGCTTCTCCCACGGGAAAGGTCCACCCGGAATGTAGCCGAGGCCCCTCGTTGCGGCGCCATTGTGGGAGACGGCTGCGTCACGGCCCCCAGTCACTCAGTCCCGGCCAGCCAGCCGCGGGACGCCACGCCCAGTCGCTCGTCCAGCCATGTCCCCGGCCCCGGCTAGAACGCTAGCACGAGCTCACGCACACCACACGCGCACTTCGTCGTCCACTCTACATTATCTCGTACCTATGGCGGCGATCCCCACAATAGATAGATAGATAGATAGATAGATAGATAGATAGATAGATAGATAGATAGATAGATAGATAGATAGATAGATAGATAGAGTTGGCCCAAGTTTGCCAAGAAATGCTTCGCATTTATTTGGCTAACACCTGCAGGTGCCGTTCATGTGCGAACCTCTGGTAGAAGCATTTCGAACACTGGCAGTAACGGTGTTCCAGCAACCTGCGTGGCGAGTATGCAAAGTAACAAGGATTATGTTGCTGCGGCACTTCCGTGCTTAACCGTACACATATGCACAATGTTCATCTTTACGGCAGGGAGCGTGCGAGAGCGTGGCGTGTGTTTGTGGTGGCTACTCAAAGCGCCAGAAATTGCTACATTTTTGAAATTTACGGCATACTATCAAACCCCCTATCGGCGCCAGCGGGAAGAATAACCAAGCACCAGGGATAAGATAGTTCTTTTGCAATAAGGTAATGCCAAAAACAGACACGCTTTCGTTTTAGTCGTCTCCCGCAAGGCAATCTTGTTCAATTTTTGCCTTGAATAAAGCAAAGCAAACCAAACCAACACCAAACGGTTTAGCGGCTCCCTAATCACCCGCAGATTCCCTTTAGAGAAGCTTGCAGCTGTACATCTTTTCGCGTGCACATTTGCTTCAACCGCTGGTTTTGGCTGTACGATAAGCTATTAAGCCAAACGATGCAGCTCATGTTAGCTGCGTGTCATCTTCCTGACGGCACATTTCGCTGAATAAGGCGGTTGCACGTTATTTTGAGCAATGTCATGGTTTATTTTCGCCTCCCGGTCGTACTTACCGATAGCCAAGTTGGCTGCAGGTCTCAGCAGCAGTATCAGATGAATATATCGAATGCTCGAATCTCTTCAGCCAGTTTCTCTGCTTGATCATCAGACAGTGGGCACACGGGCATCCGAGTGTCGCCGAAGTCCGCTGATCTTGTTGGCAGCTGCCTTTAGAGCAGCAACAGAGAAACCTGCAAATCCAACACACGGGTGTCATTCTGGGTGTGCGGATGTAATAAGGATTCTCAAACAAAAAGAATCTTTGCTCAGTGTCCATAAAGTATAAGCTCTTGGCCATAGAGCAGTTTGACAGACACGTAAAAAGCGTATTCGACATGTGCGCCTTTTACGCAACATTTCTCTTCCTTCGTTAATCAAGTGTCTCGAGCTGAAGAAGCTCTCAACAATGTGGAGGCACACTGTGCCGTTATGAATTCTTTTCGTTAAAGGTATGGAATTGCAGAACTACAATCGCCGATATCGCAAATGGAAGTAGAAAAAGCTATTGATAAGCTGAATGCCGGTAGGTCGCCAGGGCCTGGTGGTCGCAGTGCTTCGTTTTACAAGACATTTAAGACAGAATTATCCGAAATACTTACCAATGTCTGCAATAAGTCGTATGAATTGGATACGCTTCCTCAAGCTTTTACTGAAGCTTTTACTGTTTCAATAACCTATACGGAGCAGAGTGATAAGTTAAAATTGGTTACCCCATACAGACCTATTTCACCGGCGAACTGTGATTACAAAATTTTCATGAAAGTTCTATCACGCGGACTCCAAGGCGTCATTAAAGAATTGTCGGCCTTCATCAAACATGTGGAATTATGGGTAGATCCGTTGCGCATACTATTCATAAGATCCTATCTGTGCTCAAGTGTCGCGGTACCTCTAACGGAGGTGTAGCGATACTTCAGCTCGATCTTGAAAAAGCATTTGGTTGTGTTTCTCATGCCTACTTGGTCGACATGCAAGAGCACGTCATTGTTGGCTCTGTCATTAGAAATGGGGTAGCCTTGACGTATCGGAACTGCAGAATGTGCTTAATAGCTAACGAGTCACTTGCGTGCCCTATTAGCATAAAGCCCTCTGTTCGGCATGGAGGCCCACTGAGTCCCCTCCTGTTCGCTATGTACATTGAAACTGAGTCAAGTGCTGTCACGCAAAGTGAAATTTGAAGTGCATGCCTTGAAACTGCATTACATGGTTTGGATTTTTTGTCTGTTTAGTGGAATGGTGCATAGCGGCCTGCAGGAAAAAAAATCTGATAAGAGGGTTATGAACTAGGGGACTTTTATGTCTGATTCTTTCATTTCAGTGATTGTCGGCTCCTTTCATATGTACGGTATAACAAGCCGCCATGTATTTGTGTGTGATACCAAAGTCATTGCTGTTTCAGACCTTCATGAACTGTCTTAACTGTCAATGTTTTGCATTTTTCTCCATTGCGGTGTTTTCTGCTAATATGCATAATTAGAGTGACACTGTAAAATTCATGGAGATTGCTTTTTTTCTTTGTTCATAGTTTTGTGACCATTATGTTTGACCTCCCATATGCATTGATTATTTGTGTTTTTCATGATGAATCAATTTCTGATCTCCTTAATTCCCTTATGTGAGAATTTGTTATCCGCAACACACTCTATTAGCTGAGAACGGTTACTGTCTGGTTCTGCCGCAGTGAAAAACTGTGTTTTTGTTGTTTTACATCATTTGCTTTTTCATCTTGAGTGGAGAACTATCTAATTTCACTCTGCTGAGACCTGCAAACATTGAACACAAAGTTTTCGCAAAGTGAAGCACCATGACCTTCCAGAATGGGGCCTGCACAGTTAACTTTTGCGAAAAAAGGCAGTGCAAGGTAGTTTGAGGAGCTAGTGCCACCAAAAAACAGTGGCTATGGGCGAACAATGGGAGCGCGGCTGACATGGCAGGCATCTCAAAGTAGAGGAGGCACAGTTTCCACAAATTCAAAGCAGTACATGCTAACAAGTGAAAACAGCACAAGAAATCTTAGTGAGGCCAACATACACCCCATAAATTATGCCTTGGCCATGCAAGGCAGTGCATGGGTCGTGTCGCTGAGGTGACGAAAGGATGCTATTTTCAGCTGCATTAGTTAAGAGTTTGGCCCAGTGTTGAGGGGTGTAGGGGAAGGAGAGTGAAGAGAATAGAAATGAACGGGACTCTTTTTTTTTAAACATGAGTTTACCCACACCACCGAGCCACACGTCCGCGTCTCTCTCCCCCTATTAGGAAAGCCCCGCCAGCTGTCCCAGCTGCACTGGTAATCAAAGCCAGTGCCTCCACCTTAGGAGGCTGACACTCTAATCACACGTCCGCCACTGCGGTAGCATAAACGGTCACACATGTGAATTATGAAGCTACCATTTACACGACTCATGACGCTCATCTGCAACTCCACTGCGAGTAGTGCGGATGCACTCCTATTTTTGAAGGCATAAGGTCCGCAGGCTGTGAAAGTTATAATTCAAAAGGTCCCAGAGGCCTTGGAAGTATACTGGAATCTTCTTGAGGTACAATCGCAACCATAAGTTTTGAGACAATGCAAGCCCGTGGCAGTATGTAAACATGCGCTGTCTGATGGCTTGGTGCTGCTGGCGAGAGTCTCACTATGCACATGCACATCCATGCTAACCTGCTGGCCTGCTTGTTCAGTGCCTGCACACACTAAGGCGACCCACCCACCGCAATTGGTGGCTGCCGCCACCAGCAGCACTACAACCTGGAAGTCCTTGGTCTGATCTCGAGCTCATAAATGTGGGAAACTGAAATGTTCTGAGACCTAATACTAATGGCCATCACAAGCAGAACGTCATGATCAAAAAGCGCTACTCAGTGCAAGTCGTTCCCTCTGCTATGCTCAAGTACTAAATGTGAAGCACTTCTTGACGAACTCGAGCAACTTTGAGCGTATCTATCTATCTATCTATCTATCTATCTATCTATCTATCTATCTATCTATCTATCTATCTATCTATCTATCTATCTATCTCCCCTATTGCAAAAACCAGCGCCCCCAGTGCATTTCCAGTACGTTTTCCGTACTGGGAGCACTGTAAACGCGCTGGAAACGATGATATTTCACTGGGCGATACACACTGGGACGCTGGCAGCGCTGGCTTGCACTGGTGTGCGCTGGCGTTGTACTGGGATAAGCTGGAATAGCTGGAATGTCGCTGGTACCAGTGAGAGGCTCGCTGGAAAGCGCTGTACACTGGGAGGCGGCGCGCTGGCACGAGTGCGGAACACACTGGAAGCAGCCCAAGAGACGTTGGCGATGGTTTCACAGGCGCACGCTTTGCACTAGGCCAATATTAGTTGATTTCACTAGGTGTGAAGACTCTGGGAACATTTATGGCTTCGCCGTAGTTCATCGCTGCGAGCTACAGTGTGCAGCAATTCGCGGCGTACCGCGTCCGCGCGCACTAAGCACTAGCAGCTGTGGATATTTACATTTGTGCATTTTCCCCGCACTTAGCTTAGACACGCAATGTCACGTCTGTGAACCACTCTGGTAATAGTTCTGCTGTAGTGTTCACTTGTGTAGAGGAGTCGGTGCAAATAACAGTAAAATTTTACATCGCCGCGCAATTTAATGACGATCTCAAAGCGTCGATCCTAACTCACGCAGAAAAAAGAAAAAAAAAACACCGATCGGTATCACCACGCTGCAAATGCACCTCTGGCGATTGCTGAACCGTCAATTGCTTTAGATGAGCCAAAAAAGTAATCATATGACGAATCCTTTTGAGCTAATATACAATAATTTTAGCTTTCTCAAGCCGCCGAGCCCCGATCTGTCTGTCCCAGTACGCTCCCAGTGAAGCTTGGGCATAGCGTACCGGCCGAGTCCGTCTACACGCGAACGGCACTCCAAGCCTCAAGAATACGCTACTACGACGAATCAAAATTACTGCTCAGTACAGCCTTGGCATCGTTTAACCTGAACAGGTGATTTTTATTTCTTCGTGGTGCTTGAAGATGAAGCGGTGAGCATCGAAGCGACGCACTTTGAGCAAGCACATATATGTCACGGAAAGTTGCTGCCGCACTCTTCTCTGACTCAAATGCAATCACACATATTTGTCGATCAGTACGGCTTACTGAACAAAGATGAGATATTTCACACTGCACTGCGCTTCCTTTTTTCGAAGCGATTGACAGTTGTGAGCTTCGATGAACCTGCGTACGTCAGACACTTGTACTGCCACTGTCCTAAGATATCACCGTTTGAGCGAGAAAACTGCTAAGTGCCACTTGAAGTACACGTTCAATTATCGAGTGGCATTATAGTCTACACAAAACGCATCTACATACATGTCGACTATTCGTAAGAGCAAGAAAAGGCTATCGAGCTCGGCCGTAACAGCCCATAGTCCCTGCCCGTCGGTCTACTTATATTTTTTCAGTATTAGATATGAATTGTATAATATACTGACTGCTGTCGCCATTATTCGAATGACATGCGTGATCGGCGCTTCTTTCATTTGTCTGACAAACGTGTGATGTTTAATTGCGCATAAAAAGTGCGTTCGTCTTACTGCAAACGACAAGTCTGAAGGCAGGTCACACCGCTGACTAAACTGTTTACGAGCATCTCGATGTGTTCTGGCGTGGCGCTAAGGTGCCACGTTCGAATCCTGGTCACGGAAGTTTTTTTTAGTGCTTTCTTTTTTGTGTTTTAATGCGTCCTCTCGCTTTTTATATTTGTATATTATTTAGCATGCACGGCAGGGAAGCACCACGTTTTTTTGCTCTAAAGCGGCTTTGCGTGCCAGGGGATTTGCGGCCAGGCAATTGATGCTTACGAAGTCTGCTCGCTTCTTTTAGGCACCAGAATACTTGAGGAGAGATCGGCGTTCCGCTTATATCGACGCTTCCAGACGATTGCGAAGTGACCAGTCCACACGTGCTTCCGACCAGTGGCAAGGTCCCGATCGCCTACCTGCGCAGACGGTCCGCGCCGCTCATCGCCACCACCCCATCGGTGCTTCTATCGCCTACTGGAGCGCCCTCAAGCATCTTGCCTATAAGAAGCCGCGTAAACTACTAGCCAGTGGGATTTGCGGCCAGGCAATTGATGCTTACGAAGTCTGCTCACTTCTTTTAGGTGAGTTTGAGTCATGTAACTGACTTCGCCTTGTGCCTTTTGGTCGCAAATCCCACCAAGTGATCACTGTAACTAGACATGGGTATTGATTTATGTACATAACGTGTTCGAATCGGCTGTTTCACAGGGTTAAGAAGACATGTTCGAACGCATTCACCCGTTTGGCTCCGGCCGGCTACAATCTGCCGTTCTTTCGGTGTGGGTAGTCGGCTGGTTGTTGTCCTGTACTGCCTGTCACAACTCATAGTTCGCGCTGGAGACGTCGAGACTAATCCAGGACCGGATAAAGTAGATCAGCTACTAACCCTCTTCAAAGAGTTGGCGTCTTCAAACGAGAAAATTCAAAAGGATGCAACAAATAGGCTAAAAGATATGCAAGCCGGCATCACAGATATAAAAAGACGATTTTCAAGTCTAGAAGGGCTGCCCAAAGATATAGACACTCTTCGGGAAGGTGCTGCTGTTCTAACCTCAGCACTAGATGAAGTAAAAACTGATCTTAAGAGCTCCGACGTGCCGGCTCTCGGCCCGGTCCTTGAGGAGGTGAAAACTCATCTCCAAAGTACCGGCTCGAGACAATTTGAGGAAGCTGGTATGGTAGTTGACGATCTCAGCAATCGGCTGAGACGAAATAATCTGATATTCAAGGGAGTGCCGGAACAATGAAGTGAAAAATGGGACGACACGGAGAAGCTTATAAGCGAGTTCGTTTTGCGTAATCTTGGCGTTAACGTTGGCGAAATTAAACGTGCACACAGAATAGGCCGACAAACACCCGGTAAGAATCGCCCAATCATTGTGAAGTTCTTGAATTTCAAGGACAAAAGCAACATCCTGCGAAATGCATCAAAACTTAAAAATCTTGCATCTTCGCTCGTTTGGATAGAAGAAGACTTTTCACCACGAATTCAACTAATTAGGAAAAGTCTTCGGGACTTCGCACGTTCTGAACGTAAACCTAACGAAAAATACAGATTACAGTTCGATAAACTGTTGTTGGGAAACAAACTGTACACCTATAACAACTTGAACGATAGGGTTGTCCCACTTCTGAGGCGGGATGCGCCTGCTTCAACTACATGACCCAAACAGCATCGCAAAAATAGAACCTTGTCTTTGATTGTGTCGAACTTCAGAAGCCTTTTCCACAAACAGGACCACTTGTGTTTGTTTATCGAGGGCTGCTCTGCCGATATCATGCTTGGCACAGAGACATGGCTGTCCCCGGATGTGGCTAACTTCGAGCTGTCGCTGTCGAAACAGCCTCTCGGGGCGGCGGTGTGTTAGTTGCTGTAAAAAACTGCTTCCACGCTCAAATAATTGAAACAGAAGCTGATATAGAAATTTTATGGGTCGCGCTGCAATTATCGTCCTTTGTAACCTGTGCTGTCGGAGTGTGTTTTCGTCCGCCAAACTCGCCAGCCGACTTCAATGAAAAACTGAATGATTCGCTTAGCATCATAGAATGTAGTTCTAAAAATAACCAAGCCTGTCATTTCTCACATTCTAGCAGGTGTTTTTCAGCAATCAATTGATAGCGGAAGCGTACCAGATGCTTGGAAAATTGCCCACATCACTCCTATTTTTAAATCAGGTGACCCCTCTATGCTTTGTAACTACAGACCGATTTCACTAACAAGCATACCGTGTAAACTTTTAGAACACATTATATCATCTGCAGTTATGACATATCTCACCACTAACAACTTCTTCTTACCAACTAAGCATGGCTTCCAGCGCGGCCGTTCATGTGAAACCCAACTATTTGAACTTATAACTGGTATTCACGAAGCCATACACAATAAAATCGATATTGATGCTCTATTCATCGACTTTGCCAAAGCCTTCGACAAGGTACCCCATAACCGTCTAAACATGAAACTCCGTGCCCTGAACATCAACCCCAACATCTCTAATTGGATTGCCAATTTCCTGTCCGATCGCCACCACTCTGTTTTTATTAATAATACTTTGTCTCCTTTAATAAAGGTAAAATCAGGTGTTCCGCAAGGTACCGTGCTAGGGCCTATCTTATTTTTAATTTACGTCAACGATATAAGTGATCACCTGTCATCCCCAATCAGACTTTATGCCGATGATTGCGTAATTCACAGACAAATTACTAACCACATCGATGTGAGGGCACTTCAGTCCGACATTAACGAAATCACCCGCTGGTGTCATCAATGGCAAATGGAAATTAATGTCGCGAAAACGAAGTACATTCAGTTCACAAGAATTACAAACCATGAACTGCATTCCTACACGATCAACAGTATGCTAGTTGAAAATGTATCTGCAATAAAATACTTAGGCGTCCATCTCACGCACAACCTCTCATGGAATGCTCATGTTGAGGCAGTGACTAGTAAAGCTTCAAGAGCTTTAGGATTCATTAAACGTCATTTGCAATCTGCGAACCAGTCCACCAAACTTCTAGCATACATAACTTTAGTTCGCTCAAAAATGGAATACGCCGCTCTTATTTGAAATCCTAACCAGCAATACCTGCTTCATAAGCTAGAGACCCTTCAAAACAAAGCAGCTCGCTTTATCACAGGAAAGTATTCGCGGGTCCATAGCATAACAGCTATTAAAAAGTCACTGAAATTACCTGCACTAGAAAAGCGTAGGCTTATCGCATTGCTGTCCCATTTTCACAGGCTTTATTTCAGTGATTCATCGTTCTTGCAGTCGCGCATTAAACCAGCTCATCGCATATTTCCCCGCCTGGATCATGTATACAAAATACAACCCATGTTTGAGCGAACTAACTTCCTTCGTGACTCACCACTGTTTCTTGCCATTTATCATTCGAATAAACTACCAAGCGACGTTGTTACTGTGCGCGATCATAACACATTTGTTGGCAAATTAAAGGAGATGTGGAATGTAGAATTGTAAAACTTTGTGTCTTTCTTTTGTTTCTTTTAGTTCAATGTATTATTGTTTACTGTATTATTTTATGCTTTGTTTACATGCCTTACTGAGTGCTACGTCGGACTACCATTTTTCTTTTTACTGCGAATTATGTTTTTTTCTTCCTTCTTTTCTTTTTTCATGTTATGTGCGAATATCTCGATTGTGAACATAACCCTACCGTATTGTAACTACCCCCCCCTATATAATGCCCACATGGGCCCTTAGGATATATGAATAAATAAATAAATAAATAAATAAATAAATAAATAAATAACCCGCACCTCCCTCGTATCCCGTGGCATGCCAGTGTGCCAGTATGCAGCGTCACACTGGGCCCATAATCCGGCATGGCGCTGGACGCTGGCTCCCAGTGGCGCCGGGTTTTCCAATAGGGTCGGCACCTAAATCGCGCTCTCCTGGTCGTCTCACTCACCTGATACACACCAAAATTTGGATAGCTGGGTACGAACCTATGATGGACGTGAATGATTCGTCTTTACATCCCTAACTAATGGCCATCACAAGCATAATGTCATGATCAAAAAGCGCTACTCCAGTGCAAGTCGTTCCCTCTGCTATGCTCAAGTATTAAATGTGAAGCATTCCTTGACGAGCTCGAGCAAATTTGGCCGTATCTATCTATCTATCTATCTGGGCACCTACATCTCCGCACTCTCCTCGTCGTCTCACTCACCCGATATACACCAAAATTTCGATGGATGGGTACAAACCTACAATGGACATGAATGATTGGTCTTTACATCTCTAACATGATATACTCATCATGTACGTCCCAATTAATGATGCCACAATCCCATGTGGCTCATAGCCACAGTGCTCAGTCCATGGTATTTGGGCATGCGCCTCAGGTGTTCGGCTTTTATGCAACTCATGTCAATCTCAGGCTCAAATACACATTTAACAAGTCATTAAAACACACATAAAAACAACAAAGGCATACTGTTTATCATACCTTACGATTGAAATGTAGACCTAACAAACAAGCACAAATAGGAACGAGCTGTAATCTGCGACGGCAACCTGCGAAGCGGTAAGCGGGTGTCAAACTCGGACCCCTGAGGTTTCAAGCAAGCAAGCTACCACCAGGCTATGGCGGCTCCTGCCACGTGGTAAATATAGCGAATACACCTAGTGCACCAGTAGTTCGAATGGTGGTGTTTGTGCAATGTCAAATGTGCTTCTAATGTGTGTTACATAAGATATTATACTTATGTTCTATAAGCACTTGGCTGGCTTTTGTCCAACTGTGCTCAAGCCTGTGGAAATGATTTCTGGGGCTTTACGTCCCAGAACGATGATTGGATTATGAGAGACACCGTTGTGGAGGGCTCCAGAAATATAGACCACCAGGGGTTCTTTAACGTGTACTGACATCGCACAGTGCGTTGACCTGAACCTTTTCCCTCCATCGAAATACAGCCGCCATGGCCAGGATCCAATCCCACAACCTTCGGATGAGCAGCCGAGTGCCATAGCCACTAGACCACCGTGGCTGGCACGATCCTGTAGGCATACTTCAATGAACGACACCCATCATACGCACATAACTGTACCGTAGCTGACATTTCCCTTCGAAAATATAATCTGTATATTAACGTGAGCCCGAGTGATAGCATACTGGGTTGCAATATGTTGCAAAGAAAAGTTTTACGATGTTTTATTACATTAAGTCCTACCGAGAGCTACAATTCAGTCGCCACGGTGCTGTAGTTTCCTGGTACCTACTCATGCACTTTGCATAAAGATGTTCATCCGATTCAGAGCACTTCACTGAATGCGACATGATTTACCACTAACAATTTCCTCGCTGGATGCTACGCATGATACCGGTTCCCACAGTGTACAGGATCTGCGGAATTTTTTTCACTTTGTTATTGCGTGTCTCTATTGGCAGAAAAAGGAGATGTTTCAGGTGCCTAACACTGCAAAATTGATAGGCTTGATGAACGCACTGCCGCTCAGTCTTCTATAGGCATGACACTATGAGTGCCAGTTGAGAAAAGGAAGCAAATTAGTCAAG